>CM048848.1:53934805-54432305 GCA_026545225.1 Cornus controversa | reverse complement strand
AGCTTGTGAATCTAGACTTACTTTTGAGGACTAAGAATTCTAATATCTTGATTTCTTAAAACCAAGTTGGTATATTTGTGATTGAGATTTATCTATAACAAAAGTTCCATATGCTTTAATTTGATCGTAATATGTTTTTCAGTAAATATATACAAATCAAGGAGCTTCAAACTCAATAAGTCAACCCCCAACTTAATTTCAGGAGATCTTACTTAATTCAGTTTTTTGAAAACTTAAAAAATTATCTTTTATAGATCTTTGAAAGTAGGTCCGTTTATAACTCAGTTTTCAAAAAATTATTTTTTAAAAAAGTTGAATAGACAATTTTTTTGTACATATTTTTTGATTTTCAATTCTGTAAAAACGGAAAACTAAACCAAGTAAGACTTTTAATTTCATATCACGTGAAACGAAAATTCATGTATGGTTGGTTTTTCGAATTTGTAATTAAAACTAAATCTCGTTAAAATAAATTCTAGATCAAGCCGGATTGTCTGGGCCAATTCCATTCAATTTTAAGCCATAGTGCCCATCTGAAGCATAATCAATTTTATTTTCTAATTCACATTCTATTTAAATAATTATTTAATTTATTCAGATTTAATTGTTGAACTTGATTATAAAATATTTTAATTTAAGACTTTAAGGTTTAACTTAATTATCCTCAAATTAAAATTTTAACAAAATTACTATCATATTCATGTCAGACTAATGATTCTTTAAACAAAATCACATATAATATACAATTACAAAAGTATTATTAGGGTATAACATTTTTGTGCAAAAATAATTTTAATTTTTAATTATTTGATTGAGATTAACATGTTATATACATATTATCTATACACCAATATTATCGTCATCGATAATAGTTTTAACATTTTAATTCTTACGTTAATTAATTTTAATGGAACTGATCGTTAATTATTGGTAGGGTGATGTAAAATGAACCAAACCTGACAAAAGCTGACGACCATATATTAAAATTTTTAATCCAGCCATTAGGCAAATCCTCGTGGCTGTCACAGTAATTTACCTTATAATCTAATACTTAAAAAAAAAAAACCTTATAATATAATACTATAAAATAAATAAATAAAAGAGAAAAGAAGAAGGGAAATAACATTTGCTTCTAATCTACGAAATAGTATTTTAGGTATAAATATTTAACCCCGACACACACAACACCACAAAAGTATCTGTATATTCATTTATCATTCGCAGGTTTAATCGTCACATTGATCGGAGGAACCAATCAGAATTGACCTGAAAAATGTCGAGGTCACTGATCTTCCTAACCCTAGCGGCGTTCTTACTCTCATCGGCCTTTGCCGACGAAGTCGTCGTCTTGACCGAAGACAACTTCGAGAAGGAGGTCGGGCAAGATCGGGGCGCTCTCGTCGAGTTCTACGCTCCTTGGTATAAATCCATAAACATATACGTCTTCACCTATATTATATATGTTTGTATACATACCTGTATTTGTATATAGTGTTATGATTTGTATTTGAATTTTAATGGAATTGAGATTGATGCAGTAGTGTGACTGATAGCTATGTTGACCGTGTTTGATATGTAGATCTGTGACTATTAAGCTCGTTAACTGTTTTACTGCAATCTGATCGATCTAGATCTGAGTATTGAGTAAGAGTGAGATGTCTGAGCTATGTTCATGTCTATTTGGTCTCATATTTGATTTCTTTCCGGGCATTGTTCATACTCTGTACTGTTTAGCTTCACATTAAATGTTTCGATGATATAAGTATTTCAACAGTGTGTTAATATATGTTATTTGGTGTTATCATAAGTCATTTGTTTCTTTTATCAGTATATCATAGGATCATCATTCTGCTAGTATTTTTGAAATATTTGTTGTTTTTCTGGTTGCAATTCTCTTTCTTTTTTTTGAGAAGTGAGCAAAGTGCTATTGGGATGTTAACCAAAGGTTACCTTAGCGAACACAGATTTTGCTATATTGAATCCACAGAGTTTATATTTTTTCAGGCCTTGCCAGATTATGAGTGGGTTCATGACGCAACTAAGTGCATTTATCATTCTATTAGATGTTGAATGATGATATTGTTTACTTGGTTCCATGGTAAGGGGTTGTAAACCATAACATTTGAGAGCAAAAAGTTGGAAGATCATTGTTAGCCGAAATGTGGTCCTAGATTGTCTATTACATTTATTTAAGGGCGTCTTCTGGCTTCCCTTGAATTTGAATGGCCTTGTTGACATATTACATGGAACATCAATGCACAAATCTGCTATTTGCCTATCTTGAGTGGCATCATTTAAGAAATGGCAGTTGTCTGACAAATTACTCTGAGAAGATATAAAGAAATTTTTTTCTTTAAGCAATCATGAAAGGTGGCACATGCATGAAATATGATTTAGTTTCCCATTGCTCTTTAATTTCCTAATTTAGATGATGAATTCAGATATAAGGATATGCCCCAAAACAACAAAAAATACATGTAGTGTGATTTATATTAAGTCTTTCCACTTACTTTTTTCTGATGTGCTTCTAGATCACTTACTCGGTTCAGTTGCATTATATCATGATGACACCAAGAAATTTGATCTCTGTCCTGTGGCAGGTGCGGGCACTGTAAAAAGCTTGCTCCAGAGTATGAGAAGCTTGGTACAAGTTTCAAAAAGGCAAAATCTGTTCTGATTGGAAAGGTTAAGAGACATTCTATTATCCTGGACCATTCTTTTCAAGTTTGAAGATTTTGTAATAATAATGCTTCTTGTATGGATATATTATTTCGGTAAATTTCTTGTTTGGATATGGATATACGGAGAGAGATTAATTGGCTTTGAATTTTTGTTGAGTGTGTGACTCAGAAATGTTGAATTGTAGGCTGAAATTTGACAATTACAAAATTTTCAAATTTTCTAGTGATTGAGTTGAACTTCAATTGATTTTTTTTAGGCATTTGTCTGAATTTTACTGAACTAATTAAAAGATTATAGAGTTTCTCTTTTTAAATTTATTTTTATTTTTGTGTTCCAAGTCCTGCTTAATTATCTTATTCTTGGCTGTTTCATTTTTGGTGAAATTTACCTCAAAATGAGCTTTTTTTTGAATTAGAATTTGACAGCAAGCCACAAGTTGTCAAAATTCTTAAACCATAACAGATGCTAGCATTTATGTGTGTTTTGTTTATTTACATAACACTTGCATCAAGAAATGTTATAATCTCGACTTACTATCATGACTCATATAACATTCTTTTCTCCCTAAAATTTCAAATCAAAGCCCTTATCATCATCATTAAATATTGAATTACTGCTGCGTCATCAATCAAGATGGGGTTGGCATGAAAGTTCAATAAGGAGATTAGTGGTCTTTCACGTGCATTTTCACGTCATTGATGGGCTACAAGTTCATGTTCTTAGAGAGTGCACCTTCCAAAGGATTTATATATGATTATGACCATTAGTACATTATTAATTTTGTTTTAGGGTGTAATCTCTCTCTCTCTCTACTAATGTAATATCAATTAATGATGGACAAATATTTTTTTCCGCCGATCTATTTAATGCTGGAATCAGATCTGGTATTAGTGTGGGTATCTCTGTTTCCAGAGTAGGATCTTCCTTCTGCCTTTATTTTGTTCTTTTGAGAAAAAAGACACAATCCTCTCGAATCTCAATTGATTTGGTTTTATCAAATTTTCATTTTTGCCTTGAAATTCTTTTATGCTTTTCCCCTTGGGATATACTTTATTTGAACATAACGTAATTAACTCTCTATCAATGTGGAATATATGCCAACTGTTAAAACAGAGGATGATAGTATTTTAAGAAAAAATTGTTTGTGAGGTTTTTGTTCATGATACAAGAATGATTTAATGTCATTTCATTTCCATCAATTATCACAAAAGATAACCAAAAAAAATTGTCATTTCATTTTCATCAATTATCTGTCACACTTAGTATGCAATACTATATTGCTTATGATGTAAAAGTAACAAACTGAACCCTGCTTTTGTTCAGGGTGGCAGCAGCCTTGCCATGTCAGGGACCTAGGGTTCAATGCTTAGTGATGCCTACTTGATATCAAAACCTTGGTTTTAAAAATTACCTTTTTAATAAAAAAATAGAATAATAGGCCACCTTAGTTCATTAACTTTGTTTTGATGAATGAAAGTTTTAAGTGTTCTTTATCTTATTTATTTCTTTTGTTAGGTGGACTGCGATGAGCACAAGGGCGTTTGTGGCAAATTTGGGGTTTCTGGGTACCCCACAATCCAGTGGTTTCCTAAAGGGTCCTTGGAGCCCAAGAAGTGAGTGCATACATTTTTGGCTATCTTTCTTATCTCCTTTTCTCCATTACAAATTTACAATTTTCGAAAATGTTTTAAGGAAATATTGCTCATACATGCATGTGTTTTTTGTATTGTTCCCATCTGTGGAACCCTTGCAAATATACTAACCTCCTTTTAATGGGGATCTCTTTGTTAGATATGAAGGCGCACGTACTGCTGAAGCCCTCACTGAGTTTGTGAATAGTGAAGGAGGTAATAAGTTTACCATTTAATTTGTAAACTACTTTATTCTCATGAGCAGATAAAATTTTTAATTTTTTGCATTAATTTGTGGTTGCCAGTAAATAAGCTTAATATCATATTAAAAGTTTGTGTACTTTGACTCGGGTATTTTGACATACATCTCAAGTATACTTGAAGTCTAGCATGCAATTGCGGCATTTCTTGTGTTAATGTGTACAACATGCTCTCTTGGTGAACATTTTATAGAAGTTCAAATTCCTGATGATCTTGCAGCTTTTTCGTTTAATGCTCAGTTTGCTTGCTGGGAAGGCATGGGAAACTAAATAAAGTTGAGAATCTTATATTTGCAGTTACTCTTGTAAAATTAGAGAAATCTTTTCCTTTATAAAAAAGTGTGAGGGACAGTTATATGTAAATTAAAATGTTATATATAATTTACTATTTTCTGAACGAATAATGAATTTACCTCTTATCAACAACCATGTCCAATTTTTTATTTTTATTTTCTTTTATGTTTGGAAGTTAAATCAAACACACTCACCCATTGTGCACAACATGTCCCTAGTGGGACTTGAACTCTCAACCTCCCAAAGTGGGGAGAAAGATCATACCACATTGTTCTAGAGGCCCTTTGGTTCAACCGTGTCCAAATTGGTTACAACTTCAGCCAGTTCTTTGGTAGCCATCTACATAGTTTGTCATGTCCCATATCAAGCCTTGAATTCTTACCAAAAGTGTTGCAATTGACTCCACATGACTTTCTGAATTTCATTATGGATATTTTGGAATCTTGAATCAGCTTGAATTCAAATTTCAGTCTCTATTCTATCATACTTTGAGAGATCTGTGTGTATAGCACTCATTGGGTTCCAGTTTTGTTGCTGCAGATATACCTAGAGAAATGAAGAATTTTTTAGCTCTCTCATCCTCCCTATGTTGTATTTATGAATATGTTTTTTCTGAATCTAATGATACCTGTTATTGTATGTATTAGGAGAAATGCAAATGAGCTACTCAGAGAAAAAATTCACTCAAAATCTCTAGGAATATTTAGGGTTTCAGGATGTTTGAACCAATTTATCCAGCTCTTGATTCCATAATAGATGTTGACCAGAGAAAAATGGAATTCAGATGAGGATGAGTTTTGCGTCATGTTTTTTGAAATGAAAAAATAACCCTCATATTAGAATGCGATTATGCCTATTTTATACACCCATCTCTCTTTAGATTTTGTTTCTTTATAAGCGTTCTCCATTCACTCTGAGAACTTTGAAATTTCCTTTCGAAACTCTTTATTGTTCATTGGAACAAAAACCCCATTGGGCTCACTGGCTAAACCTTTCTTCATTCTATAACTCTCTCTAAGAAGTAACAAGAAAACCAAATTTAGTCGTTAGGTCATGCAAGTTTGGTAATCCACCTTCACTACCATATTCTAACCTGATTTGCCTCAAAGTTTTTGACCAAAAGTGAAATTTTTGGTCTTCCCATTGATCAACAAGGACAGAACAGTTTTTTATAATTTCCCAATCAAACAAATTCTTCATTTTTCACAGTCACTTCGATTTCATCATACGATAGTTCCCTTTCTTCTCTTTCAGAAGCTAAAATCACTGTTAGCTGCACGTGGTACCAGATTTGGTTGTCCCATGGACTATTATTGGGTATATCTTTTATATTAGAATATAATTTGTCCAAATGGGATATGTTTTAGAGTCTTAGACTAAATTTAAATGAGATTAACGACTGGCTTTCTACTATGAAAATTGATTTTTAGGGATTTTCAGTCATGCAACTTATTCTTTGGTTTCTTGGAGTAATTTGGAGGGGTGTTTTGGTATTTTTCTCTGATTATTTTGCTGCTCAAGAAATACCTGCTCAGCCTCTTGGAAGGATCATAGTTAATATTACTAGAGTTCAGCATTTACTCTTTGATCATAAAAATTTTCTTGGATGCTTTTGAATTGTTCCCTCGGAATGAAACTTGCTTTCGGAAAATGCTAAAGACATTCATCTCCGAGGTTGTGAAGTAGTTTGCAGAAATGATATTTAAAGCACTTCTATATATATATAAAGGTCGTTAATAGTCAGTGTTTGTCCTGTCTGGACCAGGTTTGAGTTCAATTTTAAGTGTTATTTGGATAAAATGGCTGTTCTCAATCTTGTCAAGTTTTAATTGCACTAAGCATTTGGTCCTTTCCAATCTATTTCTATATTTATGCATGTATGTATGTACATTATTATATTATAAATGTATAAATGTGTGTTTTTGTTAACTTAAGCAACTTGCTGAAATGTTACTTGCATGAATATACTTTTTGTTCTCTTCCTCTGGTTCGTGATTAGTTTTGCAAGTATTGTGAAGGAGAAGCAAATTTGCTACATTTCATGGATAGGCATTAAGATTCATGTGCAGTGTAGATTAGATGCAAGTCTTAATGTGCTTTGAGATTTTAAATGATCTCGGTCAAAGCATAAATGTTTATCTTTTATTTTCAGGGACTAATGTGAAGCTATCTACTATCCCCTCAAGTGTAGTGGTGTTAACTCAAGATAACTTTGATGACATTGTTCTTGATAAAACAAAGGATGTCTTGGTTGAGTTCTATGCACCCTGGTAAGAATGCATGTTCAGTTTTCTTTCCATGCTCGTATGTACACTGATATGAGATAAGTAATTGTTCAAACTTTAAATTATGTGTGTTCATACAGTAGATCAGAATGGCATAAGATGCTCTGTTTAGCCGAGCCCAAATGTTAATATGAGCTTTGTCGTGTTGAGTGTAGAAAGTGATTTTATCCTGCTTTGCACCACTGACTTATGCTCTCTTTTACAGGTGCGGCCACTGCAAAAACCTTGCTCCAGTAAGTACATTAGTAGCTTTTACATGGTATTGCTGGCTTGGATCTCCTAGTCTTCTGCTCAAAGAAATTTCTGACTTGTTTTTTGCTGTCTGTTATGCAGACTTATGAAAAGGTGGCAACAGCATTTAAAATGGATGAAGATGTAGTGATTGCTAACGTTGATGCTGACAAACACAAGGGTGTGGCTGAAAAGTGAGTTCTAGTAGTAGTAATAAATTCTTTTACCTAAGAAATCTGGGTTATATTTGTTCACTTAAGCTCACTATATGTTTTTGTAGACGTTATTCCAGTTTGTCATAATTCTGTGTGTGTGTGTGTGTTTTGGAAGTGAAAGGTCTTGATGCAAATACTCGCATATGCAGATATGGTGTGAGTGGCTATCCTACGTTGAAATTCTTCCCAAAGAACAACAAAGCTGGCGAAGAGTATGATGGTGGCCGAGATGTAGATGACTTCGTTACTTTCATCAATGAGAAGTGTGACACTAGTCGTGATGGGAAAGGACAACTTACTTCCACAGTTAGTGGCAAACTTATTCATAAATTAACCACCACATGATATTTTTTTCCCCTAACTTGCGTTATTTTGTTCAATATAGGCTGGTATAGTTGCAACCTTGGATAACTTAGTGAAGGAATTTGTAAGTGCTAGCAATGATGAGAAGAAAGCAGTATTTGCCCGAATGGAGGAAGAAGTTGAGAAGCTCAAGGGTTCCACTGCAAGGTTATTATAATGGCTATGTAGTGTGTATTTTCTCTTAGATTTACTTTAAACTTGTACTAGAAGTGGGTGTACTTCATGACTGTTATACCTCTTTTTCGTTTGAACTTCCAGTAAAATCAGTGTTGGTGAAATCCAAAATTGTACTTTATTTTTCATATTCACTTATTTGTTGTTTTTCTTTTCAGATATGGCAAGATCTACTTGAAAATTGCCAAGAATTGTATGGGAAAAGGTGCTGATTATGTTAAGAATGAAGCCCAGAGGCTGGAACGCATGCTTGAGAAGGTAAACCTTGATTGCACCTCCTTTATAGCTGTTTGGCCTTCATCGTCTTAAAATTTACATCCTTCCATTTAAAAATAGTTGACTAGACAGCATGAAAATATACGTATCATTTGTTGATGCCATGCCATTAAACACGTGGAGATCTTAATTGACCAAAAAATGGAACCGATGCCATGCCATTAAACACGTGGAGATCTTAATTGACCAAAAAATGGAACCCTTCTAAAAACTGATTTGTCTTTGCCAAAAGTTTCTTTTTACAATCACGTAACATGTTACAAAAGGCTGTTTATTTATATAATGCTTGTTCACTTTTCTTAATATAATTGTGCTTTAAGAATATTTCTTTAAATATTTCCTTCTGGAGAGGGCAAGCCCTCTGCACAAGGGTAAGGTTGCTCCATTGTGACCTGGAAATCACGGGTTCAAAACATGGAAACAGCCTCTCCGCATGCGGAGGTAAGGCATTGTACATCTGACCCTTCCCAGATCCCGCAATGGCAGGATTCTTGTGCATTGGGATTGCCCTAAATATTTCCTTCTCTAATATAATTGTTCTGTAAAAATATTTCTTTCAAATATTCTCCTTGGAAATCTGGTATTGGATTGTTAAAGGCATGCTTGCTATTGACCCACACCATCTTTAAAATGGTGTTGTGAGTGCTCTAAATGGGGAAATCTAATAGAATTTTTTTCACTATTATGTGTTTGTTGGTGCAGTCAATCAGCCCAGCAAAGGCTGATGAGTTCACTCTCAAGAAGAATATCATATCTACCTTTTCTGCTTCTGCTTGATCCATGAGAGGATCATATGACATCCTTGGTGTTGCAACTTGGAGGGGTACCTGTAGCCTCATTTGTGGAGTTGGCCTTTTAGGTTCTCTCTGAAATTGGGAAATGTACCATTTTCATGTAACTCCAGTTGGGTTCTACTGCACAATTTTCGCACCGTACCTCTAAAGTATAATCGTAGAGGAGAGGGATTGACAAATAATGTAAAATTTTATGTAGAACTCTTATAATTATCAACTATTTTTGACAGTAAACAGCATGAGTTGATAGCGATTGATGCATGTTTCTTTGCATGATCTTTTTCAAGCCAAATTACTGTGATTTATGGATGAAAATAATTAGTTGACTTTGTAGTAAAGGCTATTTTTCATTATTGTGCTGAATGGTTGTGGATGAGCTGGTGGTCTTTAAATGGAGTGAATGGATTTGGTTGAGATTTTGTGTTTCTGTTCTGTACTGCTTACGCAACAATAGCAACATTGTTGCATAAGCGATCTAATAACATAGTTGTTACATAAACGATGTAAAATTGTTGCATAAATGATGTGAAGTTATTGCGTTAGCGACGTAAAATTGTTGTGGTACACACGAGAGAGGATCCGATTTTTAGGAAAATGAGTAGAGAGAAGCAAGTCATATGTCTCTGGCACTGGATACCTGTTTCGTATTTTCAGACAGTGTGATGGACCAATGTGATCCATCATTTCTGTTCTCTTTTGTTTGGTACAAGAGAGAAAAAAATTAGAAGGGATGAAAAATGGCACAGGTACGAGGAATGGAAGCTATTTTTTCGTATTTTTATTTCACTGAAAAGGAAACTAATGTCATGTGTTATTTTCTCTCTGGTTCTTGTCTCTGTCTTTCTTTCCTCTCACTCCTTTCTTACCAACCAAACAGATTGAGAAATAGGAGGAAAAAGATGGTTCTTAAAAGTAAAAAAGCAAAAATGACTTAAATTTTTAGTAATTGCTTAGTCTGTCTCGGACCCCAAAAAAGAAGGAAAGCAATTGCACAACGAAAATAATCACAAAAAGTTAGTCCCTCGATGCCTCGGGGCAAAAAAAAAATGAAAACTTCCGTATATTTGTCAGAAAAGTGAAGGGAACACTGAAAATTTTCACATGGGTCACCACTATTTTGGTCTCTATTTATTCCAAACGAAAAAATGGTACGGTTCTTGGCCCACGCTCTATATGGCCGCCCAGTGGCTATTCATCAACCTCATATATGTGTATATATATACGTGTTTATGTAATTATGTACCAGTATATATTTGTGTTTATGTGTGTGTATATATATATATATGTGTGTGTGTGTGGTTATATATATTTCCGACGAATGCAAACAGATGAGATGGTGACTCGCCCTTTTTATCAACCGATATGATATGATTGCTACTTCGTAACAGCAAGTTTTGTATGGATTTATATGCCTGGCATCAAGTTGAATTCTCGTCCACTAATATCATGTAATCAAGTCCTCAATTAATAGAAGCGCGTTACAATAATTCATTATTGTGTTTTTGTTCTAATTTCACTTAAACCACACGTTGTCATGTCTTTTCCAATTATCACAAACTTGAATTTCATTTTTTCAATCATAAGTTTCACAACCATCCATCACCCTGTTCTCCTTCTCCGTTTGTTTATTTTTTTGGTAATGTATGAAAAATTGTTATTTATATTGATTAAATTTCTCCTCAATTACCAAGAATTAATAGTCTAGTACTTTTTTCTTCGATTTCTAAATGAAAAGTTGAGATTTCAATTTCTAATAATAACGGACAATTTTGAGTTTCTCTATTCTTTTCAATTAGTCATCATTTTATCTAATATATTTTAATAATTTTATCTCATGTTATTTTATGTTATCCTCTCTATCTCTTGCGTTCTATCGATACCAACTTACCTTTTCTTCCCTGCGCATTTATAGGTCGGCCAAACCACCAAAACCATTAATGGTGAGAAAAAAACTCTTCAATGCATTTACAACATAAGGATATGTAGCCGCCTTAGAAAGCCACAAATTGCATGGGACAACATGGTCCATGAAAGAACAATAATGGAGCTGGGCCTTTTGATCTGGATATATACTGGCTATCATATCCATATTAGTCATCACACTAGACATATATGTGTGAGTGTCATGTGAGTATGTGACATCCATGCCATCAACCATGTGTTTATTGATAATAAATGCAATGGCTAAATGTAGTATTCATAGCATTGTCAAGAGAGCTGTGCTATTAGGGCCAACATCACTGCATAACCAATGCACACTTATGGAGACTTCTGTTGGATATATTGTAGTATAAAGAGTGAGAGAGACTGTCTAAAAGTTACAACTTTCATAGGCGACTTCGAAAATAGTTACAATTTCTAGAAATTCACATTAAAAAATTCTTCAGTATTGTCAACTATAGATTATGACTTTGTTATATCGTGGAAGTAATTTGACAAAGAATTCGATAGCAAACTCTTTCAGAGAGGGGACAAATAGCACTAGAAAGTGACTCCACACCTCGAAGTCACAAATTGTTTTTTTTTTTTTTTTTAGTTTTGAATATCAGTCTAACAAGCTAAGATTCGCATCAATGTGAAATCAATTTTTCTTGTCAAAATATTATGGAGAATTAAAATATGGTCATCACCAGATAATTGCATGGCCACCATGGTCATCAAGCTCAACTCCTTAGCATTATCTTTGCTTATTATGATTATTATTATTATTTACTTCTAATCAAATAATTTTATACTAAAGGTCCACAAATTACACAAGGGTAATCTTGTAATTACATTCAGAGTCTAAGCTTAGATATACTTCTGTGGGTATATTATATATATATACCATACAATGAGAAAAAAAGGGAGAATGAGATGAAAGTGAAACAATTGTTGGAAAAACTATTGACACCTATATATATATATATATATATATCAAATCATTTTAATCTAAAAACTTATATATATCAAATAAGTCATTTTAATCTAAAAACTCCTTTATGTCAATGTCTAGAAACCAGGCTGACCCATAAGAATTGATGAGGTAACAAACCCTCCTAAATCTGTATCTGAGAAATTGAGAAGACAAATGGGGTTTGTTATGGTCCCAATACTTTGCATTGTCTGTATATATGCAAATGAGAGAAAAACAAAACAAATCAACTCATCATACTAATCCTTCCCAGATAGATCCTAACAACCATCCAATTTATGTGTGCAAAATATGAATCACAGGTTGGCCCAGGAAGATACATTATACATACAACCAAAAACAGCTTAATGTCCATTTGCAGTTGTGGGCTCCACCTTTCTTTTTTGCATCTCTTGTCTTCTGGCTCCACATGCCCATCTATATCATAAATTATTAACTATATGTGTATTGTGTATTGTGTAGTGAAGCTTCCTAAACTTGAGGTGCTGCTATTCTTCTGTCCAATCACACAACTCTTTATACAAACTTCTATCACTTATCCAAATTGCACTAAACCTAAACCCCTGTGTTCAACTTTCTTCTCTTTTATTTATTTATTTATTTATTTATTTTAATAATAAACACAATTTATCAAAAGTTATAAATTACTCCTTTCTCGCGTACGAAAATTAAAATTTTTGATATTAAAGTAATCGAGGGCAACATGCGTGACACACAACTAATTATTTTGACCAAAATATTCATACACATGTAACAAACACCCTTAACTTCTCATTTATAAAATTAATTGTAAATGACAAAATAAGTTGTGTAAGGATATTTTGGTTAAAATAATCATTTCATGTGTAACGTCTGTTGCATCTGACCACTTCAACACCAAAATTTTCAAACTTCATATATCAAAGGAGAGTAATTTATAACTTTTGATAAATTGAAAGTGTTTGTTATCAAAAAAAAAAAAAAAAAGAATAGTAGTAGGAGTAATTTTGCAACTTTTTTATAACACGGGAAAATTAAGTGCAATTTTATTATTATTTATTTATAAGGTAAATCACTCTGAGCTTCTCTGAGACTTGGATTATTACTCTCAAATTAAATTTTTTACAAAATTACTTTGACGCCAGTATCAAACTAGCAATCCATTAAACAAAATCACATTTAACATATAATTACAAAAAGTACCTTCAAGTTATAACGCTTTTGTACAAAAATAACCTCAACTTTTAATTCTTTAACTAAAATTAACATAGGAAAAAAAAACTAAAATTAACATGTTTCACATATACATTTTTTTAATCAATGTCACACAAGTATTGTCGTTGTTTAAGATAGTTTTGACATTGATCACTATTTTAAAAAAAATTTAATACGATAATAATTAAACAAAATTTTAAAAAAAAAATTAAAGTGATTTACCCTTTTTATAACACCGAAAATTTTGCAACTTTTAATATCACATGCAAATTTATTGAAACACATTTGTGGAGGTCTGTGAGTGTGTTTGTTGTTGAGATAAAACGAAAAAAAAATGACAATTTATATACAAATCAAATCAGTTTATATATATATATAATATATTATTAGTATTATTTAAATGTGATTGTACTTGATTTAGTAAAGGTATCATGTCAGGGTGTCGAGAATAGTTTCAATATTCCTAGACTATGTAGATCGAATAATTGGTTGTGGCTTACGATGACAACCTAATACCTATGACCTCCTCCTAATCCTACCCCTAGAGGAAGCTCTTCCCATGCATTTCCTTTTTAAGATTCTAGTACTTCTTTTTTTAATTCATTGGCCAATTAAATAACTCCTATTTTTCTTTCCAATAATAATCAGGCAAGCTGACAATTATATATATATATATATATATTTCCATTTATTACATACAAAGACCTTTATCAACCAAATTCAATGAAGTTTAGATGTTCAATTAAATTTTGATGCGCAAAAATCCATCCCATCCCAATCAAATCCCTAGCAGTGTTCATTCAGGCTTCCATGGTAGCATCAGCCATCATGCCATGTCAAGTAATTACTAGACTGCTGCAATTTACTTTTATAAGTCTGTCTGTCATGCTGTGTAACACTTTTCTTCAACCCATGATTCTTCTAATATCATATCACTATGCATGCCATCTTTGATGAGAATACAAATCTCTGTCACTTCTTTGAGAAATTAATTATACATTTCAACAATGGTGTCATGTCTCATGACCGATGGGATATGACTAACTTGTATTTATATGTATTGAAGTTGTGATTTAGGATATTGATGTTTTTATTGGTATCCTGTTAGGAAAGTGTTGTTATCAGCATTGCAATCACACGTCTTCAATCTAGGTAATATTTTATCCCGACTTTATATAATTTTAATATTTTCAATTATGTCTCCTGTAAATAACGTCCATCAAGTTTACTAATATTTTTTTTTTATGATTTTATCTGTGATTATCATATTGAATTTAAAAGTTAGTGAGAAGAGAAAAAATAACCATTTCTATACTTTTCTTTTGTTTATGATATTGGCATATTATGTTTGTATGCACACTAACGAAGAAGAAAAATCAGTACATGAATTGAAAATTCAGAAAGTATAATCAAGAATAATAAAATCTAATTAGGATATTTTTTAAACTGAAAAAGTGTAAGTAATAATTACCCATTCTGCTTTGATTCGGAAAGACTCATTCTCTATCCAAAATTTACAATGATTAACACTCACCAACTATATTTCTCTGCTCACATTGCATATTGGTTTTTGAAATCCTGAAATAGCATTTTTCAATACTATATGAAAAATATTGAATATTTTGTGATTTTTGTGTAAGTTCAAAAACAGATTTAAATTGAAATAAAATTTGGCAGTTATCTTAATGAACTTTATTTATTTATTGTAATTTTCAGAGATAGTGACAAATTGAACTATTTTAAAGATTTTTCACCACCTTTATAAATAGTGGTTGTATATAGTACTCACAATATTATTATTCATTACTCATCAATAACATATCATTGTCTTATTCTCAACGGTCAAGGACAAGAGAATAGAAGTTTGACAAGAAACTTTAATTGTTCATCGTTTAGAGAGCTCATGGATGCTTTGACATGTGATTTTCCTCTTGCATGGAACAGTTTGGCATGGATAGCTCATCAAAAATCTCCTAGGTTTTACCTCAAGTGATATGGTATACTGTATAGTATAATCTTCGTCTTTCAGGCGAAAATTTTAAGGTTGGAGTCCCAATAAAATAAAGAGATGTCTCTGTGTGACATGACTAAAAAAGTCATAACCTAGTTCTAATTTTGTTTCACAGTTAAATGTTACCTTATTTATCAAATCTACTAGATTAATATATATTTTCTGCAAACTCTCCTCTGAGAAGGACTCAAACATATGTTACTACTATGTCCCGTCAATGTTTTGTGCGATTTGAATAGAAAGGATTAACTTAACTTGTTCCACGTGAGATTTGGATCAGATCGGATCGCGAAAAAGACTTGAGATATATATATATATATATATATATATATATATATATAATTTTTCAAAATTTAAGTGGTATAATTCGTTCAAATGATTGACATAAAATTTGGTGATTTCACATTTTGAGTAATGCTACATGTCATGAAATTATTTCATGAATTTGTATCATGAATGATGTGACAGGTAACGTGAAAAGTTAGTATTGGTATGATTCCCCCTACACAGACTCCTATGATATTATCACTGAATTCGACTAGAGCAATACTACACGTCTCGAATAAATATCATGAATTTTAACTCGAATCTATGTAGCAAGTGATATAATCCATTATTTTAGAAAATAAAATTAAATAATAAGTCATTATTTGTGAAATTCGCCCATACACGGAGTTCTTATGGTATTATCACATGCCACATACATTCGAGTTAAAATTCGTAAAATAAAATTGTGACGTTTAGCATTTCTCATCCGACTAATATTAACTTTCCACGTTACCTACTACATAATTCATAATACAAATTCATGAAATAATTTCATAATATTTAGCATTTCTCCTCACATTTTAGCTCAAAACTATTTCATGGATTATGTCTCTCTCTCTCTCTCACACGCGCGCAAAGCAAAGTAATTATTGAAAAATAATGGGGATGAAGGAGCCCCATAATTCATCTATAGCATAAAAATCCATCAATTTGGGAACGAACGTAATAAAGCGTTTCTTTTCAAGCCTAAAGAAATAAAATATATATTATATATAAATATAAATATATATACATACACACACTTTGAAAACCTCACTGTAGAAGTTGGTAAGTATCTTATCACCTTGAGGACACGGGATTCAAAGCTCTAGCAAATCCATTCATTGCATTATAACTCTTTGAACTCAAACCCAAGCACCCAAGCAACCCTTGCCTGTACGGCAAGAATGTCTTCTTCCTCATCTCCTCCGCCTGAGCTCTCTTCGCCGTGTAATGCACCTCGTGAGCCGAACGACTCACCCCCTTATTCTTCCCAACTTTTCCGGTCACCGGTGGCTTTTTATTTGGCTCTCCGACAGTACTCTGCTTCACTTTCTTCCCATCAACATTATTCACAGAAGACTCCACCATTGAATCAGATGATGATGATTGTGTTGAAAGCTTCCGATCTTTGATTGGTGTAAATGATGAGATGGAGGACCAGAAGTACTTGTGGCCGTTGTTTCTTCCTTCACTTTTGCTTCTGTAGAGAAGTTCTTTCAGGAACACCCACCTCTTCGAGCTCCGACCTGCCGAGGAAGACCTCGACGACGAAACAGACACCGCCGGAGTCGTCGTCTCCGTCTCCGTCTGCTTCACTTCTTCAACGTCGATGTCTTCAAAACTCAGATCCATTTGGTTACTGTTATCATCAACCTCACCTTTGTACCACTGAAACGATGTGCTTCTCAACGGAGACATCGATCTGGTTCTTCTGCGCAAAGACCGATCTCGCAACATCACATCTCGTCCTCTCCCGATTTTCTCGGAATCATTCACTGTATCATCGAATTCATCACAATCTCTCTCCGTTTCTTCCAGATCGAGCAACGGCGACAGCCTTTGCGGTCGTTGCAGGTGCGAAGACAGCTTCATCGGCCGGATCTGGCCGTTCAAGAACAGCTCATCGGCCGAGCTCATCGATCCGGCCAACACCGAACCATTCACCGGAGCCTTTGCAGAAAATTCGAAATCGAACGAACCGAAAACCGACGCTTCGGATACAGTAGATGGTGAATTCTGAGACGAAGATAGTACGAAATGTATGGGACTGGCCGGAGCACTGTAGAAGAAGCCGATGAGGGGTGGGCCACGGCCGGGGCTGGACGGAGCGCTGACGTAAGGAGTGGAGCAGGAGCTGTCGATGTCGTCGGAGAATGCGTTGAGTTCGTGAGCAGCGACGGTTTCGCCATTGTCAGGGTTTTGAATGTGTGGTGTGGAAGTTTCGCCATTGTTGTTGTTGGTGGCAGTTTCGAGTTCTTTCATTTTCTGATGAGAGAGAGAGAGAGAGAGAGAGTTGGGAGGGACAAGAAGAGAGGAGTATGATTTGTGAGAAAATAGCCGAAGAACGGTTAGTTGAAAATGAACTTCAAGTCTTCAACAACTTGTATTGTGTATTTATATTGTTGGTGTGCCATTTCAAGTAATAGAGCAAATATTAAATTACTTTAGCACCCCTATACTCCTTTCCTTTTGTTGATTTCCTAACAAACAAATAGAATAGCTAGGATGACAGAACTTTATTTAGTGATGGAGACGAGAATGGGTATACACGCGTGTCTACACAAGTATATGGAATACACGTAGGATACAGCATAGATAATGTGATACAAAAAATTTTAAAAAAATAAAACAGATATGACGAGAATACGATTTTAAAATAATAATATAATATAATAATTATTAAAAAAAATTATATTGCAAAAATAGTTCAATTCATTATTAAACAATTAAGAACTAAACAAACTTATAAACAAAAATAGTCAAATAAATTAAAGAATCAAATTTATTTTGTCCTCTATATATATTTAGCTTAGATTTTTAATCATAACTTACTCGCATATAATTTCTTTTCAAAATATTTGAATATACATCATTTCTACGAAGTGTCCAATATGTGTTCAAGGAGTGTCTGAGAAATATCCAAAGAGTGTTCGAGAAGTATTCTAAAAAGAAAAATATCATGATACTTCTATGAAGTGTCTAGCACGGTATCCGAGTGTCCGATACAGGTACGACACATTTAATGAAGTGTTCGTACTTTCTAGTAGACAACACTATCAAATAGTTATTGATTTCCTAACAAACAAATAGAATAGCTAGACAACACTATCATGGAATCCGGATAGTATATGTGTACGGGTAGACAACACTATCTAATAGTCACTATCCAAGTGTCTTATTGCAATTGGACCACCCTGTCTACCTGGGTGGTGGCCTAGATTCCTTCTAGAGGGGTGCTTGACGTAACACCGGATCAAGGATTGGATATAGTTTTCATATCAACTATAACGAATTGGGCACTTACCAATGATCCAAAACTAAAACCCTAAGTAATTAGATAGTGTTGCATACCCGTCCATTTATACCCAATCTCTTTCTCATTCGGATTCAATGTGGGACAAGAATGAACCTCTAACAACTAGCCATTAGGGATGGTGATTTGATTTGTAAATCTGACCCGATACATGCCGTTCGGATTGGAATTTTAGTCCACCAATTTGGTCGCGATTTTATGAATAAGTATTCGGTAAGAATTAGTGATTTTATAAATAATTATTCGGTAGGAATTAGTTTAACTTACAGATTTGGATCTCAAAAGCCTAATGTTATCTATATTATAAGACATTTGGTTTCCTAGTCATTGAGTTTTGTTGAATAAAAATCTTGTTTGCTTAAAAAAAATAGTTATAATAAAATTTGAATTGTAATTGCAAATTGAACTAAAAAAATTAAAAAATCATTGGGCATGATACAGGAGATTTGACATTCTCATGAAAACTTGAATGGCACGCAACCCGTAAAAAAAGGTGTCATGCACCCAAAAAGGTAATTTCCTAAATTTGCTAAAGGTAATAACTTGCGAGAAAAAACTAGGGTAACTTGTCCAACAAGGACATCACTACAAAGGAGAGTCAGGGTACATCCAAAAGTACGCAAACTATTGCATTCCTCCTTTAATACTTTTTTAGCAATCTCGTTCTGACTTGAATATCAGAGTGTACCTGGTCGGCACCCCGTCGAACTAGGTCCTAACTCCTCTGTCTTGTATGAATGAAGCGTCAAATTGGGTCGTGGGATTTTCTGCTACACTGCCGACTCCTTGTTGGTCTAGGTCCTAACTCCTCTGTCTTACAGGAACGAAACGCTGAATCGGGTCGTGGAATTTTTTGCTTTATAAGGGCAGTTTATAGAAGCCTAATCGAATCCAATCCATCAGTTTGGTTTAAGGCTCTCATTAATCTAAATTGGTTTCACTTTTTATGATATCATTGGAATTATATTAGTTTTATTTTATGTCTAAACCAAACTAATCTGATGCATGTGTACTCCACTAGCAATAGGCCCATAGTGTACCATGAATGTATCAATAAATGTTATTCATGTAATAGACAATAAAATCACTAAAGAGTTGAGGGTTCAAGTACTCGTAAAGGCAAAATAGGCGTGTAAGTTTTTTGCTAAGGTAAAAAAAAAAAAATTGTAATAGAAAAGAAATTATTGGGTACCCTAGTGGTATTGACAATGTAGTATTTTAATCTAATGACAATGTAGTAATTTAATCTAATTGTAACTAATTATATTCTATTAACATTGTATATAGAAATTTTGAGTCTAAAAATAAGATCAAAACACGTGGACAAATAAATCAAATTTATTAATTTCAAGAAATATGGGTTACAAATCTTTGTAGATCTTTACAAAAGAAAGACAAATTTTTCTGATTCGATCTTCTTGGTGATCCAGATTCAAGGATTGTTGGAGCTTAATCTTGAATTGGATTGAAACTTTGGTGAAGAACGACACGTGGATGATGTGCTTGTTGTTCTTCTCCTTTAGGGTTTTAGATGCTTTGGAGCTTTGAATTTTGAGTGAAGATTCTACAGAGCTTTAGCGTTCTTCCAGAGTCTTCTTCTTTTTTTCCTTTTTTCCTTCACCCTCTACCTCTATTTATAAACTTTTTGGAGGGGCAAACTAGTAACTTCTTTTACTCTTGATAATTATCTTTTGTGATAATTATCCAATTAATATATATATATCCTTTGACCTATTTTCTAGTGGTCTTGGACTTTTTAGACAATTTGATCTTCTCATGACCTAATTATTTGTGGTGGGTTTGGATTTTGAATTATCTGACTCATTGGGCCACATTTCAAAGTGGGTTAAATTGAAGATAAACCCAAATTATATTTTAGGTTCATCATGTAATTTTTTAATGTCTACAAATTGCCCCCACTACAAGTCTCGCGCTAATACCGAAATCGACGTGTATTTAAAACGGGTTTGAAGTAAAAAAAATTTTAAAATGCAATTTTCCAACATCCAAATTTTGGATACTTTCCGTGACATAAACTAGGATTGCTTAAATTTTCTTCTTTGAATGGAACTAAGATTTCCTAGTTCTCCTTTTCCTAATTAAATCAGCATCTTGAAAATTATGTTCCAACTAGGATGTTTTTTTGTCTTTATCCAAGTAGAATTAGAGTCTTGAGAATCCTTCACAAATATAATGTTGTTGACTATATATATGTGACCCACGCATCAAACCAACGACATCAATCTCTACATTCAAAAGATACACCACGTTTTATCGTATACTTTCCACCGACTCAAATTAATGAACAGTTGAAGGAAATCCTACATCTCGTCCTGCTTCATCTTATTCCCACATCTTAAAAGGTAAGTAAATTTTCTTCATTTTTTTCCTTTCTTTATTGTTTGTTCTCATTACTTTGATTGTTGACCTTAAGGTTTCAATCCAATGTTATTTGGGTGATTTTGATGATAACAACCTATTGTGGTGTAGATTTAATAAGTTTACATGAGTGTGCAGTTTACAAAGTGTTATATTATCTCAAGTATCTTAAAGGCATTAGACTTTAAAAGGAATTACAAGGAGATATATGAAGCCACATAATCATGGAACTCAAAAATCAATAATCAAGATCAATGGCAAAGTTGAAGTGAATTCAAGCGACATGATGAGGGAATCCCAAAGCTTAAAGATTCAAAATTCAAAAGACTCGGCTAGACTAGTCTTGGGTGAGTGCTAAATTTAATGTAAAATTATTTTTGAAGTAACTTTTTTTGAAAGCTCATCTATTGACCTAGTGGACCTTAGGACCAATGCATATCATTCATATCATATCATGGTTCCTTGGACACTTAGAATTAGGCCATGAACTTTATCGAATCATCTTGAAGTCTTTCAATGAGATTGAGTTAATTCAAGCTTATGTTTAATTTTGAAGGAACTCAATTATTGAGTAAACAAATTCTAGAACCTATACTTGAATTAGAAAATGTCATTTATGATTCTTAGATAAATTGACTTAGGCTTTGAACTCAATTGCATCACTCCATAAAGTTGTGTCATGCACAGTTACTATTTTGAGTACTTAAGCGCATAAATTTGGCTAAGTATTGGATTTTAAAGGCAAAAATGTAAGTATGAGTTTTTCAATAAATTTCGGCATAAAAAGTCTCTATAATTGTATTCTATGATTTATCATGATCATATGAATTTTCTCAACCCCAAATGATTTATTTTGGTCATTCATATTGCACGATAAATTTTTATGTCAAAGCTGTGAAAATTCATTTTGTACTAAAACTGAAAAATTAGATTTTGATTCACTTAGAATTTGATTTTGAAACTATTTTTATTGAATCCAAATAGGGGGTACTTTGCTTAATTACATTGAATAACTTAAAGTTATTCTATTTACTTAATATTTTCAATGTAATTAAGTGTGCAGTGTATTAATGCACTGTGCAGAAGAAACTGGTTGAGTCTGAGAACAGATTCTGACTTGAGGACTTTTGGTCGCCTAATGGAACCCATCGGTTGACTGATAGAGGACTTTCGGTTGCCTGATGTAATCCATCAGCCGGCTCGTAGAAGTTCAAATACATTCTAGTCAGGAGAGCAAAACAAGGGATACTGAAACATTGTTTCAGCCGATCGAAACAGTGCCATCAGCAGACCAATATTGTCAAATTTTGTGCCCAACAGCTAGTTTCTGCACTAAATGTTTTTCAACCACTTCCAAAAGGTCAAAATTCTTTCTTGGATTATAAATACACATTGTATATACAATATACATTATACATGTGAGAGAGACTACCATAATCCTCCATGATCATATATTATTGGTAGATGTTATCTTAGAGTTTAAATCTTCATATCATTCATCCATTGGTAGCCACCACTATTGTACCAAACATTTGCATATCATTTATAGTGGCAACATCCTAATGAAGAGCTTTTCATTGAGTATTTCATTGCTAACTCTAGGTATATGAGATATAATTTGTGTATCTATCCATTGAGGGATATTATTCATTGCAATCAAATCTCTTATCTACCTTTGAGAGGAAAATCAAGTGATACACTTGGTAATGAAACCCAAGTCATAAGCTTTGCAAAGAAGTCTTGGTGAGCTGTTCATTGAGTAAGGAAGTCCAAGTCATGAGCTTGACAAAGAAGTCTTGGTGAGTTGTTTATTGAGCAAGGAAGTCTAAGTCATGAGCTTGATAAAGTAGTCTTGGTGAACTGTTCATTGAGCAAGGAAGTCCAAGTCATGAGCTTGGTAAAGAAATCTTGGTGAGATTTTCATTGAGCAAAGAAACCCAAGTAATTCACGTGGCAATTGTACGATTTACTTTCCACTATTAAGGAAGGCTCTATAGTGAAAACCTCAAGAGGTGCTCTTGAGGTATGGACGCAGTCAAGAGGGGCCGAACCATGTAAAAATCATGGCGTCATTTGGTGTGCATTTGTCTATCCTTAAACTCCTTTATTTGATAACATTTTATTTATTTCAATTTCATATGTTTTATATATGAATGCTATAAGTTTAAATGTTTTAAGTCACATGAAAATGATGTGATGAATGCTTGAAGTATGTTGATTGATTGAGGACTTACTTGGTTATCCATTTGTCAATCAAGTTACATACCATGTATTTAATAAAATGTGCAATCAACATGTCCACACACTATAAGCAATTCTATGAATATTATGAAATTTTTTGATGATATAATTATATTCATTCAAAGGAGGATAAGATAAGTGAATTGATTAGTTTAATTGAATATATTGTGATTGCACAATAAATATGCATTGAACGTATGAATTACCTTAATCATTAATGCATGCTTAAATGTTTAAACATGTCTATGTGACTTATTTTTGTGCAATAAGGTGATCACTCATTGAATCAATCTACACACCAAGTGTTTAATAAAAGTTCAATCAAGTTTAGTTTTGTCAAAACAAATTACACCAAAAAAATTCCATTGTTTGCTTAAAGTCCCTATTCATCTCCTTCTAGGGACAATTCTCGGGTCACAGATACATTTATCACATACCTATGTAGCAGGAACTTTAACATGTTTACATGTATGTGCCACCAAACACCCAAAGTTTCATCAACCAATTTTATGCTCATCTCTTTCTCTTATATAGAGGTCCTCTAGAGTGTTCTCCAAGTAAAAGAAAATAAAAAATTGATGAGAAGAAAATCTATCAGAATATTTTCTCTGACTTGCAATCCAGTTTTGACCTTGAATAAGTATGATTTACGAAATTTCATGAAATACAAATATCTTTGGGTTCAAGTTAAGTTTTCAAAGCTGCTAAGTTTGCTCAATTCCAATATCCGAGTCGAGAGATATGGTCAAATTATCATAACTGGTGTAATATTCGCACTAAATATTGTGACTATTTTGACACATGATTTTTACCCATTAAATATCAGAATTAAGGCTTCTTCGTGAAATACAAATATATTTCCTATGAAAAAAATTTCTAAAAAATTGGGCTTCCATTAATTCTATATTTGAGCTGAAAGTTATGACCCAAATAGTAAGACTGCACAGAAAAGATGTGGCTGTATATTTGTTAAATTTGGGTCTTTTCCACAAACATCACCATAAATCCGAATTGTCTTTGTCTTCTTTACCTTGGCCTCCACTTTTTTTTTTCTTTTTTTTATTTTTTGATTTTTTTTTAATGATAACTTTACATCGAGCAAAATTTTTTTTTTTTTTTCTTTAGTAGTAACTTTGTCTTCCGTGATCGCTATTAACCAATTTTGTTTTTGTTTTTCAGATCAGCTTCTACTTGTGGTCTCTGCTCGAGTTTTGTGTTGCATTTGGAGCAACGTACACATCCATTGAACTCATCGAGGAAGACAACATTACGCGAGTCAAAAAACTTTTTTCTTGCAAGTTTTAATTTTTTTGTCAATTTTTGCAAGTTTTCATTCCTTTTCCAATGAGAGACAGCTTTTCAAAATACTTCAAATTGGTTATTTGCTACTTCAGAATATGGAGTTCTAAACGTCATTCATTCGTTTCTTTGGGGTTACCTAGTTCCACTGGAACACTTTTTTGTCCATTCGGGGTTACTTAGTTCCTTTGGAATACTTTTCGTCCCTCTGGGGTCATTTAGTTTAATTGGAATATTTTATCATCCTTTCGTGATTTCTTAGTTCCTTTAGAACACTTTATTGTCCCTTCGGGGTCACTTAGTTATGTTGGAACACTTTTCGTCACTTCAGGGTCACTTAGTTTCATTTGAACACTTTTCATCCCTTTGGGGTCACTTAGTTCCATTGAAACAAATTTGTTAGTCCTTTTCGGATAATTTTTTTTAAGTGCTGAAATTTCACTCACACTTTTTTTTTCTTTAGATAAACAACCTTTGACTTCTGCCAAATTCTTCTCACTTAATGGAGGTCCATATACAACCACATTCAACCTGTTTTATTTATTGGGTGCTCATTCATGCACTGGTGTAATTAGACTGACCTTGCTTTGGGGTTAGAAAGACATTTTACTTTGATAATGGTTGCCCATACTATCTACGGCTCATGTCAAGTATTTATTTCTGCTTGCCGAGTTGTTCCATCACCGTTGCCTTACAAGTTTTTGGTGATGCATGTATTCTGTCTATTTAGTGTATCTGATGAATGCCATTGATTTTAGTTGGTCATGTGAAAAACTCTCTCTGAAATTACAGTTCATAATAAGTTAATGTCTTCTCCATGAGCCAAATTAACACGGCGCGACGGATGCTTTCAACATCTTTGTGACAAGTCAAGTTACTACAATGCGGTAGACATCTTCAATATTTTGGCGACAGGTCAAAAGACATTTTTTTTTGTTGAGTCGTTTGAATTGAAGCTCTAAGTTGCCTACGTACCTTACCAGGGATCAAGTCATCACGTATTTCACTTCATAATTATATATATATATATATATATATATGACAATTTAGATTCTTTTCTTAGTTTCATTAGTAGACAATTTATACTTTATACTTGTGTTACTCAGTAAAAATTTTTTTGGTAGATAATTTATACTCGTGTCAATGAGTGTTTTATTTTTTGGTAGACAGTTTATACTCGTGTCAAAAAATATTTTTTTATAGACAGTTTATACTCATGTCATAGAGTATTTTTTTTTTGTAGACAGTTTATACTCGTATCACAGAGTGTCATTAACAATTTAGATTCGTATCGGGGATCACCTTAGCTTTAATTATTTTTCAACTTTGTAAGATTCAAAAGACAGTCAAAGCTTGTGTTGAAAGTGTGAATCATCTCAACGTCATTTTGGAGATTTTCTTCTTACTTTGTTTATTCATTGTATTGTTCTTGTACTTGAAAAGAAACACATTCTTCGAACTCATCTCCCCACTTAGAAGGAAGAGGTATTTTATTCGTCATGGTCCATGCAAGAGAACTGAACTTTACCCAATATGTTTTCATTTCGCTACAAGATTCGATCCAGACAGTATCTTTGGGCTTTGGTCCCCACACTTTTCCTTCCTTCAATCTTCTGGTTTTCACAGCTTCTCGTTCTATTTAGAATTGGAGACGACTTTGTTCTTGTTCCTTATTTTTTTGTTTGAAACATTTGTTTTGTTGGTTGTTCAAGATAGTTCGAGAAAGTGACTATTGAGACATCACTCGTGTATTTTTGGGCAATGATTCTTGCGAGATTTTTGCAAGACTATTCCTATCTTGAACTTTCATTTTTGGGCTATATACGAGCACAATTTTTTGATCCTTTTTACTTGAAATTGTTTGAGGAGAACTTGAAGAATTACATTTACAATGCTTATTTGATGCAAATTAGTTTGATTTGTCATTTGGTTATGCCTTTGTTTTTCTTGTTCCTTTTTTAGACGTCTTTCTTATTTTGAGGTTTCAAAAAATGTGTAGAATTTTTTAAAGGACAGGCGTGAATCTTGCCCTTTTGCCAAGGACATTTCATATTAGAGAGCTGAGAATGAACTTTATGGAGGGTTTAACCCCTGTCTGTTAATTTTCCTTTTTTTTTTTTTTTCCGACTACTCACTTTTCGTTGAAAGATTTTTTAAATTTGCTCGTTCGAATTGTGGCGAACTGTCTCAAATTTCTTGTACTCGAAAGTTGGTGTTCCTAACAAGTCCGGTCTTCTACTAAGATTTTCTTGACTCAATGCCTTATGTAACTGAAGACCTTGAGATAATGTCACTAAAGGATTATAATGTGTTTCTTGATACACGTCTTTAGAGACGATGCTTATAACATAAGATGTATCTATTTCATCGTCCGAGTTAGAAAGTATTTTGTCTTCCTCTTCGGACTCAACCCCCACATATTTAAGATAGTTGTCAAACATATTGGAAAAGGCAAGAGCCTTTGCACCATGACTTATTATGCTAAGCCCCATATCATAGGCACGAGTAACCAATTCTTCAAATGTACGAGGCCTGATTCCTTGTAAAATGTAGAGAAGCTCCCAGTGCATGCCTTACATACACATTTGAACAGCAGAGAGTTTTGTCAACCAATCCTTGCAATCCAGGCTAAGTTGTCCCCTAAGGATCAATGATGTTAACATGTTGATTTTTCACATCCATTGGTTTAACATGATTGATTTTCACCAAATCTTGTTGATTCTTGAGCCAAGCAATTGCTTTGGTCTTGATTTGCGTCATAGGACCTGCTGAGGTGCTACTAGCATTTGACGGGTTTCTAATGTTCTTGCCACTATTTACGGCAACTTTGATGTTTGCCAATGTAGTAGCAGTATTTTTTGAGATTTTCTTGTTTGTAATTTGAACCTTAGGATGAGCCATAGATTATGATGAACGAAGTTTTGGATGTGTAATAGAGGAGACAGATATGGTCCCACTGGGTGTGCCAGAAATTTGTACACACAGATTTTGAGTCTGAAAAGAAGATCAAAACACGAAACAAATAAATCAAATTTATTAATTTCAAGAAATATGGGATACAAATCTTTGCATATCTTTATAAAAGAAATACAATCTCTGATTCGATCTCTTTGGTGATCCAGATTCAAGGGTTGCTAGAGCTTAATTTTGAATTGGATTGAAACTTTGGTGAAGAACGACACGTGAATGATGTGCTTGTTGTTCTTCTCCTTCAGGGTTTTAGATACTTTGAAGTTTTGAATTTTGAGTGAAGAATGCTGCAGAGTTTTAGCATTCTTCTAGAGTCTTTTTCTTCTCTCTCCTTTTTCCTTTACCTTCTACCTCTATTTATAGACTTCTTGAAAGGGCAAACTAGTAACTTATTTTACTTTTGATAATTATCTTTTGTGATAATTATCCAAATAATATATATATATATATATATATAATATTATCTTTAATGACAAATATTTATACATATATATTAATTATTTTTTGACCTTTTTTCTAGCGAGTTTGGACTTCTTAGATAATTTGGATCATCCCATGACCCAATTACTTGTGGTGAATCTGGACTTTGAATTATCTGATCCATTAGACCACATTCTAAAGTGAATTAAATTAAATATAAGCCCTTATATTTTGGTCCCATTATGTATTTTTTTAATGTCTACAAACATCACAAATAATAACTTATGTTCTATTAACAACACAAATAATAAATAATTAGTATTTATTGGACAATGTACTTAATTGTTAGTGCTCTGAATAATTTCTAGTAATAGACTCATACATTCGAAACTAACATTTATATATAGGATCTTATTTTGTAAACAAATAAACAAACAGATTCTCGTCGGGCCTACCCGAGGCCCAAATTGATGAACTGATTCTTGACCCTATCAAGCTAGACTCCCACAATGTTTGACCCATGTCTAGCCAGATTAGGACTGTTTGGCCCGGCCAGAGTGTTGTACTATAGACATTAAAATAAAATATTTATAGTACATTAAACTTCAACAGTCTATTAATTTACTATTTAAAATCTTTGTGCATGTGCCATGTTTAGCTTCTGGTTTGATTTAGAATAATTTTGCATCATTCGATGTCATGATTGAAATTAGACTTATGGAATTATGAAATGTTTTTTTTGATATATCATGGCAATAAGTAATGAACATTATGTCGTATAAAGGAATTAAACATGAACCTTGTATGGAAAAAGGTTAACCTATTCAGGAGACCAATCTGTTCTGGTCTAACTCTAATAGCATCTTGAGATAACATGAAATAGATAAAAAGGCAAATTCCGTGTGCTAAACTTTTGGCATTACGTGATTTGAAAAGAGTAAGATATACGCAGTCTTATATTTACATATAAAAAAATTGTTTTCGTATTTCCACCCGTAATCTCCAAATCACCATAAAAAGATATAACCTTTAATATTTCACAAAATGATTGCTCTTAAACTTGAACTTGCAAGTGTTAAACCAATCCAATAAACCAAATAAAACAGGTTATCGTGTGTTTAATAATCTTTAAAAATTCAATAAAATTTAATAAAATCTTATTTTTATTAAATTATGTTGTAAAAAGTAACATATCAATATATTTTGAAGTTTATGTGCGAGATCAAAAAATTTTACGACTGCAATAATCAATTCTGTATTGGCGATTGTGAACCATGATATTATGATCTTGCACTACTATATATATACATAAAATAAAAAAGAGAGAGAGAGAGAGAGAGAGAGAGAGAAACAAAAAAAATAATCCAATAGAATAGTTTTTATAACCACCCATTTTGATTTGGACTTTTTTTATATAAAAATAATTCAAACTGGATCTGGCCTGGCCCAGAATTATTGATGTTTAGAGTTATTGGGCTTAAGAACTTGGGTTTCGGCCAGCTGGTCAGCCCATTTCTTGGAATCCTACTTATAGGGGCAAATTGGGAAATTGAAGGTAACAAATATTTTTATATTATATATTTATTCTCTGTATGTCATGACATCAAAAGGATTAAAAAGGTATTAGCATTGAGATTTGAGACTTTTAGAGAAGACAAAGAAGGAGATGGGAAAACGTGAAAGTTGCAAAACGTGAAGACCAGACAGAGGGAGGCACGTGGCTCACGTGTCCTCCATCTTCCTATGTAATGTGTTTTTTTTTGGCAGTGAAAGCTATAATGGAGATGTTTTAATGATTTTCACTAAACTTTAAATTTATCGAAATAATGACCAAAAAGGTTATTTAAGTAATGCTATTTAAAATTATAAGTAATGACCAGATGAAAAAATATAAAATATAAGTAATGCTATTTAAATTCGAAAAGGTTGACCAACCAATACGAAAAGAAACTACCAATACATACATTCACGAGTAACATGCAGTAATATTTTCCTTTCACATAAAAGACAAAGATGGGAGTTATTCTTTTTCAGACAAAAAATAAATAAATACATACATTGTCCACATGATATTATATTTGTGTACGTGAAGCATACAAAAAAACTACAAAGGATATTTTTCTAAAAATTATAGGATAAATTGTACTGACTTTTCTTGAAGTGTGGGCAAATTATACCGCTATAACGTTTGAAGTTTATTACTTGTACCTTTCTTAAAGTTTGATTCATGTGTTCAATGATATCACTGACATTTTCTTTTGGTTAGAACTGTTAATCAATTTTTTTTTAAAATGACCATTTTTCTCTTCCCTCCAATGATATTGGATAAATTGCACTAACCTTTCTTGAAATTTGGTCAAATTACACATGTATAAAGTGTTTGATGATTATTACTTCGACTCTTTTAAATTGGTTAGCGAGCTGACAAACTTTAAAATTAAATGTGAAAAGTCAATAATATCATTAAATTATAATACTATATTATAGTGCAAATATCTATTAAATTGAAAAGTTCTTTATATCCTTCAATTAAATATAACTTGTAATTGAGCTAGTTGTAAAATAAACTCTGACTCTCTAGTTCTATAAGATATAATGATTGAGCCAAAGGTTAGGGTTTTGGTGCCGATGATGGTGCTGGGTGATGATGTCGATGATAGTGACGATCGCTCTTCGTTTGGCTCACCATAAGGACCATTATTGCTGTTGACTTGCTGTGAAGGACAATATGGGCGGCTATTATTGTCTTTCATACAAGGTAAGGGCAATATGGGCATTTTGCACTATAATTTAACTTATGTTAGATTTTTAGGTCCACAGGGGAGGTCAGAGTAATAACGGTCAAACACTTCATCCGTATTTAATTTGTTCAAACCTTAAGAGATATCAGTGTAATTTATCCAAAATTATATAATTAGATTAAGTGAAAATATTTGAAAATTTCTTTTCTATCCACTTTGAGTAGCCACTATAACACATAAGAGATTTGCCTATTTCACTTCAGTTTGTTTTTTAATTGGGTGTTATGAGAAGGAAATAGAGATTCAATTTTTGTTTATCATTTTTAAAATTTCAATAATTTTGCATTTGGCTACATGAAATCCACACCTTCGAGAAAAAATTGTGAATTAAGTTACTTTTAAGTTTCAACATGCATAAATTATCATTTTTATTGTTAATTTGGAAAAAATATATTTGAAGTGCCGAATTCATTTTTGTTCTGTTCTTATCATTGTTATTTTTCTTAGTAAGAAAGAACTCACACCAGCAATTGTGCCTATGGACATCAAATAAGATTTATGTTAGACACACAAACACTATAGAAATAACAAATACTCCTAGTCTTATATAAGAAGGGTTTTTATGCATATTTTATTTTATTGTTACGTTGGCAAGAAACTAACATACTCACTTTATTACAAAAACTTAAACCTCAAAGTATTACTAAGCTAAAAGTCTTTGGTGTCCTGGGTAAGAAATTTACTCATCTTGATTTGGCCATATCTAAAAAACAAAAACAATATAGTAAAAATAGTACTTACCAAATATATATATATAGTAAAAGTGGCAGAAGCGTTATTATTGTAAAATTTTCTTATATTGCATGACTTATCATTTTGTTTTATTTCTTAGTTTCATCTTGATTCGGCAACCTGTCCACTAAATCCTCAAGGGACAACCCTTGAGTGTAAAACCATGGAACACTTCCAAATCACTTAAAACACTGAGATACTCTCTCAGGTCTATTAAAAGCATGATGTACAACCTTGGAGTCTAAAACTTGGGGACACTCTCCCAGGTCTCCTAAAACTCTAATATACTCTCTCAAAGTCTACTAAAACCTCAAGGAAACACCTCGAGTCCAAAATCTTAGGACACTCTCTTAGGTCACTTAAATTCCTTAAACACTATTTAGGTCCACTAAAACCTTGGGGGACTCCTGAGTCCAAAACTTTAGGACACTTTTTTAAGTTATTTGAAACCCTAAGACATTCTCCCAGATTAAGGGACACTCTTTGAGGTCAAAAGCCTGAGATACTTTTCGAGGTCACTTAAAGCCTTGAGGTATTCTCTTAGGACTGCTAAACTTCAAGACACCCCCCGAGTTTGAAACCCTTAGATACCCTTTAAGGTCATTTAAAGCCTTGAGGAATTCTCTCATGACCGCTAAACCTCAAGACACTCCTCGGGTTTGAAACCTTAGGATGCTTTCCTAGGTCACATAAAACTTGGAGGACACTAGTCTAGATCTCCCTTGAGGATGACTGACTGTAAAGGACAAAAAGGGAACAAGCAGAGTTGACTAAATTCTTTTTGTCATAATAAGATACTCCGAAGGATCTTGAATTAGAGGATGAAATGGTAATTTAACAAATGCAAAGTGGGGTATATTAGACACTTCACACCTAAACTTACAGTTTTAGAGATGAAAATATCACTTGAAGTTTCTATAATAGTTATAAGAAAAATTTATGTCCGTGTAAAATAAGTCCAAGCTTCAAAGAGTGTCACTCATATTTACTCTGTCTTTTAAAGTGAATAAATGGGTATGTTAGTTTCTTGCCAAGGAAAATATATATATAAAATGATTAATACCAATTATTGATCACATTCTGATAATATTAATTTTTCAAAATTAAAATGGTCAGAAAGTGATTTTGTAATTTTTGAAAAAGAGATAAGTGGATTTGAAATGTGACATCTAACTACCGTTGTATAAGGTAATCTCTTGTTCACCAATAAGCAAGAGATCAGTGTATATGTATATATATGTTTAAGATGTGGGAAAAGAAATAAGAAAATCAAGCTACAATAATTTTTCTTGCGATATTTGCGTAATTGCCAAAATTAAACTAGCTTAGAAATACAATTATTATTATTATTTTATTTTTTTGCCAATAAGTGAGTTAAAGATACAATGTTGAAATCTTGTTTGTGTAACATTGCCCGGATTCATGTTTTCTTAAAAAAAAAAAAAATTGAAGGTACATAAGAAACGAAAAAAGAAAACAAAAGAGACAATTAGTAGATAAGGTAAGTTCTATTAACTGTGAGAGAGAGAGAGAGTATACAACGAAACATAACACAACTTCCACAACCCAAAAATAAAAAGAGACTGGTCTTTCACGATCCAAGAGGCAAACCAATTTTATTTATTGATTTATTTATTTTTTTGTGGAAGTTTAAGCAATTGTATATATATGAGATATAAATATTTACAAGGTTTGGGCATAGCCCAACAAGTCTTTTGACATACAAAAGCCCGAGATGGGCATTAACAGGCCGAAGAGATGGGCAGCCCATAGCTTCAACACAACCCAATTGCCATGACAAAAGGATTGTAAACAATCACAATCCCCTACAAGATAGGAGGTTTTTTTTTTTTTTTTCTTTTAAGTTTTTTTTTTTTTTTTAGCTCCTCAAGGGAATTAAAAGTAATCACAATCCCTCTCTCTTTATTTGGGAGTGAAAGAGCTTCTCATCAAATTTCTTCTTATGCTATATTGGCATGGACTTTTTTTACTCTTCCACATGTTCCTTTTTGTTTCCATTGTTAACTTGTTTGCACTGGAATAAGAGTGAAAGCATAAGTTTTTGGAGGAATAGTCAAAGAGTAATGCTATTTAAAATGAAGGAGTTTCATGTACTAAGTTTGTCCTTTTTTAGTTTGAACGAAATAGATAACGAAGCCTATCCATTCATTTGATATACTCAATTGGATCCCACATCACTTTTAGTTGAGTGTATCTAATGGATGAAAAGTCTTCAGCTTTCCATTTTGTTTTTTAGTTTAAACAAAATAGAGAGCCGAATGCTACCCCATTCATTCAAAATATTCAATTTGGTCTCACATCACTTCTAGTTGAGTGTATCTAATAGATGAAGAGTCTTCGGCTCTCCATTTTATTTAAACTCTTCGGCTTTAAAGTCATTATCCATAGTCAAAAGATTTATAAAAATTACATTTTAATTTGTGTCTTTCATGGGACCACAATAAGAATTTTAAAGGGCTCTCCATGCCCTAGTCTAAGCTTGAAGGATTCGGGATTTTTTTTATTGTCTTGGACTTCAATTGACATCTAAAAGCTTTATATCATCCCAAATTGTGTAGGTTCATACAAACAAAGAGGGTTGCCAATTATGTCAACAATATAGCTAAGCTAAGCTCTATCACCAGTCGAAAATTCTAGAGAGAGAGTGAGAAATTTAACCCTGTATTGTTGCATACCACTTTTCCATATATGGTGAAAGGTTAGTGTAAAATATTTCTGAGTTTGGGTACACAAGGAGACATTACGCCAACGCATGGTTGCAAAAGAAGTGCAGTGATTACTCGATGAGGGATCAAATCCTAGTTGTAAGTTGTAACTCACTTTAGGTTTCAAATTTGGATCCAAATTACACAACTTTTGACTGCCCCCACTGGAAAATTTTGCAACATCAAAATTACCGTGAGCCTGTTTAGCATGCATTGTGTTTTGCATTTTTGTTTTTGTGACAACTATTTTTGTTACAAGTGTTTTGAATAGTAATCAAAAACACGTTTTGTAACGAAAATATGTTTTAAGATTTTTTTTTTTTGAGTTTTTTTTTTTTTACTTTTTCTGCTATAATAGTCAAAACACAATAAAGACACCAAAATGATATTTTTAATTTCGGTCCAAAATTTTGAAACGTTTTAACACTATTCAAAACACAACAGCCAGTACCAAACATGTTTTGTTACTACAGTGCCAAAACAAAAACAAAATACATGCCAAACAGGTTCTATATGATAATACTTCACGGAAGAGAAAAGTAATTTTAGCTTCTTTGTGATTCTTTCTCGTGAAATGTAATTTTATTTAGTAAATTAAAGAATTGACATCCATATTATGAAAAAATAACATTTCAGAAATAACAAAGATATTTAGCAAATTAAAGAATTGACATCCATGTTATAAAAAAATAACATTTCAGAAACAACAAAGATAGACCTTATAAAAACGGAGGGTCGAATAGATAGTTGGAGTGGTGTTGCTTGCTTCGGTTTCATTATCCACCCTCCATTTTGGAGGAGCAATCTTTTTTTTTTTCTTCCAGAAAATATAAAAGAATCACATTAGAGAGGCTATGAAAAGTTAGTATCCAATACTTCTCAAATATATCGACCGGATCCTTATCAGATATTTCAGAACACATTTTTAATAAGTTTTGAACATTAAAATGTAATTTTTTCAACAATAATACCATAGTATAATTGTTGAAAAAAATTTAAAATTTATTTTTAAAAAAAGTATTGAGAAATATATATTATGATTTTGTACAAAATTTATCCATTTATCCATGCAAATTATGCATGAGTCTTAACTCTTAATTTGTTTGTTAATCATAATATTTTATAAAAAAATATTGATAACAATATATATATATATATATATATATATATATATATATATATATAACATAAAATTAATTTATTATTTAAAAAATATAAAAATATACCCGTGTCAAATGGACACCTTCACAAGAACAACCTTTTCTAAACTCCTAACATCCTCAAAATCAAGTCCAATTTTAAATTGGTCTCATCAAATGGTCATTTGAAAGGCATCAACTCTGGCAACTTCGTGGGAAAACGGCTGGACGGTCTTGATCACTTGAGAGAGAGAGAGAGAGAGAATTCACACTGACATAGATGAACAAAACTCGAGTCTTCTCTATATCATTATTCTTAGTCCAAAAACCATACAAAATCACAAATGATTGAGGAGAAAAGAATAGAGGAGAAAAGAACATATATATATATATATATATATATGCATGAAGATTAACCCACAAGACCTACTAATTTCTATCTTCATTACCTCTTCTTGTCTTTCTATACTCCATCTACAATCCTACTATAGGTACGTCTGAACCAGCCAAACCCATTCTTCACAGAACCCTTGACTTTACCTCCAACAGCATACCATTTATATTTCGCGATTCGCTTTCTTCTCTTTATCTCACCATCGTTGAACCACGACCTCCTCGACTGGACCGTTACCATTGACGAGGGCATCTTTTTTGCCGTGTGGACGTTGCCAATGGCGTCAGCCTTCCGTCCACTTACATATGGTTGCAATTCACCCATCCTTCTCTCTCCGCTACCTGTTCCGGCACAGGCTCGCAGAGAGACGGATGGAGAGAGGTTTACGACACAGATTGGCACTCACTGAGAGAGAGAAGAGAGAGAGAGAGAGAGAGAGAGAGAGAGAGAGAGAGAGGGAGTTTAAGGTTTGTGTTGAAACTCAATGGAGGCTATATATAGATATAGATATAGATGGATATGTGAATGGGAGGTTGACTAGGTAGTTGGTATTCTGTTATTCAAGAGAATGGAATATAGTAAGACGCGGAACTAGAATTTTGGGGACCTGAATTTACTGGTGCAAACAAAAACATTCCTCATCGGTGATGTGTTTGTTACTGTACAATTTTCACATGTCCGTACAATAAAAATAGGAAATGCTAAACTCACCCATTTGGTCTTCCAACACTTTTTAACACACACACACACACACACACACACACACATATATATAATTTCTTCAAGAATAATTATATTCTCTCTGAATTTCAAGAGTCCGAACATCAAATTATAGGACCTACCACGCCCTCTATCTCACAATCCAACTCTCTGAGTTCAGAAAGTCCAGGCTTTTATCAACCATTATGCATAAGAGTCGTGTCCATCTTTATGGAAGCAACTATATTTTCTTGTATAAAGTCCACTATGTCTATTTCAACTCATATCAAGCTTACCAGTATATGAGAACTCACTAACACATGAAAATTTGTATGTACGTGTGTATTTTGTGTGTGTGTGTGTGTGTGTGTGACAGAGAGAGAGAGAGAGAGAGAGAGTTTATGTAGCTTCACAAATACATAAATAAAAACTCAAGGGTCCTGGACTTTTACAAGCAAGTAGACACAGCAGAAAATCCCTTCCGTCACTACAAAATTACATCAGACTTTCGATTCTTTGCAGCTTAACTTAAGGAATTTAAAATAATTAAATACACAAGCTGTGAATTGTATGTGCCCTAATAGGGGTGTGCTTAGAAATGCAATACTAACAAACATTTCCACAACTATCTAAAAAGGTTGGTGTTGATATAACTAATGTTGTGAGTCGAAAACATGAAGGATCAAAGTGATCAAAGTCAACCTTTGGATTTATAAATTTTGTTTTTTATATAAAAAGGAAAGAGAGGAAGGATTGGTTGGTTAGCAGATTGAAGTCCAAGGAAGTAGTAGTCTCCATTTTCCTATATACAAATGTGAAATATTCAGTGCATCACGCTTTAATACTTTGTTTATTACATCTAAATGGAAATATTTACAGATAAGGAATGGTCAAATGCGAAGGAAATTAGAAAGTGTGACCTAGTAATAACTGGATTTTGGAGGCTCATCAGCCCCACCATCACATTCCTTTTTACTTCTAGTCTCCTTCGATTTTTTGGGGTTATCCATCCTGGAAACCTGTATATTGATCCCAAGATATGTTAGTTTCAATAGTTTACATAACATACTCCTGACTGTGCACACCCAAACACGCACACATGAACACACACAAACAGAGACAGACAGAGACAGAGAGGAGATTCTATCATATTTTCTATCTATACTCACAATGTATGATTTCCATTCAATTTTGGCATGTTCGTCCGAGACACCAGTCAGCTGAGATTGGTTACGGACGTGGTAGAATATGTGGATGAGTACAGCAGCATCAAGCGCAGCATATTCAAGCTGCACAACATTTAAGATACAGTATAAAAAAGAATATTCTGGTATCTGAAAACCACTCCCGATAGCTGGATTATAATGCTTTGAAACATGTGTCAATCTCCCTTAAGTATCATACACAATCACTTGGCTCCGTCACTAAAACTTTGGTTATGGTAGATCCTCAAAAGCCACATTGCATCTTCAACCAAACATATTTTTAAAGGAATTAAAAAGTGCTACTGCCAAACAATATGTCCACATTTAAGGAAACCAGATCTCAGAAAGTATGAGATCGGTCATATACTGAGAACCCTTACAAGAAAAAATTAATATTTACCATAAACCACATAATATTTATGCAAAATCACATACTCCATTTGCATAGCTCAGTTGTGATAATTTAAAGTTCATGGAGTGAAAGGTATGCCATCGTTGTTTGGACATTAAGAGAGCAGCTTACTCACCTGATATGGGAGACTTAGGAAGCACCTGTTACCCAAACTTGGGTATGGGTGTCAGGTACAGACACATGACAAATAACCTGTTAAGCAGGAGGGATGGAAAAATGGATGGAAGGGAGGGGGGGAGGGATGGATGGGAGTCATTGGACATCCCCAGGGAAGGGAGAGTATCCATCTCTTCTTTTTTTGGTTGGGTGGAAGAGAGAGAAATGCATAATATTATCATTTTACATTAGACCCTTAAATATATAAATTGGGTAAAGTGCAAAAAAACACCCCTCAAGATTTGATATAGTGCATATAAAATCCTTGTATTTTGAAAAAGATGTTATATATTGCATCCTTCCGTCAGTGTAACATCAGAATATAACCATTAAAAGGCACATGTGCCCTCACATCACGTGCCTAAGAATCCTCCCTTAATTTCCAAATTACCCTTCAGTGCCTCCTTACATGCTTGTTCACTCTCCACTTTTTCTCTCTAAAACTGATTTCTCTCTCTCTCTCTCTCTCTCTCTCTATATATATATATATATATATGTATATATATCTCTGTTAAAATGCTCTCTCTCTCTCTCTTTATTGTATGGATGTTAGATAAATCCACACATGAAGTTAAAATTTCAGAAAGATCTAATCTTCCCAAACAGACCATAATCGAACAATTAAATACAATGCAGTAAACCAAAGAAAGATCTATGCAATTACTTACCCAAATAAACCCAAATCCATGTAAACCAAAGAGGTTAAAAAAGAAAATTAATCCAAATCGAGACTGTAATATCTCCCGATTGCCAACATACCAATCAAAACGAGAATTTCAGCGAGGCCATTGCAGTGTACAGGTCACCATAGTTCTTTTTTTTTTCTTTGGTCACCGTAGGTCACGAACCACATAGATGTCTGATATAGACATATATATAATATTTACACAAGATGGAGAGAGAAAGAGATGGGTCCTAACTCCTAAGGTACAACCCACATAAGATGATTCCGGCCATCGGCGACCACCGGAGTGCCGTCTTCCCGAGCAGCTGAAACTTGAAAGTCGTTGGTGTTGGTGGCTAAGGTGATGGCGTCCACTCAACAGAGGTGCCTCTATAGAGCTCGAGCATTAATCTAATTCGATCGGAACACACCAAATTGTAGAAATCTAGTTGATCTGTGTTATATGAGATGAGTGAGAAATAGAAAGAGAGAGAAGTGAGAGAAGAAGTCATGGTCCAGACGTTTGAGATGGGGTAGGTGGGGGCGTGTTTACAAGGTAAACCAAAACTACGATGTTTTGGCTTGTCCCTTTTTTTTTTATTCGTTTGGTTTTAGGGGCATTTAAGTCATTTTACATCTCCATTAACAGCAATGTGACGGAAAGCCCTTATCTGCACTGTTTTCATACTAGAGGGGTGTTTTTTGACCTAGAGGGTTGTATTATGCACTATATTGAATATCAAGTGGTGTTTTTTGCACTTAACGCTATATAAATTAACACATTTAAATGAGGTTAAAAATGTTATTTCAATTTTATTCAATAAATGTCATTCCTTCTCTCTCCTCTTCCACCCACTTTTGGATGGAAGCAAAATGGTGGGCCTGGAGGATGCCTCGTCCATCCTTCCTCTCCTCCCTTCCTCTTTCCTTCCATCCTACCAAAGGTATCATAAGAGAACAGCTTACCCACCTCATATTGAAATCTGTTAGTGGGATTTCTTTTTGGTATAAAACAAGAGCTTCATAGACCAAAATATATCAACATTTGGTCCTAATAACCAAGATAGCATCCAAACCACACGAATCATACTGAGAATGTTAACATGCACATAATTGAACATTTAGCATATACATGAATTATAAACAACCTACTTGATTCCGACTTAAAGGACGTTGCTCCCAGTTGCTGTTCCGTCTTGTCTTGTTCAAACCAGCTCCCAGTATTTTCTGGTTCATTAATTAGCACCGAAACAGAAAAAGAGTAATATCATCGAGCTGTCATCTGATTGTAATCTTAAACACCAATCCATAAAAAGGAAATAAACCAGAAACTCAAGAATATATATATATATATATATATATATATATGATAGGCGAGAGAGAGGATCCTAAGAGCAGTTTGCTGTTATTTGTTTAAAATTTCAAATTACTTTCGCAAGCCCGGACAGACCACCCCTAGGTTCTTTGAACATGTTCTGAATATCCAGTAGCATCTCATAATGCTTGAAACACCCGAGCTCTCCATAAGAATGAGCCAGCTGCTTCACATCACATTGAAAATTATAGCCTACAAGGTGCACAAATCACACAGCAGAAACTAATTTATAAATATCAGTTCATAATTTGAAATATAATCAGGAGATAACACTATAATAGATAGAAATTTTTATCTTCCTTAATCATATATTAAAAAGAAAAAAGAGGACAGCAAGTGATTGTTGTATCAGCAGATACAATCTAAAAGAGTTCTACTCAGGACAAACTAAAGAAGACATATTAGTTCAATGGATATGTATCCACAGCAAAGAGAGAGATTGTCACGGATATGAAGGGCATTGATTGTTCATAACCTAAGTAACCCAAATATTTTGTACAAGCGCAAGTAAAAAAAGGGATTTCTTTTTTCCTTCTCCCAGAGAAAAAAATATAAATTTTGAACATAGATTCCTATATTGAGATAAGAGTGATTCTCTCCTAAACAATATGTTAGATTCTATCATACCAAGTTTTAGAATACTAGGAGAATGCAAAATACGGCTTAGGCAGTTGTCCAAAGTATCAGGTACGTCCTCAAATAACTTTATAAGGTCAAAGATGAAAACCATCTTTTCAGAAGCAATTTGCATGATAGAAACCTGTAACAGGATAATAATTATATTGTTAGCACAAAGAAGAAAACATGAGACCAGAAAATATAGCCAAAATTTCTAAGCAGTATCAAAATGGTTGTACTTCCAAATAATGAAAATGATTACCACTCCATTAGCCATGAATTACACCAACAGATCCCCCGCTTGGGAATATAAGCAGTACAGGAAACAATAAAAAAACAGCAGCTTCAAAATTATTTCTTCTTGCACAAGTCACATACACACACACACACACACTGAAAGAAAGAGGGTGAGAGAAAGATATACTAGAAACTATATATCGTCAAAATTGTATACAGAATTATGCTTACAGGATATCAGAGTTTAGCAATATACATTTATATTTTTCATAAAAGGAATAGGGTAAGGGGAAAGGTATCAATATATAATTATGACGATCTACGAGTACATAGTATTATACTGTCACCATAAAACAGAGGAAACCAAAAAACCAAGAAACGTAATAAGATCATTGTTGGGAGGACACAATAAGATCATTTTGAAAGGACAGTTTCATTTTAAACAGGATCACAATTCTTTTCCCTCTACATCTTGTCGTTTCTCCTAATATGCTATCATGTGTGCATCCTGAAGTAGATAGGGAGTAAAACTCTCCTCGTGCAATTAACTATTAACTTGTAAAATAATGAGAAATTTCATTAGAAAATATGAGAAAAAAGAAGTATATGCAGAAAAGACATCACAAGCTCAAACAACCACAATTAAAAATGATAAACAAACAAAACTGAACCAACACCTTGTCAGTTTAGATGACTTTTAAGTAATGGTTTTCATCATAGAAGTTAGGAGACCAACTATAATCTACGTAACCTAAAAATTTAAAAATTAGTCACCAAAGAAGAAATCCCCTAAAAACATACCATTACTTGGAAATCATCAATTGAGATTCTAGAAATGGTTTTCATCAGTACATACTCTATAATGGTTGTTTCCTACAAAGAAAGAAAGAATATAATATGATTTCAAAGGAATCCAATTTTATCCTTTCTCAGAAGAGAAATATTAAACTACGTTAATGAAGGTACATGATTTACGGCCAAAGGTCTGGTAAAAGAAAATAAAGGAAAAGAAAAGAGGTTGTCCACTGTGGTTTAATCTAAGCTAGACATATACCATGCAAAATTAAGACGCAAAACGGGAGAATATAAGACAAAAAGAAGGAACACAAATTAAAAAATGAACCAAATGGTCTACCCAAAAAAATAAAATAAAATAAGTTGGTTTACCTGCAAAATATATTGGGCAAAAAGAAGGTACACTAGCAATTTTGAGAAAATATGAACCTATATATATGCGTTTGCATTTTCTTCTTTGACATGCATGCATGCTAAATTGTTTTTGGGATGATTTGGCGAATTTAATATTCCGATTCATTGAGAATTCCAAATTATCTCAAACAGTGTTATGAGTTGAAGGGGTGAGAGAGAGAGAGATGGGAGACAAACCATTATTTTGTTGAGCACTTACATTAATGGATTCAGTGGAGCAAATCGTGGGAGAGGAAAAGTTTTGATCGGTAAACTGGCTAAAGATCAACCGACAATTACCTTATTTGGTTTGCTGCCCTTCACATAATTAGGCTTCCATTCACAATCAATGCCTACAACTTTGCATCCCTCCATGTGGCGCGTCGCATCATGCAAACCATTGACTTCATCAACCCAAATGATGTCTTCCAAAACCAGTTCATCAAGCTGTAGATATCGACAATGTAGAAGGCTTGCCTCAGGTTCTGTACAACATCAAAAAGTGAAGATTACAAGTTTGTCTGTTTGTCAAGTTAATTAGCATATATTTCAGTCAATATTATTTAAATACAGAAGCGTAACAAAATAATTGTACATCGACGAGATGCCTAAAAATTACCTTTTTTCCACGTATCCTATGGAGCAAAATGAAGGACAACCAAGAACGAGTTCATGATATTAAATATAACCTGCATTATATGGACTCTCCTATTCCCCTCAAGGTACCTGTGCTGGCATGATGCAACATGATTATGGGTATGGAATGTGCTGACACACGAACCCAAGTCGTGAACCCCATTCTTGTATTGTGAAGTAGAAGGAAAAAAAATCAAATTAAGGGCTTCCTACTTCTCACTACAGAGATAAATAGAATTTTTTTTTTCACCACACCGTATGTAGTTTAAATTCTAATTGAGTGTATTCTTAGAAATATGAACATCATATATTATATTATTATATATCTATGGTGTATTTAAATGTGTAGGATGTGTTACATTCACTCTTAATGCATTTCAAGTCAAATCCCTGTATCCTAAGATTTTGGACCCAAGGAAGTTTGACACTTGAACACACACTTGTACTCAATACATGTACCAGAGTCGATGTAACATGGAAAAATACAGAAATATAAACATTGAGAGTGAAGAATCTAAAAGGAGAGGAATATAAAAAGTCAGCGCGTTTGGAAAACTTGGGAACTCAAAAAAAAAAAGTAATGAAACAAGGGGGCAATCTGAACTTAAATAAGTAAAGAAAGTTCAAGAAAAAATCAGTTTGATACTAATGCGATGATCCCAGTCAATCCCCAATAAACAAGTCTTCTATAACACAAACACAATCTTGGAAATAATATAAACACACCTCAAAGTGTCCAATTGACATTATACACATAATCACCAGTCAAGCATACATCGATACTCTTCCATATAGGACAAAACATAATTGCAACAACGAAGTTGTGGAATAGGAGTAATATATGCACAACTTCTTCTAAAGTATGTAACTCTTAGTCTTAGCATAGAAATTAAAAATTAGTTAAAGTTTTATAGCAGTCTTACTCAAACTATGTATATTATATTTGTATATAGTTGTTCCACACCGTGTCCTACTTTTTAGGATTTGGCATATTCGTGTCATATCGTGTCTGTGTCCCATGTCCATGTCTGTTCTACTTGCTCGCCATTTTGGTTGGGAAGAAATGGAGTGAAAACTGAGATGGTTTGTAAAAGTTCAAAGAGAATACCTCATCTGTGTTCTTCATTTACAAGACGCGCAGGGCATAGATATGCATGTGCATGCATGTACACAAAAAGGAACTTCAATGAGTATGTAAAGACTCGTACATTAACATCTGAAGATATGCCTTTTAGCTGGAAGACACATGATCAGTATTGCTAATTCATATAGTGAGCAAATATCATCATGATCAAACACTTCCTGGTGAATAAAAGCTCTGCCTAGGAGCTTTTAGCTAGGCACATCATGATCCTTTTAGTTTCCTAGTAAAAGCTTTCACTAGGCACACCAGATTCCTTAATTTTTTTATTATTAATTTTTTCCGATAAGTGATCGTGTTCCTTAATTTTTGACAGTTTTTGTTCCCTTCTCTTTTTGGATTGTCACTTTCCTTGATTTCAAGGGTTGTGATGCATATGTTTTGGTATGAGAATTTGGTATCAAAGCTCTGCCACAATATTTTCAAATAGTAGGAGATCCAAGATGTGCAGATGGACATAAAGACAAAAGGATGAATGGCTTAGACAGCTTGCACAATGAATAGACTACCTAGCTAATAGAGTGACTGAATTAAAGCATAATAATCAAAAATAAAATCTCGACAGCCATGTCTTTGTACTTGAGGACTTTTTTTACTCATTCCCTACAAGGACTGAAATATGTATTTTGTCATAAAAATTCCATGTGCAAATCCTAAAGCCAATGGCAAACACTCATTTAACGAAACTGATTGTCAGAGGGATGTTTAACATGAACCTAAAAGAACCAATTCAATTATTTCATTGTTCCCCATAAAATCTAAAAGTTCAATAACAATTTCTATGACTAATAATTCAGTTTCTGGCTTATACAATGATCCATAGATCTTTGCATCTTCAAGTTCATATTTCTTGAAGAGCAGGTGCAATATTTTCAATAATAATCATCACTAGGAAGCACGGACACTTCTTATAGGGGTGTCGCGGCGGTATCAAGACACTTGGACATGTGTGGGACAGGGCCAGACACATTTTGACACAGCTAGAAGTATCCTGGAATTTGATTTTTTTTTTCTGGTTGGACACGGCAGGGACATATTCAGGACTCAAACACTTTCAGTTTTGTAATTTTTTTTCTTAGAAAAATGTCACTCCAATGAAATTTTAAAATATATAATGGGTTAATTAGAAAATTAATATAAAAGTTTAGAAAACAAAAACAACAAATATCTAGCTCTAAGCTCCAAATTAGTAATTTTATTCATGATAATGTAGATAAAATGAGCACAAATTATTATTATTTATATATAATAATACATTATATAATTTATACTATTATTTTTTGACAATCCCTGCCGTATCCATATCTTATTTTTTTTAGATTTGTCATATTGTAGTGCCCAAATCGTTTCGTACCTGTGTCCATATCCGTGCTTTCTAGCATCGTCAAGACAAAATAACAACCATTTGCTGGTTCTTTACTAAATCGGGCCTTAAATTGCTTTATTCCCAGTAAATGTCAACCCTCAAACTGCTACCTCATTTCAAACAATTCTGTAGTTTAATGTCCCATTAGGAAATAAGACTATTGATACAGGCTTCAAACGTGAGGATTTTGCATCAATATCTGAACAAACATGAACACATCCATAGGAAACACAACATTGTTTTAGTTAAAGTTCATTTTTTGCAGTCACTACTCACTTCAAAAACACATTCCTAGAAATTCCTAGCAGTTGATAATGAGAGGGAAAGAGGTAAATAGTAATGTAGAGTGGTAGATTTTTTCTTCTAGCAGATTTATAGAAGGTTAAGTTTCATTTTGTATGGACGCATAATAAACACTGAATCGCATCTCTAACAAGCAACATGTACACCTTGAGAAAGTAACAGCTAGCATACCTTTGACATTCACAAAACCTTTGAGGGAGTACCTATCACAAAGTTCATCAACCTTCTCTGAGTAACCAGCTTCCATCGCCAAATAAACCTTAATCATATTTTTAAAAGACAAAAAAAAGGTATTAGTCATATTTTCTTGTGCAGTCAACGTGGTTCTCAAAGGACAAGCGAACAGCAGGTCAACAAGTTTTTTCCGTTTTACCTAAATATTATTTTCAAATATCGCTTCCACTAACGAAATTGTTGTAACAAATTTCTGAGCTCCCCTTTTTATTTTCGTGAACAAAATCTGTAGAATCCTAAAAAAAAATAGATTCTACATATAAGCTTATTTGCTTCTCTTTATCGCTTACCAATAAGAACAAATTCAATATTTATGTTTGTCTCAGACAGTTTTTCTGAAGGAAAGTTAGGCTTGCATCCAAATAAGTTAACACTCAACCAAAAATAACGTGGCAACAAAGCAGCCCCTCAATGGGCAGCCTCAGCCTCCCTGTCTCAATTTTAGGATACACCACAAAGTTGACCCTGACCAAAATATAAAATTGCAATCCATTCCAGTGGCACCTAAAGGGCAGTTCACCAGACTAAACTGGTTATAAGGGCATATTCATTGAACTATTTGTTCAATTATTACTAGCACGTCATCCGCAATACTATTTACAACACTGATACCATAACAATGGATGTATAAGTGGTAAAATATTAATAAAACACACTATAATGAGGTTATTCCAAGCTCAAGCTCTTTAAGCTCAAGGAAATTATCTCCACAAGCATTTCATAGGCCATACTTGAGAGAATTCAGCTAAATTGATCAAACAGGAGAAGACAAATTCGTAGATCCTTTAATGGGGCTTTAGATTTTTTTATTAGTTCTGCTGTATGAAATTAGTTGCAGGCGCTACAAGTGCCTTGGACAAAAGGTTGTGGGTGGATCAAACTAAGTAGCGCCAAAATAAACACTATTTTACATGTCCAACTTGTGTTAAGTGTATGATGTTCCTTACCAGGCTTCTTGAATGCATATGTTGTTATTAAGTTTCAATGTGAATAAGTTGTGAGAAAAGTTACATGTATATGCTTTATCAGTTAAGGATAAGCATTTTTCACAATTGTGCTGGAGTTCAGCCTGAAAAAATAGTTTGGTGATCCGTTATGTTTCCTATTGCAGATGTCCCAAAAGTGTATTACCAGACTTCCCCCCTTCTCTCTCTACCAATCCTCAAACCCCTGACCCAACTCCCAAGGGTTGACCACACAAGCCAACTCCTAAGCCAAAGAGCCAGCAGAGGACCAGTTGTATTACCAGACTTGAACCATATTAATTATATCAAAAGGAAACAGTGGAAGGTATTACCAGAATTGACAGTGTAAATTACTTCAATTACTTATCAGAAGAGAGAGAGAGAGAATTTTTATATGGTGTAGAGTTTCATGGAGTCTCAAGTAGATATCTGTAGAAATTTAAACGCTAGAGGATTGTGATTAGTGTGATGTTACAAAGCCTCTGCTTCATAAATCGAATTAAATATCCCCATAGAATTGTAGCATCGTTGTAAAAAAAAAAGCTACTAAAATTAAATTAAAGACAAGAAAAGCATTTCGGTCCAATGGAGTTTAGCATGTCACCCTCCTGGCCCCCCGTTACCAAGCCATCCATCCGCACTAGTCTAAAAATCATCTCACACTTCACCAATGGACACTTGAATTCATCTCTCATTCCTCCCCATAAGAAGTCTCATTAAAATAAGGAGCCTATAAATTCTCTTTACCATAGATGAGGAGATTTAGAATAAAAAGAGGTAGTGAGAAGGCAGTTTCGAAAGAGTGATCTTCATTAAAATAAGGAGCCTTCCGTCCGACAAGTATTGTTTCTTCCACCCAGGATGAAACACGTGAAGAGGCTCCCAAAGATAATCCCAAGACATTGGAAAGGTCCCAACAACATAACCCAACTGGGACAACCTCGCTCTTTCAGATATTTATCTTCAGGTCAAATACTGCCTATAAGAAAAGCAGCACGCATCTCAAGTATCTCAGGTGATCCTCACTCACATCACCAAACTATGCAAACAAAATATGAGAGATCTTCAAATGGGTAATTGCACTCCTCCCCCACCCCCCCAAAAAAAATCCCCGAGTGAATCCAAGGTGTTGACCCAAAGGTTTCGACCTAAGGGCAATCTTGTAATTTTGATGATAACAAACCGTTAATGATGTTACGTACTAAAATCTACACAGAGTATTAAAGAAAGCACTCTCATTGAGAAGAAAGCCATGAAGATGACATGTTCGAAAGAAGCAACTCAACAGAGGAGGAGCAACCCCAAGCTTAAAGAAAAATGCCAAAGATGAAGAAGAGGTAGTTATAGTTTGGTGAGAGCTAGAAACTCATTGTCAAAGTTATTTTTTAATAACGTTTTGAAGCTCATCTCTATAGGACCAATTATGCATTTCATGCTCATCATTTGTTGGTCTTTAATCACGTAGACGTAGGTCATCATTCTAAAGTCATCTTCTCTAAAGACCTAACTTGATTCTAAGTCCTTACCATCTCTTAAAGAATGATTTTCAAGGTAAAAGACTTTTCAGCCGACTGAAAGTGACAGAGGGGACAGCCTTAAATGGATAAGTGTTTCAATCAACTGAAACATGTTTTCAATCAACTGAAAACTGTTTTCAGTCGACTAAAAGTAGTTGGATTCGAAATCCAATGGCTATTGAGTGCATGTAATGCACCCAACTACCCTCCAATAGCTATATTGACCAAATATACAACACACTTGAGCATTTATTGATTCATTACAAATCACTCTCTTATATCGTCATTCAATAGACTCGAGCTTCAACTTGTTCTTCATTAATAGTTATAGTCTTGTGAACTAACATTTGAGATATTATCTTTGAGAGATACATTTATTGAGTTGTAAAACTTCTTTCATTCATTTGTAAAGAGTTGGTTGAACACTAAAAGCCTAAGTGGGGGACTTAACTTTGCAAGAGAAGGAAGGAGCTGCTTGTGAGCTCCATTGTAAAGGTTTGCTCTCCACCAACAAGGAGGAGCCATAGTGGATTTGGAAAAATCTCAAGAGGGATCTTGAGTCGTGGAGTAGGGGATTCCAAACCACATTACATTCTCGTGTCAATTGCGTGTGAATTTCTCTTCCCCTATCTCATTTAAATTGTCTCTATTTGATTCCCTATTTATTTTTCTCTTGCAAAATTTAATTGTTCCATTTATATTATCTTGCATATCTTTTAATTTGGATTAAAGTCGATTGTGCACCTTAGCTATTATCTTGTATATACTCCCCATGAGGCTAATAGGCCTAAAGTCCTTCGCCTCTATAACTCCACCTTTTTTTCTGAATTAAGGCAATGAAGGATGCATCGATGCTTTTTTCAAACTGCCGATGTTTGAAGAAATGCCCAAGGGTGTCTATCACCTTCACAACCACCTCCCAGTTTTGTTGGAAGACCGCCATGGTTTATTCGTCTGAGCCCAGATCCTTATCACCATTGCAACTCTTCAACACCAAAAGCACTTCCACCTCTACAAACGGTCTCTCCAACCATCCTCTCCCCTTCTCAGGGATGCGGTCAAATTCTAAACCCTCTAAACACCAACCTCCAATCACAAGTTTCTGAATTTAGGCGTTGGTAGAACAACATTATACCTCGCCGAAATGTCCTCTTCTATGCTTAACACCTCTCCATCAATGTGAATTCTCCTAATGTGATTGCTCCTTCTACGAGTATTCACCAGCTAGTCAAAGAATTTCGTATTTTGGTCCCTTTCCTTAAGCCAAAGGGCTCTAGATTTTTGTCTCCAACTAATCTCTTCCATCATTGCAATTTTTCTAATCTCTGCCTTGTAGTCCTCCTTTCTACACCTTTCCACCTCATCACTATCTAATGCACAATGATGAGAGAAGAAAAATATGATCTCCAACGATATGCTATCTTAGATGCTATATTGCTCTACTTTCTAATGTGATTATCCTAAAGCCTTAAGCAAATGTGTATATGTTTGTGTGTATATATATATATATATACTTTTGCTAAAAACAATTAAGGTTTAATAGTCAAAACACGAAATTGGATCCCACAAGGTTCAATGATTTCAATCCATCCATCAACAATTCAATTGATTGAACCGACTCCAATGAAGATCAATCAATAGCTCCATTGATCCAACTCTCTGTTGGTTTAAACGTAGTTTTTCAATTAAAAAACCTCACTCGTGCATTCTACAATGTAAATTATGCATCCTATGATATGCAAAATATGAAATCATTATTAGTGAATTTACCTTTTTACCCTTTCTCAATCTTCATTTATTTGTCTTCATAGTCCTTGGATCTGAGGTAAATTCTATCCCTAACTAACTAAACTAACTTTTGAAAACAAACCAACCAAAACTGAAAATACAGACTTCATCTTTTGCTATGAAATATACCAACACCAAGTCCTAACGACTGACCTCACAAATTCCAGACTAAAGAATATTGTTTGAAATTATAGACCAACTAGAGATACTGTTAATCAAAATGCTGCATACCCAGTAACATTTTCCTCTTTCCTCCTATCAAAAGAGACAATTACGCTTTATCATATTTTAGGTTAAGTCTACTTTGACATTTTTAATGTAGCTGAATTCATATAAGAACTTTGTTGTGGATGATCTCGTCATGAAACTAGACTTGTTATCTAAACCACATTGATATATCTTTGACCTCATTGTCATGTAAATATGATGATCTAGCCAAGTACTAAACTACTCATACATATAGTGGTTTAGAATATCTATACTTTCCCCATGCAATCTTGTCAAAAGTATGATGGATAATATAGGTGATAATAGATACTGTTTCACTAGATCTGTTTAAATCAACAAAAATATATAGACAACAATTTCATAGCATTTTGATCTTTGGAAAAAAGTGAGATAACATGTACTTTGCTTTCTCTTCTTAGTAATTTAATCTAAATTTTTTCTTTGATCAATCTTGAGCCTGAGCTCAAGCTAAATTTAACGAGCTAACTAACCCGAGCTCAAGCTCCTGTCCGTAGTTGAGGAAAGCTCAAGCTCTGCTCAATTAGCTCATTTAATTTTAACAAACCAAGCTTGAGCTCGAAAATGGCTCTAGCTTCGTGCTCAAACATTTTTGTTCCATGACCAACCCTAACTCAAAGTCTCAAACATGCCCCAACTCGATTCAGTTCCACTCATTTTCAGTCTACGTGAGAATATGGGTTTCATTTTGACAGCCACTTTATGAGAATGATGTTAAAAGATTATGTCTGTACATCCTTTAAGGACATATAATTAAAGGAACCAAAATTGTGTCATGTTCCTTTTCTAATATTCTATGCACTAAATTAACCATTGGCACACAGCCAACTGTACATAAAATGTACGCTGCTTTTAAGGCCAATGTTATATCCCTTACAGGTGCTTCCAGGGTTAGTTGTGCTAATTGTTTTGCAAGTCAACTTTTGCAATGTAAAAAATGAACTCCGGGAAAAACTCAATTAGAGTCAAGAAGTGCTATACAAAAATGGCTTCCTGGAACCATGGTCTTGATCTTAAGCAAGGTATTATAGTTTTCAAAAGATTCTTCAAAGAGAAAGAAAGAGAAATATCACTGCACCCGCAGTAGTTGTTTAAACTAAAGTTGATCAAAACATCACCATGATGTCAACTTCAAAATGAACTGACTGAAATGAGCTTTCGAAACTAAAAGACATGCTCAACATTTACAAAAACTTGATTGCAGGTTCCACAACATGAAAATATAGGAATATTTTAACAAGTAAAATGCAATCATTGAGATAAGAAATCTGAACAAAGCTTAGCAGTTGTAGAAAGCTACCTACCAAATATTCAAGAAGTTGTCTATCACTGTTCGTCTTTGCCTCTGCTACGTCCCAACATCCTTTTTCTGCTAGCTTCTTTAGTGAGCTGCCATTTAGTGGAATACTTTCTGTTACCCTTGACGGGGAATAAATAAAAAATCTTCAAAACTACTAAGAATCCGAGCAAATAGAATCTGAAATGAGTGATATGACCTAAGGGCACGAGTAGCCATCAGAATATACCTTTCTTTACACTTATGATATACTTCTGGAAATTCCTGCCGGAGATTGTTTTTCTTTATAACCTCATAAGCATGCTTTAGCAGCTTCTTGTCAATGTATTCCTGAACCAGTACAGACAGCATCTGCTTCCCCATAAATGTCGCCCACTTCTCTGCTGCTCTGTACTTTTTGTTTTGCATCATTGTAAGTAAAAATGACTCTCCAGACTGGCGGATAGAGAAGTGTTCCAATAGTGTGACTGCTGTCATATATGACTGGGATTCTATCAACTCGAAAATATATTGCTCAACAAATCTTTGTGCTGCTACTAACCTACCATCGTACTTCAGATCTGAATTCCACATGACTTTCTCAATGTCAGTCAAATTGATATCAAAAACTTCGAGTATCTTTATGAGAACACTTTCATCATAGATTACACAGCCCCCAACCGTATTGACAAATAACTGAGCAGCAATAGATTTTGCTTCCAGTAAGTCATCCAGGGTGGTTCCCACTTTTAGAAAACGACGAAGAGCAGATATTATTAAGTGACTAAAACCTCCAGAAAATGATTCAAATATAGGCAAGACATAGAGGCAGTGAGCGATAAAAATAGCTGGCCCAGGTTGGGGAGCATTATATAGAACTTGATGGACTTGTTGCTGAAGAACACGAAACTTTTTGGTCGCCTTGCACGTACCTACCAGATGCAAAAAATTAATGACAGAAGTTTATGAAAAATAAAGTATTTAAACAAAAAAATGACAAAGTGATTTTTGAAGTAATCATTACAATCAATAAGTTGGTACTTCAGATGTATTCGATCCATTCAAGCTTACATCCGCAATATAAGGTCTAGGGAGTCAAACAATTAATAGCAACAAAAATGAAGGCGTGACTTTAAGTATCTAGGGAAATGAAGATTTGATTTAGTTCAGAGCCTTAAGGTGGATAATCAAAGCTGCCCTACTATCAAATATGTTAGGCTGGGGTCCTGGGGCTTTAAATTTAAGGGTTTTTTTGTTTTTTGGTAAGGTAAATACTCACACACCCCCACAAATGCCCACTATGTGGCTTGAACCTCTCACCTCCCCTTTGAAAGAGTAAAATCTCATTAAAAGGCGCTCAAAAGGAGAACGCCTGCACAAAAGCCGAAAAAATGTTATACCCTAATGCCCCAGCAGCTTTTATAGATCTGATGAACTGGGTGTTTTGACCTTACCTGGATCAGTTTGTCGTAGTATTTGTGGATGACAGTTCTACATGCTAGGCGGAAAATTTTCTCAAGAACACCATAGAACGCTCGATGGGTTAAAATAATCCAATCAAAATTGAAAAGATAGAAATTTATGCATGTCATTCATCTCTCTTGGAGGTCAATATATAATACAATGATCATAATCAATTAACCTAAAATTAGGGATACAATAAATCAACCTAAATCAGTGATATAATCAATCAAAGGCTAAACTAAAGGGATACAATCAAAAATCACGGGAGAGATTTTAGGTTGGTCTAACACTCCCCCACAAATCCGACAATTGAGGAGAGACGAGATTTGACCGCAACAACTGATATCGAAATGTAGACAGGCCCTTGGTGAGAACATCAGCAAGCTGATTGGTAGAAGGAACAAACTGAACACAATGAGTACCAGCAAGAATAAGCTCCCGTATAAAGTGATAGTCGAGCTCAATGTGTTTGGTACGAGCATGGAAGACCGGATTAGACGCCATATAAGTTGTGCTGAGGTTATTACAAAACAAGGTAGTAGGTCTAGGGAGAGGGAATTGTAACTCATGGAGAAGCTGAGAAATCCAAAGCGTCAGCACAAATATGAGAAAGAGAGCGATACTAAGCTTCAGCAGATGAGCAAAAAACTGTTTGTTGTTTCTTAGCACTCCAAGAGATAAGATTGGAACCTAGAAACACACAAAAAGCAGTAGTAGAGCGACGAGTGTCAAGGCAACCAGTCTAGTCAGCATCGAAGAGTGAGTGGACTGGAAGACCGACGAAAAATAAACCAAATTCCAACGAACCCTTCAAATATCGAAGAATGAACGCGTTTAACAACAATCAGATGTGGAGATCGAGGAGCACTCATAAACTGAGTAACATGATGAACAACATAAGTAATGTCTGGACGAGTGAAGGTAAGATACTGAAGGGAGCCAACAATTTGTCTATACTCAGTGGCATCAGGTAATAGATCACCAGTCATATGAGAAAGTTGGCTAGTGGCACAAACTGGAGGGTTGCAACTTGCAAGGCTTGCAGTCAATCATAGAGTGACGGCAGAGAACATCAACAGTATACTTGGAGTCTTGGACTGATAGAGATGAAGACCGACAGTAATAGAAGTGGCTTCACGTCCCAAAAAGTAAGAAAGAGGACCAAGATCAATGAGCTGAAACTCCTTACCAAGGGTAGCAACAAAGGAGGAGAGAAGAGATTGTTGGTTGCCTGTCAGAATAATGCCATCAACATATAGTAAAAGAATCATAATATCTAAAGACTGGTGAAAGCTAAATAGAGAAGGATCAGCTCGACTATGAAGAAAACCAAGTTGCAATAGGAAACCACAAAGACGCTGGAACCAAGCATGGGGAGTCTGCTTAAGGTCGTAAATGGCTTTGTGAAGACAACATACATGATTGGGGCAAGTTGGATCAATAAATTATGGAGGTTAGTGCATAAAACCTGTAGTATCCAGAAAAGCATTCTTCACATCTAGTTAGCAAAAAGTCCATCCAAAGGATACAGTCAGAGCGAGATCAATCTGAACAATTGTAGGTTTGACCATAGGGTTAAAGGTCTTGTCAAAATCAATACCTGATTGCTAATGGAAACCCTTAGCAACTAATCAGGCCTTGTACCGCTCAATAGAACCATCAGATTTCCAATTGAGCTTGAATACCCACTTACAACCAACCACATGCTGCTGAAAGTCAGGATGAACAAGAACCCATGTTTGATTCTTGAGAAGAGCATTGAACTCAGTGATCATGGCCTGGCGCCACTCAGGAAACCGAATGGCCTGAGTAAAACAAATCAATTCTTTTGGAGGAAGAGAAACTTGGGCTAAAAGAACCTGGGCAACGGATAACGAATAGTGCCATTTGTGCGTACTAAAGTGCGATGTGTGCCAGCCTTCTGTCGAGAAACCATGGGATGATGTACAATCGGAGAGCCAGGATCTGAAGAATAGCCATCCAACGTAGGCGCGGGAACCCTTGGAGAGGGTGGTGCAGCGGGAATGGCAAAAGTGGAAGAGTGAGGCTATCAACGCTAATAAGTACGCAAAGGTGCCAAAGATGGTTGTGGCACAGGCAAAGGCAGACTCTGCAGTGGTGAGTCCGGAGAAGGCAAGAAAACTAGAACAAAGGCCCATTTTGAAGATTCTGAACCATGAGAAGGTAATGGTGCGGCAAAGGGAAAAGACTGCTCATCAAAACGAACATGTTAAGAGATGTAAAGTCTGCCAGTAGTGCAATCAAGGCACTTGTACCCTTTGTGCTGCAAACTGTAACCTAGAAAAACACACTCAACAGTTCTAGGTAAAAGTTTGTTAGTCAGATAAGCACCCAAATGCAGATAAAAAGCACAACCAAAGACTCGCAACTCAGAGTAGGATGGAGTTTTGCCATAGAGACTAGTGTTGAGAGAGTTGGATTAAATTGATTGACCAATCGTGAACAATACACAAAGGGACTATTTATAGGCACATTGACTTGGAGGCTAAGTAAACAAGTAATCATAGGTGGTTTAGGAAAGGGAAAAAATATATACAACCTATAATATATAATCTAACAGCTTCCCTCAAACTCAAGGTGGATTATATGAAGTCAACTTGAATTTGGAGACAAGCTCTCAAAAAAGTCCTGGTGATAGAGATTTGGTGAAGATATCAGGTAACTAATTTGTAGAAGAAATGGACTGCAACGGTAAAGTATCCTAGAGAAGATGATGACGAACAAAATGACAATCGATTTCAATGTGTTTGGTGCAATCATGAAAAACATCATTGTGTACAATCTGAATAGCGCTCTTGTAATCACAATAGACAGGAGTGGCAGTGGATGAGAAAACTCCCATATCCTGAAGGAGCCAACATAACCATAAAAGCTCAGAAGTAGTATCAGCAAGTACCCTGTACTTCGCTTCGGTACTAGAACAAGCAACCATAGTCTGCTTCTTGCTACGCCAAGAGATAAGTGAATCACCAAGAAAGATGCAAAATCCTGTAGTAGACCGACGATCTGTGGGATCTCCTGCCCAACCTACATCGGTATAAGTACAAAAAACAAGTGGTAACTGAGAAGAGAAATGAAGTTCACGAAACAAGGTACCCTTGAGATAGCGAAGAATGCAAAGAACTGCTGCAAAATGAGTGGATCGTGGAGCAGCCATGAATTGACTAACTATATGGACGGCATGAGAGATATCTGAACGAGTGACAGTGAGATATACCAGACTACCAACCAATTGTCGATATAAGGTGTCATTGCGAAGAGGTTCACCATCATGTAGAGCGAGTCTTGTGTTGGACTCAAGTGGTGTATCGGCAATTTTACTGTCAGTTATCCTAACTAATAAGATCAGAACTGTACTTTACTTAAGTGAGATAGTAACCATTGGTGAAGTGATCTCAAAACCAAAAAAATAACTTGAGTGACCCAAGATCTTTCATTTCAAATTGATGACTGAGAAACTGTTTAAGTTCCTGAATACCCTGCAAATCATCTCCAGTAATAATTATATCATCAACATAAAGTAAGATATGGATGATACCACGTTCAGTGCGTCGGATGAAGAGGACAGAATCATAAAAGCTAGCAGAATAGCCAAAATGAGAGATAGTGGAGCTAAATTTGACAAACCAAGCACGAGAAGCCTACTAACGTCCATATAATGCACGTCGAAGTCAACACACCTGATTGGGAGGATGAGGAAAACCAGGAGGAGGCTGCATATAAACTTTTTCAAGCAAATCACCATTGAGAAAGATATTCTTCACATCCATCTGAAAAAGATCCCAATGACGAGAGGCAGCTATGGCAATAAGACTGCGAACAGAGGAAAGACGAGCAACAGGAGCAAATGTCTCTTCATAATCTATGCCATTTTCCTGTGTGAATCATTTAGCTACAAGGTGAGCCTTGTAGCGCTCAATAGAACCATCTGAGCGAGTTTTGATCTTGTATACCCACATGCATCCTACAAAAGAATTTCTAGGAGGCAAGTCAATCGGATCCCATATCTGAGTTTTGGTGAGTGCATCTAACTCTTCTTTCATTGCTTACTGCCATAAGGGGTTAGAGGATGCCTCACAAAAAGTGTGAGGCTCATGTAAAGTTGCAAGGGCATGATAACAATGAAAATCACTAAGGTGGGAAGGTGGAGCTCTTACCCGAGTGAAACGACGCAGATCTGAAGTTGTTGTATTGTTAGGTACCGCAGATAGGCCAGATGACTAGGACTCAGTTGAAGATGAACCGACTATTTCTGATGAGTCTGAAGATTGAGTATCAGGAAAATGATCTGGATTAAATGTTAATGGAGGAACAGGAAAGACATTATTTGGAATATTGAATTTGGATAATGTATGAAACACCTTGTGTTCCCAAAAGACAACATGACAGGAGACTCTGATTCGTTTAGCGACAGGATCATAGCACCAATACCCCTTTTTTTCAAGTCCATACCCAAGAAAACAACAAAGTTGAGTGCGTGGATGTAGTTTAGTGTGCTCATGAGGTTGGAGGAGAACAAAGCAGGCACACCCAAAGACTCTAAGTTGACTATAGTCAGGAGGCTTGCCATAGAGGCGTTCATAGGGTGTTTGGTTGTGTAAGAGGGGCGATGGTACACGACTGATGGTGTAGACAACGGTGAGAGCTACTTCACCCCAGAAGAAGGCAGGAGTAGAAGCAGAAAGGACAAGTGAACAAACATAGTCTAGAATATGTCAAAGTTTGCACTCAACTCAACCATTCTGATATGATGTGCCTGGACAAGAAGTGTGAAAAATAGAACCATAATTTTTTATTATTTGAATAAAATCATTTTGCCTATATTCCAAAGTATTATCAGAACGAAATATTTTGATGTTTTTGAAAAACTGAGTGAAAATCATTTAAGCAAAATCATGATATATGTTAAGTAACTCAATGATTTTTCATAAAAAATATCCACGTAAATCGTGAAAAATCATCAAGGAATATGACAAAGTATCGTGATCCTCCCATAGTAGATAGAGGAGAAAGCCCCCACACATCAGAATGAATAAGATCAAAAGGATAAGAAGCAAAAGACTCACTTTTAGGAAAAGGTAAAGCAGGTTGTTTGCCTAATTGACATGAAATGCAATCAAAAGATCCAACTTTAACTTGACCTAACAAACCTTTAGAGACTAAAGTTTGGATACTAGATAAGGAAGCATAACCTAGAGGTAACAGAGATGACAGGAGTAAGCAAATGTAGAGTGGTGAGTTCGAACAGTCTGGCCAGTCTTGCGTCCAGTCCCAATAATCGAATTCTGTACAACACAACCATTGGAAGAAAATGTGATGGTAAAACCAAGCTCAGTTAGTTGGCCGATAGATAAATGATTAAGACAAATGTTTGGTACACGATAAACATCAGAAATAGATAAATGAGAATGAGAAACAATTCTTATATAACTAATGTTCATGGTAGAGCCATTTGCAGTGTGTATGACAGGTGAGTGAGGAACAGGAGTTTGAGAGGTAAGCAAGGTAGAGTCGGATGTTATGTAGTTACAGCAAGCAGAATCAAAGTACCAAGAAGAATTGTCACCTGGCATTACAGAAAGGGCAGAGGAAGATGCACCTTTATATCAAGATATAACCTAATTGAGAAGTCAAGGTTAGCTCCATTTGGTCTCATTAATGCCCCTGCTACTTTCTGTTCATTGATGAACAAGTTATTCCATCCATACTTGGATTGCTTTGTGGTCGTGTACTTGGATGGCATGGTGGTGTATAGCACCACCTTGGAGGACCACGTGGAGCACTTGAAGAAAGTCTTCCAAGTGTTGCGGGAAAACCACTTGTATGTCAAGCGGGAGATATAAGATGCAGATGAGGAAGATAAAGACTAAGGAGCAAATGATGGTGTCTTTAAACGGATCTTCTCTCAGACAAGTTGATTAATCATAGCTTGAAGAAGATGAAGAATCTCAATTTGTGCCATGTAGAAATTCCAATTGCAAAAACAGACAGAAATCTTGAAATCAACGCGAAAAACTGAGCAGGATAGGCATGTTTGAAAATTTTTCAGCACCAATGCTGATATGGCAGTGACGTGGCAAACTACTGACGAGTCGCTGACAAGGCAGACACGTGAATGATGATGTAACACAAAAATTGTCTGAATCTGACGTGGCAAACATGTGGTGTAATACCCCGCTCCAACACATGGTATGATATTGTCCGCTTTGGGCCTGAAGCCGTACGATTTTGCTCTTGGGTTTTACCTTAAAAGGCCTCATACCATTTGAAAAGAATATACTACATATAAGCACATCCCCTTTTTCACACCCAGGCGATGTGGGATTGAGCACCATGTACCCTGTCAGTGTGGTAGCTCAGCCCAGTGTCTGTCTTCGCACCCGCCCACTCACACCCTCCCACAAGGGTTACTACAATCCACCCCCCTACGAGGCCCGACGTCCTCGTCGGCACACTTCCGGCTGGGTTCAAGCTCTGATACCAACTGTAATACCCCGCTCCAACACATGGTATGATATTGTCCGCTTTGGTTCTGAGCCCGTACGGTTTTACTATTGAGTTTTACCCCTGAAATGCCTCATACCATTTGAAGAGAACATACTACATATAAGCACATCCCCTTTTCCACACCCAAGCGATGTAGGATTGAGCACCCTGTACCCTGTCAGTGTGGTAGGTCAGCCCAGTGTCTGTCTTCGCACCCGCCCACAAGGGTTACTACATGTGGATGCTGACATGGCACATAAAAATATTGCTGAAATCTGACGTGTCACTGACATGGCAGACACGTGTGTTGATGATATGGCACAAAGAAGCCCATTATACCTGACGTGGCGATAATGTGTCGGATAACGTGGCACGAACCCTGATCTAGGGCCGACGATGCAAAGTAGCGCTGATGTGGCTGGAGGGCTAGCGCGTGATAGCATGTGGAAGCATGTGAAAGAGCGTGAAAGAGCGTAACATAGCCCAGTGGCGCATGAAGGCAAGTGCAGATTGCTGAAAACTTCTGGCGGCACATGCGACCTCCATTCTGGTTGTTTCTGATGGTGTCGAATTCGTCTTAGCCTAATCTTTCGTCTGGTATGCTCAGAATTGTTAGAAGACTTCCGAAAGAACTGTTTTTAACACCAGATAGAAGGTATGTGATCCTTGAGGGCAACTCGTCAAGGAAGTGCGATGACAGTGATGGACAGTGAAGACTACTAGGAATTGGTAGGCTCTGATACCATGTTGAGAGAATTTAATTGAATTGATTGACCAATCGTGAACAATACACAAAGGGCCTATTTATAGGCACATAGACTTGGAGGCTAAATAAACAAGCCAGCCTAGGTGGTTTAGGAAAGGGAAAAGATACATACAACCTATAATATATAATCTAACAACGAAAAAAAGGAGATAACGACTGAAGAACAGTAGTGGGAAGACGATTGATGAGGAATACAGCAACGGAAACAGCATGATCCTAGTAACTAAGAGGAACACGACTTGTGAGAAAAATAGTACAAGCCATGTCTGCAATGTGACGGTGTTTGCGTTCAGCAAGACCATTTGAGGAGTGTGGGGACAGGAAAACGATGATGGATTCCAAGAGACAAACATAAAGCCTTGAAAGAATCATTATCATACTTCTTGCCACCATCACTCTGAAACTGTTGCAAAGAAGCAGTAAATTTGGTTTTGATATATGAGAGAAATTTCTTAAGTGGTCAAGAACTTCAGATTTGTGTTTCATAAAATATAACCATGTGAATCGAGTATAATCATCGGTAAATAACACATAGTATCTGAACTCTTTAATAGAAGAAGTAGGAGACTACCAAACATCAGAATGCACAAGTGTAAAAGGAGAATGCGTACTGATATCATTAGAAGTATGAAATTGGAGGTGTGTGGACTTACCCAAAGCACAACCTTTACAAAATGATCGTTGCAATTTAAAGTTGGATGATAACATATTATTTTTGCCTAAATAAGACGTAATTTTACTAGATGGATGACCTAGTCGATTATGCCACAAGGAAGATGACTGAAAAGAAGCAGATAATGTGTGAACACGTGATGGAAGTGAAGGTAATTTGTAAAGATCATCCTTACATAGGCCCCAAAATAGAAGGCAACCATTAGGCGATCAAAGATATAGAAATGATGGGAATCAAAGGCACACAAAACATGATTATCATGACACAGTTGAGCAATGGATAACAGATTTTTGCGCATAAAAGGAATGACATAAACATTATTCATCCTATATGAGTTGGAGCCAAAAGAGAGTGACATGTTTGTTAGCAGAGATATGATAGCCTAGAATTATGGGATGTGACTTGCCATATTAGACAAGATATGATTGCCTAGAATCATGGAATTTAGCTTTATTTACACATATTATTTAGCCATAGAATATGCGGTGATTTTATTTGTTTTCCTTGTAATATTAACATATGCTCTTTTAATCTATAAATACCAAAGCTGTGAATGAGTGTAATTACTCATTCAAGCCTTCACATATTTCTTCTTTATTTCTTCTTTTATGTATTTCTTCTATGTTACCCATGTGGGTGATGGACATCTGATCACCATTACCAAGATGAACTGAATTTTGTGCCAGTGTAAGGTTGGCGTTGTTGCAAAAGACCCAGATTACCAGTCATGTGGGTGGAAACACATATATCAGGGTACCAAGCAGGATCATAGAATAGTGGTGGATTGTAGCTTAGACCAGGATAGGAAGTAGGCTAACTGGCAATCTTTAAGCCAACAAAGGCATTGTGCAGAGAATTAGGAACTGTTGAGCGGACAAATCGAGGCAACATCATATATGTGGGCGCAAAGTGACCAGTTTCATGACATAGCTGACACTGACAGGAACTAATGTTAGGAGCGGAGCCCAAAATGCCAGGAGCAGGTGACCAGTTGTTGTTGTTCTTGCGACTTATATTCCGATTGTTATTCCGGTTGTTGTTGCGATAACCAAATTTGTGAGAAGGTCAGTTAAAGGACAGTGAGGCAAGCATAGCAACCGGTTGAAGTGTAGAAGATGGACGTCGCCGAAACTCCTAAACCAGAAGATGAGAGCGAAGTGCACTGAAAGTGGGTAGAGAATCTAAGCTCTCAAGAGCTGTGACAAGCATGTCATACTCGTCACCATAGCCGTATACAACAGCATTCACCAAGTCAGGATTGGAGACGGTTGGTCAAAAATAGATTTGGCCTCCTGAAGATATTCAGTGACTAAGCCAATTCTCCGAAAAATCTCATTAGACGACGACGAAGATGAGAAGAATTGGCAGTGGACTTCTATTTGAAGTATTGGATGATTAATGACCAAATGGAAGCAGATGTGTCACAACCAACATTAGAAGCAAGCACATATTAAAATAAGGTTACCGAGAGAATACTAACAAGAGTCTGGTCTGTGTGAAACCATAGATCATACTCGGGGGAGGTGACTTCAGGACAAGGATGAAAGCCATCAACAAAGCGAAACAAATTATGTCCAACTAAAAATGCCTTAATCTGATGATGTCAAAGAAGATAATTATCATCGTTGAGTTTTACAGTCACAAACTGACTGATATGGGGCATGGAACAAGTGAAAGAAGCAGCAACAACAACAACAGAGGAACCCATTAGTTATTGTAAGAGATAAGAAGCAAGAGGAAGATTGAGAAGAAAGAAGATCAACCTGTAAGATCAACTGAAAGCTTAGAGAAAAGAAAGAAAACAGAAAACCCTAAGAGAAGAGAGAGGATCTCTGCTCTGATACCATGAAAAGATAAAAATTTGTGTATGTTATCCATCTCTCTTGGAGGTTAATATATAATACAATGATCATAATCAATTAACCTAAAATTTGGGATATAATGAATAATCAATGATATAATCAATTGAAGGCTAAACTAAAGGGAGACAATCAGAAATCACAGGAGAGATTTTAAGTTGGTCTAAGAAAAATATTTGGCACTCATGGCCCATTTAAATTCCCAACATCATGAAGTACATTTTAACCTTCACATGTGTCAGTATTCGACTAACTGACTAACTAGCCTAATAATGTGTTCTTAGATGCAAGTCATTCCAAGTGAAATTACAACACATGTTACGACAAATGACGCAAACGAAGAACAAATTGAAAATTTGACAGAACAAGAAACATGCACCACACACAGAGCACAACAATTTGCGTGATTCACCCAAAACTTGAGCTAAGTCCATAGTGAAGATCCGGCGAAAGATTTCACTATGCAAAATAGGAAATTATAAGTTTCAGGCCTTAAAATGTAGATACCCTTATATACTGGGCTACAAGAGAGTCCCAAATAGGGTCGAAGACCTGCAAGCAAAAAACTAGTCAAAAAATTTTATTTGCAACACAACTCGGTCCGAAACAAAAATTCCAACCACAACACCTAATACCTATTCTTAGAATTAAATCATTCCAAGGGAAATTACAACACAAAAATATGCATACATATGTATACTGTGAAGTTTTAATTCGTGGGAATATTAAAAAAATATTTGTAAAATCATGATTGGCTCTATCAAAAACTTCATTGCCCTAAGGTTGTTCCATAATGAACCCTAGAAATGGATAAAAAATAGTGTTGGAGGATTTAAATCTTTAAGTTGCACCCTCTCTAACAGCTTAAGCTTTTAGAGTAGATGGTGGTCAACATGGTATCAGAGCTAGGTATCAGAGCAGGGTCTGCTCGGTCCTGGGTTCAAACCTCACTGCTAGGGATGGCAATTTGTCCCGCCCCGTCGGGTACCCGCCCCGCTCCGTTTAAAACCCGTTTATGGAACCGTTTAAGAAAACAGGGTGAGGATGGGGTTAAGGAAATAACCCGCGCTTAAACGGGGCGAGGACAGGGGTAAGACCCTACCCCGACGGGTACCGGCCCCGTTTAAGTATATATATATATTTATACTTATATATATAATATATAAAGAAAATATTAATATTATATATATCATACAACTATACAAGTTTATTATATCAGCAATGGATAACTCAATATTAGCCATTGTGTTGCATGTACCTAAATGTGTATTTTTGGTGTATATGTATCGAAATATTAGATTTATTATTATAAAAAAATTTGCATTAAAAAAAAAAAAGAGTATAAACGGAGCGGGGCGGGGAAAGTTAAACGGTTATGGGGATGGGGAAGTCAAAACCTGCCCCGCCCCACCCCGTTTATACACGTTTGCGGGGCGGGAACAGGGCTGGGAAAGTTAAACGGTTGCGGGGATGAGGAAGTCAAAACCCGTCCCGCCCCGCCCTGTTGCCATCCCTACTCACTCCCACCTTGATAATTAAAATTGGCACGTGCTGGACCAAAAAGAAGGTCGCATGTGAGGGGGCGTGTTGGAGGATTTAAATCTTTAAGTTGCACTCTCTCTAATAGCTTAAGCTTTTAGAGTAGATTGTGGTCAACAAATAGAACTTCTATAATAAGAGCAACTATAATACCAATTACTTCTAGCTGGTTGCAAAGAAGAAATTTTAACCTTGGTAGTTTTGATCTTCAAATTCTTACTAATGTACTAAAACCAAAACAATCTGGTCTCTTGCTCAACCCACATACAAAACAACCAGCACAGAGAGCTGACTGCTCCATATGACTAAACCATTTTGGGATGACATAATCATGCTTGTTAATAGTTACATGATGATGGAAGGAGAGCAAAGTTTTTACCATTAAAATAACACTCTTTCAAAAGGTATAGAAAAACTACAGGAGAAACGTGAGATAGATCAGAAAAAGCATGCATGTAGATAGCCCGTGCTTGGTGAACTTTGTCCCTGTTTTCTAGCTCTGCAACTCTTCCATCCAAGCCCATGGTAAAAACAGTTAAGAACCTATACAACAGAAAGGAAATCAGCCCATCGAAAAAGTAAAATAAGAAATGTCTCATTTATATAATTACTACAATGAAAAGTCCATTTTTTCCTTTAACCAGATCCATTAAAGTAAATGCTATTCAAAAATTTACTATTTCCTAAAACACCTTTACATAATAAAGATTTTTTCTGTTTTAAATAGTCCATCACTCTTCACAATCTACCTTCTCTGCATAAAGAAATGCTCGCTAAAACGCTGTTAATAAAAAACTAATAAACGAAGAAGGATGAAACACTAATATAAAGAAGCAGAATTCCTCATTAAGGATATGTAAAACAGGACTATAAAGCAGAACCCTCACATCTCAGATTTAGTATAAATGTAAATTTTTTGTCTATTGACTTCATGAATTCATCACATTACTATTTATCAAAAAAAGAATTCATCACTTAACTGACAATAAATAAACAAACTTATCATCAAGATTCTTTTAACAAGACAAACCATTTAATCAAATCTCTAATAAGGTATGTGTCCAATGTGTTAACTTCAAAGGTAATGTGATTTTTCAATAATAATCTCTTTTGAAATAAGATAAGAGTTTTTTTTTTTTTGATAAATGAAATAAGATAAGATAAGAGTTAAAAAAACATGAATGAAATATAAATAAACTAAACTTATTTTTAGTCTTAGGGCCTTATAAATTTTGATATCAAATCTTCTTAAGGCCTATATCCTTTTTCCTTCTAAAGAGTAAAATTTGTCTCTTTAGATTTCTTAGGATATTTGTATCTAAAGAAGCTAAAGGGAGCTCAACAAAGTTCTTTAAAAATTCCTTTTCAATCCACATTCTTCTTCTTTTAAATTCAATTTTCTCTTTAGTCTCAGAATGCTTTTGTTTAGTCAAATTTTCGAGGCTTGGATCACCTCATTATTTCTATTAGCATTCTCTCTCATATTTTTCTTTCTTATTACTTATCATGTTTTTCTTTTATATACAACATCTCTTCTTTGAAAACCAAAAAAAAAAAAACGTAATGTGACTCTCCTTTTTACAATATGAGCAATGACAAATTTTAGGATTTAGAAAAATCGGAAACTTTGGGAACTTCTTCCACTTTTTCTATCTTGGTGTTAAAGGTAGATGGTGTATTACATTTATCAACAAATCCTAAACCACTCTTATCTCCTGTAGGTTTATTCATCCCTAAAAGTTTATCCAATTTTTCTGTTCCACTAGTAAAGTTTTTGTTAAAGGATTTTTATATTTAAGTTACACCCTCTCTAATAGCTTAAGGTTTTAGAGTAGATGGTTGTTAACATGGTATCAAAGCCAAATGTCTCATGTTCAAACCTCACCATCACCCTGATAATTAAAATTGAAACACATGTTGGACCAAAATAAGGCCACACGTGAGGGGGCGTGTTGAAGGATTTTTATATTTAAGTTACACTCTCTCTAATAGCTTAAGTTTTTAGAGTAGATGGTTCTCAACAGTTTTGAATAATCTCCTTTGATTTTTCCAACTCAATTACAAGGTTTTCAATTTATTAAGTTCAGTTTTTAAAAACTTAACTTTGTCGAAAAGAGATTCTTTCAATTTTTAAGTCTTCAACTAGCGATAGAATTTTTTCAAGTTCAAGTTTGAAACGATTTCATTCTAGTTCAATACCTTTTAAGTGTTTCAGTTTCTAACTTGAAGACATCGCGTTCATGCTCTATACTTAAAAGTTCTTCAACTTCTAATTTAAGTTCCTCTCTCTTTTCTTCACCTATCTTAAGTTTTATACTCTTAACTTCTTTTTTTCTCTTTAAGAAAATCACTAAATAATTTTTGTATCATGACTGCATCAAGTTCAGATTCACATACATTATTACTGACTACAATTAGTGAAAACTCCAAACAGAGAAAAATCACAGGACTTAGCCCAAACATATCAAATCCACTATGAGAAAGAGATATTACAACTAGATTACTAGTTTTTAAAAGCCTAGAAAACCCCTAGTTACCTCCTGATACAGATTGATCCACCAAACTCTTCATTCGAGTCTTTAGGCACACAGTTTGATCAGTCAATAGATTGTGCTCCTCACGCAATCTGCTTCTCCATAAGCACTTTGATCTCCTTTCGTCCAAGTTGTGTATTCATTGTGTAGAAACACTTTGGTGTTGAATTCTCCGTGTAGCACAGGGATTATGATCCAACACTTTAAATAATAACTCACCATCTAATGTAAGATGTAGATGATGAAAAATAAAATATGTTATTTAAAAATATATGGTCTCGCGATAAAATCTATCAATAATGTGTGTAAAGATCTCTTTATCTATGTATATATATTATGAGAGCCTAGAGGTGTTTATATAGTGTTGTGAGCCCAAAGGGATTAGGGTTTTTTAGTTTTAATCAGAGAAGGAAACCTAAGCCTTCTAGAATTTTGATTTGAGAAGTTTCCATAAAAATATTCTGAACCTTTTTTTTTTATATAAATAAAAATTCATTAAAAGGCGCTCAAGAGGGGGGAGCGCTCCCGAGAAGATACAAAAGTCGAACACGGCCAACTATATGCTTAAGAGCTATCAGTGAAGTCCACAACTTCACCACTCGATCTACAATTTTTCTCGTTTACCCAAAAAAATAAAGAACTCAATATATTGTATTTGAGAGACCAAATAGGAGATTCCACGTCCTCGAAGCGCCTCCTACTCCTCTCATGTCACAAACCCCACCATAAACAAAGGGGAATAGCCCTCCAAGCTTCTCTGGCTTGGCTCAGCTATCCACTGTACACCCTCTCCAAGCCTCGATCATATCCGTAGTAGAACTTGGAAACACCCAGACCATACTAAACGCAGCCAAGAACATATACCAAACATCCCTCGCCACTAAACAATGTAGAAGAAGATGATTCACCATTTCCTCCGACCTTTTGCACATGCAACACCAATTCACCATAAGTCGACCTCTTCTCTTTAGGTTATCTATAGTAAGAATCTTGCCAAAGACGACTATCCAAGTAAAGAAGGCCACCTTCAAGGGGGCCTTTGTTTTCCAAGGGAAGATGGGACCCGTGAAATCCAAGAGATTTTAAAAGGAATGAACCTCAAAGGTTCCCCTCTTGGAACCCATCCAAACCATCTCATCCATCCCCTCCCCCTCAACCACCTGACTATACAACAGGGCTAAAAACTACGCTACCTCTGTAAGCTATCAGTCATGGAATGCCCTACGAAAGCGCACATCCCAAGTCAATCTTCCGCAATCAAGCTGATAGCAGTCGGCAAGCAAGACTTGCCTGTTCGTAGCAATCATGAATAGTCTAGGGAATTTACGAGCCAAAGATATTTCTCCAAACCAAATGTCCTCCCAAAAACTGATGTCTCCCATTCCTCACCTTAAAATGAATGTGTTTGGAGAACTCATCCCAACCTTTCCGAATGCATTTCCAGACCCCCACCCCCATAGGGAGGTTCATCTCCGTAGACCACCAACCATCAACTCCTTCCCCACTCCGACTAACAACAACCCTCCTCCATAATCTGGATCTCTCACCTCCGAAACGCCAATGCCATTTGCCTAATAACGCCTTATTAAACAATTCTAACCTCCTTATTCCCAATCCCCCTTTCTGAATCGAGGAACACACCTTCCTCCAGTTCACTAGGTGAAATTTGAACTCATCCCCTAAACCAGCCCACAGAAACTTACTTTGAATCCTCTCTAACCTCCTGACACTGACATCGGCATCGAAAATAAGGACATGTAATATGTTGGAAGATTCGAAAGGGTGCTCTTCATGAGGGTGATGCGCCCCCCTTTCGATAGATATTGCTTCTTCCAACCGGCAAGCCTCCTCTCAAACCGCTTTATAACTGTATCCCAGATTGAAACCATCCTTGACGAAGCTCCCAATGGCATCCCCAAATAAGAGGTCGGAAAAGACCCAACTCCGCAACCAAGGATATCAACAAACTCGTGAATTTCCTCTACTGCCCCAACTGGCACCAACTCGCTCTTTCCGATATTAATTTTTAGGCAAAACACTGCCTGAAAGCATATCAAAATGTATTTAAATGCCTCAACTGATCCTCCTTCGCATCACAAAAGATAATGGTATCATTTGCATATAGAAGATGTGACACCCTAAATGATTAGGTTCTGTCCCTACTAAGAATCCTCTGATAATCCCTAAATCCTCCCCTCTTCATCATCCTACTGAATGCTTTCATAACGATGATAAACAGGAAAGAAAAGAGTGGATCACCCTACCTTAGGCCTCGAGAACTGGGAAAGAAACCAATTGGGGATCCATTCACCAAAACTGAGAACCAAACTGTCAAGATACAATGGTGGATCCATTTTCTCCATCTAGGCCCAAACCTCATCCTCTCTAACATATACAGCAAGAAATCCCAGCTCACGTGATCATATGCCTTTTCAATGTCCAACTTGCAGACAATTCCGAGCATGACGCTTCTAATCCTTGCCTCCACACACTCACTAGCAATCAATACTGAATCTAGGATATGTCTGCCTCCCACAAAAGAATCCTGAGTGTCCGAGATCACCACATCCAAAACCCTCTTCAACCGATTAGCTAGAATTTTGACAAAAAGCTTGTAGATTGCTCCCACCAAGCTTATTGGCCTAAAATCCTTTGCATCAATAGCTCCACCCTTTTTTGGGATAAGGGCGATAAAGGATGCATTAAGGCTCCTCTCAAAGTACCCTGTTGAGTGAAACTCGCTAAGGGCCTCCATCACTTCAACTTTAACCACTTCCCAGTTCTGATGCATAAAAGTCGTCGTGAAGCCATCAGGCCCAGGAGCTTTGTCCACGGCATAGCTCCTCAAAGCTTCCACCGCCTCCTCCTCCTCAAAGGGCCTCTCCACCCAAACACTCTCCTCCTCTGAAATACCTACGAAATCAAGACCATCAAGCAGAAGCCTGTGTCTAGTGGTTTCTGTATAAAATTGTTGATAATAAGTCACAATCCCTCTCTGAATGTCTTCTGCTCTAGTTAGCAAATTCCCATTAATGCAAATCCTGCCTATATGATTTCTCCTTCTATGAGCATTCGCAAGTCTATGGAAGAATTTCGTATTCCGATCCCCTTCTTTCAATCACAGAGCTCTGGATTTCTATCTCCAGGATATTTCCTCCATCACCGCAAACTCTCTGAACTCACCTTTGCACTCCTCCCTCCTGCAGGCCTTTATGTCACAAAGGCCCCCTTCCCCCTCCTTATGATCAAGTTCTGATATTTCAGAGAGAGCTCTAGCTTTACGCCAATTCAGGTTACCGAAGACCTCCTTGTTCCACTTTTTTATATCTTCCTTTAGCCACTCCAGTTTGTGTGCCAAACGAAAGTTTGGGTTACCCCTACAAGCGTAACTAACCCACCAATTTTGAACTCTTTCCTTGAAGCCCTTTGCATTTAATTCTCAAACCGAAAAGGAGATCGACCTCTACTCAACCCCCCAAAATCCAAAAGAATGGGAATGTGATCCGACACGGCTCTAGCCGAAGTTACTTGCGCCACTTCCAGAAACTTCTCCTCCAAATCACCGGAGATTAAAAATTTGTCCAGCCAAGAAAGTGGAGGATAATTTCTGCCACTAGACCAAGTATATCGAGCACCTTCCATCGAGAGGTAAATGAGCTGTTGAGCATCAATGAATTTAGAGAACTCCAATATGGTTGGTGTCCTTCTCTCCCCTGAAGATCTCTCATTGGGATCCCTTATCTCATTAAATTCTCCTCCCACGCACCACGGGCCCGACCACCTCAATCTGACAGACTCCAACTCCCCCCACAACCCTCTCCTCTCCACATCCCCAACCGGTCCATACACCCTAGAAAAAATCAAGTACCGGGTCATTCAACCCCTGGACATTCCATGACACTATTTTAAGCTTCATAGACACACCAATTCTTCACCCCCCCCGGGGCCCCTCCCACCCCCGTTACTCCTCTCGCTCCTCCCACCATTCCTCCTGTCATAATTCACATAAGAGATCAAATTCCTAAGTTCTCTTTCCCCCTTCCGGGATGAGCTTTTCTTGCAATTAGTTTGATTCCACCCGTGCTCAAGAGAGTGTAACGTTTCAAGGTCTAGCCCATCCTCCCTAGAAAACGTGAGACCCATCAGCCCTCCCATTTCCTCGACACTTCTCACAGTTCTGTCTCCATGTGATTCTACCATAAACGGAATCAAGCTTATCTCCTCCACCCTCGCTCCCCTAACTGCTGCCAAGGGAATGTCAACCCTTGGCTCCTCATTGCACTCCCATACTGGCGGAGAAAGGAACAGAGATTCAAGAACAGACTCTGCTTCGACCTCTTCTTCACTTTTACTATTCGAAAAATCCCTCCCTTTCCCTTCCGTAGTTCTGCAGTAACCATTGCATTGCCAATAAACTCCTTCCCCCAGCTGCTCGGACCTGCCTGAACTTGCCGCAAGCAAACTTTCAGTTCCAGCCACCTCTGTAGCATAAGCTTTTTTTTTTATAAGTAAAGATTTATTAGAAAGCACCCAGAAAAAGGGAGGGGCGACCCTTGAATAAGAACCAATTACAAAGCGAACCTCTGTAGCATAAGCTGAAGCCTCATCCTTACTCTTTCTCGAATTATCAATCCCTCTGTACAACCTCAACTCTTCCAGCAAAGCAGTTGTCGTTTCTGTCCTCAAGCTCATCCTAACCCCCTTGCCAATATACAAAATCAATTCATCTTTGTCCTTGCTACTACATATATGGACATCCTCAACAGCAGCATTCATTGCATTACAGGCCACCGTTCTGCTATTCTCCGTAGTTTCCAGAATGACTATGTCTCTCACATTTCGCCCACATCCAAATTCCGTACTCTTCGATGTGGCATTGTTTTGATCTCATCAAGCCTTCAATCAAAGTCTTCTAGACTTTGATAAATAAATAATTGAAATTGTCAATTGATCTAAGCTTACTACTGTTGTAAAAATTTCTTGTTTAAATATATTTATTCCAAAAACAATTTCATGCATTCAAAACATCTTTTTCATGATCCAAAACGTGTATCCGTTGTCCCCTAAAGTAAGTCATGATAAGAATGCATGGTTATGAACCCTAATTGGTAAGTTAGTAATTCAATAGGTGATTTACCTTTTTGCCCTTCGATTTATCTTCAAATTCCATTTCTACACTTGCACATAGGTGCCACCACTAACTAACTAACTAAACTAACTTTGAAAATAAAACAAAAGTTACAAACTCCAGCTTTTGCTATGAAATTTGTCAACGCTAGGTTGTAATCCTAACATTTCTTTTTTCCAGAAATTAGTTCTAATCCTAACATTCATATTACCTTCTATGCACTTAACACCCCAAAACTCTGAACTATTTGTTATCAAAATTTCCAGCAACACCACAAACTGAGGAAAAACATGTTGCCCCTTCCTCCAAAAGAATTTTGGATTTCCATGTTTAACCCTCTCTACTCAGTGCCATTTTCAGAAGATATATGGTTCTTCCTCTCCCCTTCCATCCTCATTCCTTCACTACAGAAATTATGCATTTCCACCAAGTCCCCCACGGTAATTATATTTCAGTAACATTAAACTTTCAGCCCCTCCAAAAATATTCTGGATCTTACTTTTCTTGCCACGTTTTGTTTTTATTTATTTTTAATTCTAACAACCTATCACTATCAAATATATGCCCACTGTACCCTTTGTCCATTAGTTAACCATAAAGCTAAAAGCAACTTGTTACCTTATCCCACCACTTACAAGCTGCAAGCAGTACTATACTAGCTTATATTGCTTTTGTCATCAAGCCTAATATTCTTGAATAAGTTTCTATATGTGGTAACATACATTAAAAAAAAAAAATACAAACATATAGAAAAATGAAAAAACTATAAATTCAGCCTGTTGTGTATAAACAATTGTAGTCCTGCTTGTTCGAAAATTGGCTTTAATTATGCGGAAAACCTTGTCTGTTTCAAGAAATCAACCCTCTAATAACTAATAATTAATAAATAAATAATCTCCAACATTTTTCTCAAACCAACTTGCCTAATGTAATGATTTCGGTATATAACTATGTTACATGGACTCAAGTGCGAGTATCAAGTGCAAGTGTGTATCTAAGTGTCAAACTTCCCTAAATCCTAGATCTTAGGTGTCGGATACACGAATCCTTTGTTTCCATTACGCTCTATCTAAGATCATAGCCTCAGTCAAACCAAATGCTATCATATCCTTCTTTACTAACTTTACCCATGTTAACCTTGGTCTTCCTCTTCCCCTAGTATTACCCTCTATGTGGACTATTTCACTTTTCCTAACTACTGCATTTAAAGGTATTCTTTGCATGGGCGGAGCCAGGATTTCATTTCAGGCGGTAATTGTATTTGATGGGAAAAAAATCAACTAACATGACAAAGATAGATTTTTCACATCAAAAGGCAAACAATAAAAAATTAAAAAATCATAGCAAAATCACTATTTTTTCAATCCTAATTGACTAATCATAGCAAAATCACTATTTTTTCAATCCTAATTGACTAATTCCTTTTGCATGTATAATTGATCGCAATCCATCAGCATATTAATCTAAAAAATCATAGCAAAATCACTATTTTTTCAATCCTAATTTACTAATTCTTGTTGCATGTATAATTGATCGCAATCCATCAGCATATTAATCTAAGGCATCGGCACGAATAATACTATCCCACAACAACTATATCAGAAGTATTTTACACTAGTAATAATAACCCACAACAAGTATTTCAGAAGTGGTAAATCAATGTTTCCTATTGCTTATCCATGTCAAACAACAAGACTAAAATTGCAGGTTCCAGTTTGTATATATACCAGGTTAACTCTATAAAAGTATTCAAGGAGTAGTATAAGAGAGATAAATACTTACAAAAGATGAAAGAAGGCAGAAGAAATTAAAATGGGGTAAAAAAAATTGAATGGGGGCATTTGTGAAATTTCAAAAAAATATACATATAAAAGTAAATATATATATATATATATATATATGTATGTATATATGCCCCCTCTGGGCACATGCTCCCTCCGCCCCTGCTTTTTTGCACAAGTTCAAACCATCTTAACCAACCATCTTAACCAATTTTCTCTCATTTGATCTCCAATTTGTGCTACTCTAACCATCTACCGAATGTGCTCATTTCTAATTATATCCTTTCTAATCTTACCGCACATCCATCTCAACATTCGCATTTCCGCCACATACACTTTATGCAAATATTGTTTCGTAGTTGTCCAACATTTTGTGTCATAAAGTATGGTCAGTCTAATAGCGGTTCAATAGAATTTTCCTTTCAATCTTAAGGGGCTACGCCTATCACACAATATACAAAATGCACTCATCCATTTAACCCATCCTGCTTTGATTCTATGATTAACGTCATCTCCAAATGCGCTAGTTTTAACTATTAAGAAGTTTTCAAATGCAAGAGAATGCAAAACTAAAACTGGACTAGACAAAAATCCCCCCACCAGTAACCACATTAGTTAGAAGATATTTCTTAACCTCATTATCTTACAGAGGGTTATAAGTGCTTAGAATCCTTCAACTTTTTTAAGCAATGAACTAGCATGCCTTAAGTTTCATGTGTAAGTGCTTAAAAAGCCTCTTATGCAGGTTCCCTGCTAGCTCCCCTAATGTCAGGGCTTTAATAATTCACAAGAACCATCTAATGATTCACTCAGAGAATCTCATCAACTGTGATCCGGCTTATGGTATCCCACTAGAGTTCAAAACAAAGTATCAATGACAATATTATAACAATGCCAACAGCAAAGGGACAGGGGCATCGCATCCAGAATGTCATGACAGTGATTAAAACAGTATTTGACAAGCAATTGTTCTGCAGCAAGTGACAAATGCATAAAGCAAAGTTTAGTCTGTATAAATGAACATGCAGGCAAATTTGCGCCCAATCTATAAATTTGTGGCAAGTGTATGATACCAAAATGATAATATATATCATAAAGTGAGCCATTGTATATACACATACAGATATGTAAATGACAAATAAGTGGCACATAAGGGCCATTTATTTATCAAGCGTAAGAGAAACTAATCTGAAGAAATCTCCATAGATACATTGGATCAATATCATTTGATATATGAAAACACAAAAGATTTCAGCAATATATAAACATATATATTAATACAAATATTTACTGAAAAAAATTAGTTCAAAATTTACAGGAAGAGTAAATATTAGTTAAAGTCTTAAAGATTAAAATGAACAGTACGAATTAAAGATTAGCATGAATAGTTCTATTCATACACTAAATCATTCGAAAAGTTTCTAGCAAATATAAGTATATCATATATGTATATAGGGAAAAAAAAGAGAGAGAGAGAGAGAGAGAGAGAGAGAATAGTTGAGCTTACCCAGCTTTAGCGTTGGATTGACACTCGGAAATCTGCTCCGTGACTTCCCTCTGCTTTCCTCTCCAGTCTCTCTCTCTCTCTCTCTCTACTACAATGCCTCACTCTCTCTCTGGTGTTTGCTGCAGGGGTATAACATCATTTATGGATATTTATTTATATGATTTATTCCCCCAAATTTTTTTGTGTTGATAAAGATTGGTTCCAGAAGAAGAAATAATGGATAAATATAATCCACCTTTCACTATCTAAAATCTTCTACAAGGCAAACAATGTGTAGCTGTTTAATGGTTTTATATATAATGGTATGTATTTGTTGTAGAGAAAAAAATCACAAAAGCCCTAGCCAGAAATCACAAAAGGGCAATGTTTGTTGTGGCCCACTGGATCTTTGCCAAAAATGGAAACAATTTTCTCTCTTTTTCTCTCACTAGACTCTACCATGAAGGACACCATCTGTCTCGAACGCTTTTGTATTTTTCTAATCTCCGACTTCCACCTCTCTCTCTCTCTCTCACTGTGCTCTGGGCTATGTTGCGCGGATGTGAACACTGTCTCTCTTATTAAATTAAATTAATGATTGCCACATCATTGAATAATAAAAGTGGATAAACACAGGTTTATCTTTTCCTTTATACGTATTACTTGATAAGTGAAGGAATTGACTGGTTAATTTTTCTAACTTTCTAATCAAATGATGATCAAAATGAATGGTGATTAGAGATAGGAATTAGTGGTCATCTTTCTTTTAGATGAACAGAATTGTGGGTCCTACTTCATGCCAAGTAAATTGAGCCATTGATAGTTGGCACTAATCAATGAACATAGAGTTGCATAGAAGTAGATCATTTCTTCTGCACTGAGATTGAATTGTGTACGTCGGCTAGTCTATATAGGCAAATTGGACAAGGCCATCTCAAAACGAAGGAAAATGATCGTAGTCTTTATTATTCAAACACTCTTTACTCTAAGAGCCCGTCTTGGAGTCTATATCTATATATAGCATTAAAAAAAATAATATGTCAATCAATTTTTTTACTAGTGATTGATATGGCAAGCACTGAAATGAAGGAGAGAAATTATTTTCTCATAATTATCATTATTTTTTCATTCATTTCGTATAAATGAAATTATTCTCATCCTTGCATTACTCACGTGAGTCTGGACGAAAAACATAAGTATCAAGTGATATGTGAATTACTTAGTAGTGCTTCGTCACTATCATAATCGGCAAAAATAGCTTAATGATAGAGCATAGCCTTGTCAAGGCTGAGGTTGAGGGTTCAAGTTCCTTCTTTCGCTTCTGACTTTGTCATTGAGTGATAACAAATAGAATGCATAAGCCCATTTAAAGAAAGGGACAAGCCAAACCCTACCCCTAACAAGTGCACGTTGAAAGTTCAAATGACTTGCTATATTGTTCGGTGGAAAAAAAAAAATTTACCCTAACCGTGGATTTAAAAAAATTATTTTTGAATTGCGGAATTTTTTAGGCAATCATATGGAGCCAAGTTTGGTCGTATTCTCCGCTATAATACTATCTAATGCCTCCACAAATAGAAGGCGTCATATTTGATTGTTTGGTTCATTTTGTAAATCATTTTCCTTTTCTGGATACTACTGTATGTTGTGAAAAAGATGGCTTCTCCAATTCATTTTTGGTGCTATCAACGTATGTTAATTATATAATATGATTCTTTAATATACATAAGACATTTAAGTACTTTGTTTTGATTAAAAGTTCACTTTTACCTATTGGCCCTTTTATCAGTATTATTTGTATTTTTGGCATATTAGATGAACACGCGTCATTAAAGATGAGAGACAAAACTTCATATGACTAAGTGACACGTCAATCATGCCATTCTTTATCTATTGTCATTTTCGTTTGTGAATTGTGACATTATCTGTTCATATTTTATACTAATATCTGCAAATATTGTAAACTACGGCCTCACGGCTTAGGCTTGGCACTGAGGAGACATATATATATATATATATATAGCGTTGGATGAGGCACATTGTAGTATTAGAAAATACTGTAGAAGAATAGTAATATTTTTCTTCAAAATGTAATGAGTAGTCAAAGTAATTTATTCAAAAAATAATAATAGTTTAAAAAAGACATTTGGTATTCAACCTTCACCAGAATTTTTAGACACTTCAATCTCTTTTTTATTATAATAAAATTACCAAAAGACTTGCTTTTCTTATTTTCAATTCTATATTTGCCCTTGTTTATTAAAATTAGAACTATCATAATTCCAATTTATTATTCTTAAATATCACACGATATTTGCCCTTATTTATTAAAAATAGAAATTCACATTATTATAGGACAACATGCAGAATTCACTTAGTCTTTTTGTTTGATTAGCATTATGTCTGACCAAACATGAAGAGCTTATATGCATCATAAGCATACTATCTCAGCATACAATATATAAGAACCATGGATTTTTATTTTATTTTATATAGTTGTTCTCAAAAATTCAACTCTTTAAGGATATTGATAAAGCGCAAACAGTCTTTAAAAAATTAACTTTTAGTAATGTTTGGTTGCCAAAAAAAAAGAAGAAAAAGAAAAGTAGCCTTCTAGTGGTAAAGTTATTTGCACCCAAATTGGACATTTGGTCACCTGGGCGTGACATGGCAGAGAATGGGTCTAGGTCAGCGGAAAGCTGAAAGAAGCATAACCGAGTCCCACTTCGAACTACGTTAACGTTCCTCACAGCCATGTCTAATATACAGCCACAATAAGATTTATTATTTCTTATCAATGTTTCGGTTCCTTAGGTCGAGCATTATAAATAAAAAGGTAAAAGTCGGGTGATCTTGTTGACTATCAACGAACGGGGTCACTTGTTCCTGTCTCATCAACCAACAAGAGTACAGAGCAACACAATCGGGATAAAACAAATACTTGAGTATCTGTGGTCAAACACTCGAATCAATCAAGAGGATACATCTCATGTGAGGTAATAGCCTTTATAAAGAAAACACCATGACCGTTTACGTGGCATGCATCAAACAATGGACCAAGGACTTCGAATTCTATAAATATAACTCATTTATGATGAAGTTAACGATCAAGCAATAACACACTCACTTGCCACAACTATTTTCAATACATCTATCCGGTCTTGCACCATCTCGACTTAGACACAACTTTACATGTCTTGTGGTAGCTTAACTCTACACTTTCATACATTTACATGTTTGTGGTAGTGTAACTCTTAGCTAACCTTACCTCTTGGCTTTTCTGATCACTTGTGATAGTGTAGCTCTTAGCTAAACTTTACTTAGCTTTTAATAGGTAATCAATGGTTCAACTAGTGAGTCATTTAGCATGTAACTAGGCCTCTTTTACATTGTACTATTCAAGAGCTTGAAATTGATCTGACATCAAATAAGTTTCAATATTTTGTTAATGAAGAGAAGGCTACATATTTCTTTAAAGGTATTTTGTTATCTCACTTGTGGTTTATGTCTTAAACTGACATTAAACAAGCTTTAAGATTAACAGTGCCATAGTACTATGAACCTTTGAGATGGTCATTCCTGCTCTTCTCAATCACCGCAGTCAGATTCCACACAAGTGCACACACTCACAGCTTCAGAGGTCATATAACAATAAAAAAATATTTGCATGGCTCCCATTTGGGCACAAATATGGATCTAAGGATCTTGGCATGCCCTCACATTGAGAAATTACAAGTTTATCCCTAAAAGGCACACTTGGAGTCGAACAAAAGCTTTTTTGGTGACTGAACTTTTAGGTAAAACTCAATTTTGGTGTTTTCTATTTTGTTTGCAAGTAGATGTAAAAAATTAATAGAATAATTTTATTTTTTTTATAAATGAGGAATATTTAATTAAAATTATTTTTCAAATTACATAACCAAACATTATTTTATCTTGCACATACAATATATTTTTAACAATTCAACATAAAAAAAGCTCTCAAAAAAAGTACAACAACGCTAAGCATGCACCAGGTGCATTGACCATTGGAATTATATTTCCCTGTGACGTCCTACATTGTGTGAGGGGGAGAGGTTGTTAACACTTGTATGTGTGAATGTCTCCTCTAACTGTGTAGACACATTTTGAAAATCGTGAGCACCAAGAGGAGGGTATACAAAATGGACAATGTCTACACGGTGTAAGGCGGGACGTGATATATGGTATCATAACCAATTCCTAGCTAAAAATGGAAAATTGTGCATAAGCCCATGGGAGTTCGGCCAGCGAAGACACTGGGTCCGAAAAGGGAATGATTTTGACGTCCCATATCATCTAGGTGGAGAGGTTGTTGGCACTTATGTGTGTGGATGTCTTCTCTAACTGTGTAAGCTTGCTTTGAAAATGATGAGTACTGGATTGAGGGTATACATAGTGGATAATATCTACACGGTGTAGGGCGGGTCGTGACACCTCCAGTAATAATAGGTCATCAATATTGACTTTATTGCAAAATTTTTGGTACATTTGGAAATAATAAGAGTAAAATCTCATTTTTTCCTTCCAACTGTCAATCTAAATGCGTGAATAATAAAGATCTTCAATGAACATAAATCGAAAAAAAATTATTGTGTTTAGTATTGCCATATTTGAATGCTCCAACTCCATTCATTATATAATAATAGTTATGTAAAAGAAGTTTAGTTTTGAATTTTTACATCTATGTTGTACAATATTTGTTAACGTTTTGATAATGCAATTTAAAAAAAAATATTTGAATGAATGATCAATCATATGGTCCACTACTGCTGTAGTGATTTTTCAATTGTCTCTTAAACTAATTTTCATAAACATTATTAACAATATGTTGTCCATTTCGTATGGTAATATTAACTTATTCTTTTTTCTTTTTGGCTACTGCATAGGTTACTTCATTGTCATGACGTCTAAAATGGCTAATGTAACGCCTTACTCCACCACATGGTATGATATTATCCGCTTTTGGCCCAGCCTACACGATTTTGTTCTTGGGTTTTATCCCAAAATGTCTCATACCATTTGAAAAGAACACATTACATATAAGCACATCCCATTCTCCAAACCCAAGCGATGTGGGATTGAGCACTATATATCCTACAGTGTGGTAGTTCATCCAGTGTCACTCGCACCCGCCCACAAGGGTCATCGCAATCGGTGCCTAGGAGCCCGGCGTCCTCGTCAACACACTTTAGACTGGTCCAGCTCTGATATCATTTTTAACGGTCCGCTCCACCACATGATATGATATTGTCCGCTTTGGGCTAGCTCGCATGGTTTTATTATTGAATTTTACCTCAAAAGGCCTCATACCATTTGGAGAGAACACACTACATATAAACACATCCCCTTCTCCACACCTAGGAGATGTGGAATTGAGCACATTATAGCCTGCCAGTGTGGTAGCTCGCCCAATGTCTCTCGCACCCGTCCACATCACACTCGCCTCCACCACAGCTAATCTGAACTGAGGAAAAGCACAACAATGTCTGCTGGATGTCAAATATGATAGATTGATTCTCAGTTTGTCCAGCCTCATCACCTATCATAGTTCTGCACAATGATAAAGCATCACTTTTAAAACACATGTGTGAAACCAACATTCAAAGCCCATAGAATGGTTTTCCAGAAACATAAAGCTTCAGTAACAAAGACACTTAACATGGGAAATTGTTTGAAAATAACCTAAATAATGGATCCATTACTAGATCTAAACACTGCACCCCCACTACCTACCTTAGAAGGCATAGAAAAAGAAATATAAATATTGAATTTGACAAAGCCTGCTAGATGAGGTTGCCATATCAAAAAGGATTGCACTATAAACTCAGCCAAAAATGGAAGAGCTGCACATCTGAAGGCTAGCCAAGACATCCATAAACCCTCATAAATTGGATAAGGTCATATGAACCACAATATGTTCCTCACAAAGCTTCACATCATAAACGACATGGTTCGAGCTTTCCAAATAAACCAGCAACATAAAACCACAAGACTTAACAAACGAGGCTTGTCATGAAATTGTTATAATCTTTTTAACAATGAACTCCACCAGTCAATAAAAGACATACTATGCATATTAACAAAGTCCAACCTTAGAGGGGTCTATATGACCAACGAATGGGGGCATTATAAAATAAAGTGCTTCACAGACTCATCCTCCATCCCATAACGAAGGAAATTTGTTTCATCCATAATTCCAAGCAAATTGAGAGCTAATTTGGCTAGAAGACCCATTTACAACATAGCCACATAAAGTGTTAGATCTTATTTTAAGTTGGGCATGATCATAGACTTTGACATAAACTTTGTACATAAACATAAGAGCTTGTAGCCCCATGATTTTTATCCAAATATATGTTTTTTTATCATCGAATGGACAATATGATATATAAATTTAACAATGAAAATACTATTAGGGTTGGGCCCATATGGTAATTGTTGACTCAAATGTGTTAACCTAAGGGCAATCTAGTTATTTTGATGATTACAAACCATTAATGATGTTTTCAGCACTAATGTCTACATTGAGTGATTGTGTTAGTTGATCAAATTCAAAGACAAGATTCAATGAATTGAATCCAATTCCAAACACTTCAAGCTCAAAATCGTATCGCATATATGTTCAAGTGTATTGAAATTGAAAAACGTCAAAATAAAAGCTTTCAAGTTTACAAAGTCATTCAAGCTCAAGAAAGCAATTCAAACAAGCAAGTTAAATCTCCAAAAGCTCAACTAATAATCCACATTGAATAAAGGGGTAGATAGGATGGTGAGTGGTTGTGAATTTATATCAAAGTATATTTGAATTCCTATGAAGCTCAAAAATTTCAAAAATCATGCATAAAAATATTTTTCAACTCATACTTGATATTTCATCAATCATACAATAGGTTTTGAACATCACTCATATATTTTCATTGACCTATAAGAATGTGAGTTTGCCATTTTAAACTATTTCGAATCAATCAAGACTTATCTTGGAAATTTATTTTATACTATAGTCTTATGAGCTTACACTTGTCTATTCGAAATAGTTTAAACTCATGTCAAGGAGTTCTTGATTTTTTTTTCATGCATACAGTTTATACTAGTGACAAGAAGTGTTTTTTTTTTTTTTTTGTAGGCAGTTTATACTCGTGTCAAAGAGTATATTTTTTTTAGACAGTTTATACTTGTGTTATAGAGTGTCATCGACAGTTTAGGCTTGTATCAGGGAACACTTTAGTTTTAATTATTTTTTAACTTTGTAAGACTCAGAAGACAGTCCAAGCTTGTGTTGAAAGGTGTGAACCAGCTTGGCGTCAATTTAGAGATTTTTCTTATTACTTTGTTCATTCATTGTACACTTCTTGTACTTGAGAAGAAACATCTCATTCGAACTCGTCTCCCCATCCAGAAGGAAGAGGTATCTCATTCGTCATGGTCCATGCAGGAGGATTAAACCTCACCTAGTATGTTTTTATTTCGTTGTAAGATTCGATTTAGCTAGCATTTTCGGTCTTTGGTCCTCACACTTTTCTTTCCTTCAGTCGTTTGATTTTCATATTTTCTCGTTCTATTTGGAATTGAAGACAACTTTGTTCTTTACTTTCTTGTTTGAGACATTTGTTTTGCTGCTTGTTAAAAACAGTTCGAGAAAGTGACTGTTTAGACATCACTCTTGTGTTTCTAGGTAATGATTTTTGCGAGATCCTTTCAAGACTATTCTCATTTTGAACTTTCTTTTTTGGCCTCCAAGTGAGCACAATTTTTCGATCCTTTCTATTTGAAGTTGTTTGAGAATAACTTAAAGAATGACCTTTATAAATGCTTATTTGATGCAAACCTTTGCGATTTGTGATGTTGTTTTAAATGTGTAAAATAACTTGCAATTGTACGAATCTGTTAAAGTATAGATCGGCAAGAATGAGGTCAAACTTAAGGGAATGATTTATGAAGAAAAACTAACACAAACTCAAATTAATTTAAAACTAATCTAGTTTAAACAAAAGTTAGTTGATTAGAGAGAGATTAAACTAACATGCAAATAAAATAACACAATTGAAATCAAATAGAGAAAATAACTAAGGTGTCGGATTCCACCACCATTAAATTCATGAAGCTTATAATATTCATTTACTAATTTCCAACTTTAGAGTAGCAATCAAGAAAATCAATCTATTGCTTACTCAATATTTAACAATAAAACACTATAAAAAATATATTAAAAAGGTAGAGTTTCTTCGCTTTACTAGTGTAAAATTCTAAGCATTTTATTAATCCAATTTAATGAAAAACATAAGATTAAAGATTATCACTTTTAAGAAATACAAACCCAAGCTTAAATTAATTATTATACTTTCTAACTACCACATATACATGATATAGATGGTGAAAGAACTATAAAATAATTAAACACAAGAAGCGAAAATCACAAGCATTTAAATCATACACATGGGAATCAATTAATGAATAAAATAACTTAACTTCATTAATGGAGGTTTTCTCCTCAACCCTAGTTGAGGAGTGTAGTTACACATTGTAGAAGAAGATAACAAATAAATAAAAGACATAATAAAATAGATAAAACCCGGATTGTCTCTGTCTTCTCTATCTTGACCTCCACTTATTTTCTCCTCCCAAAATAGCCTCTAATTCGCCATTTTATATTCCAAGAGAATACATAAAGTTCTAATCCAATTAGAATTTCTCGTAACCCTAAACAGGTGAATTTTTCTGCTGATATTCGACCCAAGTTTTGACTTAGTAGAAGTCCGATTCACGGAATTTACGTGAAATATAAAAGTTTTCAGAATCGAATTTTGTTTAATTTAAATAAAAATTAAGTTGAATTGACGCTCAAAAATAAGACTTTTGGGCCATTTTTCAAAACGGGATTAAAAATGGATTACGCACATAATTTGGCTTGAAGCCCATAATCTCCTTAAGCAGTTATAATTCTCTTAGACCTCTTCCTTGGGCTATTTTGAGTTAAAATATGGAGTTGAATGGATCCATTTGATGTAGGTTTCATATAACCCTCTTGAATGTATTATTTAAAAGCCCAAAAATCATGATTTTAACTAAAATAATCATTAAGGCTCTGAAAAGATAGAAAACACAAAAATAAAGTAAAATCACAAATAAATTATCATTAAGAGAATAAAATATACAAATTAAGATGTTAGAATGCGTAACATTCAACACCGATCAATTTGTCACTTTGGTTATGCCTTAATTTTTTTGTTCCTTTATTGAGACTTCTTTTTTATTTTGAGGATTGAGAAAATGTGTAACCCTTTTTAAATGACAGGCGTAAATTGTACCCCCTTGTTAAGGGTATTTCATATGAAAGAGTTGGGAATGAGCTTTGCATGGAGGGTTTTCCCCTGTCTGTCCAGTCTTCTACCAATGTTTTATTAACTCAATGCCTTATGTAACTAAGAACCTTTAGATGAAGTCACGAAGCAACATAGTGTGTTTCTTGGTACAAGCCTTTAGAGACGATGCTTGTAACATAAGATGTATCTATTTCATCGTCCAAGTTAGGAAGTATTTCGTCTTCCTCTTTGGACTCAACTTCCTCGTATTTAAGATAGTTGTCAGACATATTGGGAAAGACAAGAAAGAGTCTTTGCACCATGACTTGTTATGCTGAGCTCCATGTCATGGGCACGAGTAACGAGTTTTTTAAATGTATGAGGCCTGATTCCTTGTAGAATGTAGAGAAGCTCCCAATGCATATTTTGCATACACATTTTGACTGCTGAGACTTCAAAAAGATGATATTTGTAATCAAGACTTAGAGCTTGCCAATGGTTGATATAGTCGACCATAAGCTTGTCGTTCATTTGTTTAGTGTTAATGAGTTATAACATGCTTACTATTCTGCGAGTATTGTAGAAGCGATTGAGAAACTCTAGCTCTATCCACTCCTAACAGTCAATACTCCCAACTTTGAGGTCTGTGTACCAATCAAATGTATTCCCTTTGAGGGAAAAAATAAATTACTTAACTAAGAGGTCCCCTTCAGTGCCAACGTTATTGCAGGTCTCCACGAAGTGTGCAACATTTTGTTTGGGATTGCCTCTTCCATCAAATTGTTGGAACTTTGGCGGTTAATATCCCACTGACGTTTTTAAGTTGTCAATTATTTCGATGTAGGATTTTGAGTACATGAGAGTGATTTGAGGGGCACCGCCATATTGTGTTCGGATTGTGTTCGTTATTATATCTTGCAATTTTTGGACAGATAGTGAAGCGACTGGTGAAGCACAGTTAGTTTCGTCAATTATATGTCCTGACGCAGATATGTGACGACGATCTTTTGATTGGGCACCTTGCAGGGTTGAATTTAAAGTATTTGCAGGCAATTGTGTTGACACTTTAGGATTTTGGATTTCAAGCTTACTCATTAATGCGATGATCTGCAAATCCTTTTCTTCAACAAATTTTGTGAGGTTTTCGATTGCACGCACCATCACTGCCAGTTGGTCGACCACCGAGGTTGCTCCAGTCATCATAGTTGCGACAACATTCGAATAAGAAAGATATTGAGAGCTAACATTCTTTGAAGTGACTGATTGTTTTAAAATCTCAAGTAATAACTCTGAGAGCGAACCAACGCTAGAGTTGGCGCCAGAGACGGAGTGGGGTGAATGTGGTGGCGTCGAATTTTTTGAAACAACGTCAGAGTTCTTTGCCCCCTAAGGATCAATGGTGTTAGCATGTTGAATTTTCACATCCATTGGTTTAGCAGGATTGATTTTCACCAAATCTATCTGATTCTTGAGCAAAACAATCGCTTTGGTCTCGCTACGCGTCATATGACCTGTTGAGGTACTGCTAGCACTTGACGGGTTCCTAATGTTTTTGTCATTGCTTGCGACAGCTTTGATGTTGGTCAATACAGCAGTGATGTCTTTTAAAATTTTCTTGTTTGCAGTTTGAACCTTGGGAGGAGCCCTAGATTCTGATGAACGGAGTTTTGGATGTATAATGTAGGAGATAGAGATGAGAGGTAGAGATGGTCTCACCGGGCATGCCAGAAATTTGTACACACAAATTTTGATTCTGGAAATAAGATCAAACACATGGAAAAATATATCAAATATATTAATTTCAAGAAATATGAGTTACAAATCTCTGTAGATCTTTACAAAAGAAAGATAAATTCATCTGATTTGATCTCCTTGGTGATCTGGATTCAAAGACTGCTAAAGCTTGATCTTGAATTGGATTGAATTTTTGGTGAAGAACGACACGTGGATGATGTGCTTGTTATTTTTTTCTCCTTAAGGGTGTAGATTATTTGGAGCTTTGAATTTTGAGTGAAGAATCCTATAGAGTTTAAGCTTTATCTGAGAGTATTCTATTTGTTTCCTCCCTTCATTTTTCTCCCTCTGGACCTTTATTTATATGTTTTTGTACTCTTGATAGTTATCTTTGATGATAATTATCCAATTAATATATATATATATATATATATATATATAATTATCTTTAATGATAAATATATATACATATATCAATTATCCTTTGACCCATTTTATAGTGGGTTTGGACTTTTTAGATCATTTCATGACTCATTTATTTGTGGTGGGTTTGAATTTTGAATTATTTGACTCATTGGGTCACATTTCAAAATGGGTCAAACTGAAGATAAGCCAAAATTATATTTTGGGTTTATCATATAATTTTTTAATATCTACAAACATAACTACAAAATAACAATTGGATCAACAATAAAGGTTCCAAAATTTTCCATCCGTTCTAAAAGAACCTAACCTTGAAGTAGTAATAAAGATGTCGCTAAAAAATAACAGGATACTACGTCTTCTTTTTCTTTCTCATAAGAACACTATATCTTATTTAACAGCAAAAAATTTTCGAAGGCAAATTCCAAATGCAGCATAATGATGCAGCCTATCAAATTGATCACCATATAAAGTGTGAAACATCATTTGATATTGAAAAATCCAAAATTAGTCTACTAACAGAAGAGTTTAATAGATAACTTGTAAATCAAATTATATAGCATAATAAGAGTTTAATAGATAACTTGTAAATCAAATTATATAGCATAATAACAGTAGAGATAAATAATCCTAAGGCTATGTTTGGTACAATAGAAAAGAAAAGATAAGATAGTATTAGTTATTTAAAAAAAAAAAGAAAGAAAATAAAATAAATTAAGTGATCTGTGTACTTGGAGACTTGAAGAGAATTTAGTGGATTGATGTGTCAAGGAGGTGTTTTTAGAGTTTTGAAAACGGTAACCTAGTTGTATTTTTATTGTTTTAATTGTTTATACATGCTTGAATGAGCAATTGAGTGATTTTTATATTTACGTTAGAATTTAAATTTTAGTTAATTTAATTTAATTTAAATTGAAAAAGACATTGAAAATTGCTAATATACTTTACAATATCTATTACTCTCCTTTAGGTCTAGATCATGAGTCTTACCCAACTCTTTATCAACGGTTTCGGTCCAAAATATTGCACAAATTTAATTTTAATTAATTTATTGATTTTTTTTATAGCAAAAAAAGAATTTATTTTAATCAAACAGAGTGTAAAAGAAAATTTTGATAAAATAAGGTACCATAAGACAATATTTATAATATTATAATAAATAAAGTTAAACGACAAAGTACCTAGAAGCTTCCTTAGCTTCACTTAAAAAATGAAAAAGAATAAAACAGAGTTTAGTGATAATGTAAAATCATCATAATTGCATAAAAAGAGTGAATAAAATGGGTTAATCTTTATTACATTTTTCTGTCTTTACATTATTTTTTTTCAATTTCACAAATAAAAAATAGTAGTCCAATAGTGTGTGGAATTAAAATTAGTAAAAATAGAGAAATTTTGTTTACGATTGAGAAAATTTTAAAATTTTCTCCAATTCTAACCATTTCAATAACAATTTTAAAAACTCTAATTTTAAGAAACAGAATTTTTTTTTTTAGTATTTTAGTATTTAAAAACAAAGTGAGTGAGTTATTTGTTGAAGCAATTATAGTGCTAACCATTTATAAAGAAATCACTTGCACTACTAATAAATCTTTGTTATTCTTTTGTTTGTAAAGAGTGATTTTTTTAAAACTAAAATATGTGTGTGTGATGTATACAAATATGTACTCCGTATGTTTTTTGGGGGCTGTTTTCCTTTTTATTTGATTCAGAGGTTTACTTTTTTTTTTCATCAAAAAGGACAAAAACATTTAAAAGATGGAATTGGTGGCTTCCGCGAATCTCCAGAAAGAGATTTTCCCGTAAAACTCAGAAAAGGTTAGTAAATGCCGAAAATTCCACAGCAATTATGTAATTGACTTTCCCACCAAACAAACAATCACTGCTGGAGAGACATTGACAGTGACACAGTGACCTTGATGGAAACCCGAATACAGGGTTCCTGGTAATTCAAACTCAGTGTTTCGTAGAGTAGTATGAGTATCTAATATCTGCATGTATGTGTATGTGTATGTGTATGTGATGAACTAAATCGACGACTTTGCCGAGAAATTCAAACTCAGTGCTGAATTTCAAACCCTGGCTTTGCGGGTCCATTTCGTGCCGTCGCTATACGCGTCTCCAATCTCTCTGCAACTTCCACTAACCTTCTCCATCCATATACTCAGCATAGTAGGTACGCGTTAACTTTCTCTCTCCTCCACTTGTTTGGTGTAGTTGGATTATTCTACTGAATACTAGTACTCTTTTAGTACATTTCAATCCTTACGCGGTTGTTCAGTTAGTTTATATTTAGTATAGAGAATGTCAAAAGACTCAAATGGGTATATTTGACTCCATCTTATTAATTAATTGATTAAAACCGTGACAAACCCTATGTTCTTGCTAACTTTGGTGAATCCAAAAATTAATACAATACACCCACACCCACACCCACACCCACACGCATAAATATATATACATGTATATGTATGTACTTATGTGTATATTGTATTGTGACAGTTAAGGTGTTTTTGTTGTTTGTAGTATAGAATATGCGCTTGACTTTTTTGTTTTGTTTTTTGTTCTTTTTTTTAGCGCGTTGCTTGTAATTCAATTGAAGCTTCCTTGTACCTTCAATGTAATGAGTTTCTTCGGTTTATTTATATAGTTCGGAGTTCGGCAGTTTTGGGTTACCTGTGTTTTAGACTTTGGAGTTTTGTTGTAATTCAGCTTGTTAATCATTCAGTTCTGGGGTTTTTGATGGCTGTTAAACGTCATTTTGGTGAGGATGATCTCGTGTCTGAAGTTCCGAGTAGGGAGTCCAAAAGATTTGCAACGTGAGTGGCTAATATTGGGTTTTATTTTGTGTTTGAATATATATATATATATATATATATATATATATATTTTAAGAAATGGTTTTAAGCTGGGTTTGTGATATTTGTGCAGTGTTGTAAGAGATGTGATGAAAGGAGTTTCACTACATGAATTCATGACAAAGCTGGAACCTTTTATTCGAAATGTGGTAGGACGAGTTTCCTCTACTCCTAGAGTCTAACTCCATCCATTTTCAGTAAATTTTAAGTAACATTTATGCTTTGATATTTTGATGAATTAAATAAATGCTTTACTTTTTGCAGATCTTTCAATTAGTATTATATTAGTTCAATTTCAGAAATTGGTGCTAAGAATTTCTTTTCTTTTCTTTTTAATAAGTTTGGACCTACAAATTAAGTTTGATTGTTAAGTATCTTGTTTTGTATTTTAATTATGGGAGGTTGAGTCTGACTTGTTAAGAAAAAAAAATTGTTGCATTTGGTTAAAATGAGTCATCAAATTTGAACTACTTCGACTTTCAAATGTGTTTATTATTTCCTAATTCCTTTGTCTTTGATAGGTGAGGGAGGAGGCTGAACGGGCAATTCTACGCCATCACTCCTCTCCAAGGTTAGTTCTTGGTACCAATTATTCTCTTTGCAATCTTTCCCGGTAATTTGGTGTCCAATGGTTCTTCTTGTTAGATACTTTGAGCATGACAAGATTTAACAACCAATCAAATTTGATTTTATTGATCTTTTTTGGGTTACGTGGACTGGATGGATCATGTTGAGTTTCACCAGTCTATTAATGTTTTCTGTCTCGGAATAAACTTCTTATCACTGTTGATCTTATTTTCTACTAAAGCTTTTATCTGACATCCATTACCCACGGTCTATAATGGGTTTTCGCGTTAACTTTGTCACAGACGATCACTTAATCAAATCGAGTCATCTGGAACAAGGGCTTGGGAGTTGCATTTTGACAACAAATTGCCCTCTACCCTGTTCACAGGGAGCAGGATAGAAGCTGAGGACAATAAACCTGTTAAAATAGTTATACTTGATGCTATATCCAAGAAGATAATAACATCTGACTCCCTATCTTCAATAAAGATTGAAATTCTTGTCCTTGATGGTGATTTCGGTGCTGATGGTCAAGAAGATTGGAGTGAAAAGGATTTCAAGGCCAAAGTTGTACGTGAAAGAGAGGGCAAAAGGCCATTGGTGACTGGGGAGAGGGTAGTTACACTGGAAAATGGAGTTGGTTATATTGGTGATATCAGCTTTACTGATAATTCAAGCTGGATAAGAAGTCGAAAGTTCAGGTTAGGAGCCAGAGCTGTTCAAAGCATTTCCACTGAAGTAAAAATTAAGGAAGCAAGAAGTGCAGCTTTTGTAGTAAAAGATCATCGCGGAGAGTGTAAGTTTTTCTTCCACACTGCTTTCCCTCTTCCTATTAATGAATAATTTAAATATTTGGCTCCTTTGGATAATTAATGATGGACAAATTATAGTTGGATTTACTGATGAAATTGCCAGAATTTTGCTTTCTGTATCCTGTCCTCTAGCTCTTTTTGAAGCAATAAGCAATAGTTCTGTGGATTTTCTTTTGGAACTTTGATTAAACATCAATCCATTTTTCTAAAGCTTCTTGACACTTCAATGTGCCTGCGTTATTTTCATGCTTGATGATATGAACTATTGGTTCATTCTCTATATGTATTCTGATTTTTACAAATTATCATATTGGAAAGTTTGGCTGGATTAAGTACATTTGCCATGCATATTAACAACTTGCGATGCTTGTGCATAATATAAGTATAAAGGATGTTGAGGAACTAACTGGAAGTACTTATAGATGGGTTTAGAATGCTAGAAGAGTTTTTTTCCTTTTATTCTGAATTTCTGATATAATTTTAAAATGATACACCATATTCAACATCTAAACGGTTTTGGGAGGGGGGCTGGGTATGTGGTCATTGGTTCATATGAATGACATTTATCATAAACATACATACACGAAAAGGCCATGACTAAATGTGTCCCTGTTAATTGAGGGTATTATGAATCAGTTTATAGATTTAATAAAATGTTTGCCATCAAACTCAAACCTGTGTTCCCACCTCACCAAGTAATGGCCATTTCATAAATATGTACATAACTAGGTCCGTATTTATACACATATACATAGAGCTAGCTGCTTTATTTATTTCCTACATGTCCCTTAAATTTATGGCTTTTAGTGAACTCTATTCAAGATATATGAATCTTGGAAGGTCTTATTGAATAGCTTAACTTCTCCTCTAGTCCCTCTTGGTCCTGTAGAAGCTCAGGTTTGTAGAATGTCAGTAGCTCAGGCTTGGTTGCTTATAAAGTGGTTTACACATTTTTAGGGAAAATGAAAGAAGTATATAAGAAATAAGATGACATAATTATTTATTCCTCAAGTTCTCCAAAAACATGCTGATAACTTATAATAAGCCCAAACAATATACATGTATATATTTGAATATATATATATACACGATTACACACACATTTATATATGGATGCTCATTGTGTATAATATATATGTATATGTGTGTGAATCTATAAAATTATGCAACCCCATTTACAAATCTGTATGTGCATATATAAGCGCTTTTGTAAATTTATATTACAGATTCTCAGTTGTACTCACTTTTGCATGTCTGTATTAATGCTAATACGAAATGCCTATATATGCATTTATTTTTGGTAAGTAGACACATGTATCTGTGTCCATATAAGTGTTTATAGTGCATTTTCTAAGAATTGATAAATTATTGTCTAAGTTTCAACCAAAGACAATTTTCATGTGATAAAATTTACACGAAAAATATTTATTGGTGTGAAAATAATTACATTGAAATAAATGTAGCTGTGATTGAAACAACATCCACACATAACTTGTATGTCATTGTCTAAAAATTTAGTTTGGTGGTTCGATCTAGCCAGAATAAGTCTACTTAATTCAATCAATAAATGAGTACTTCAATGAGTACTCGAATTTTAGTTCTCACTCAGTTGACTCCCCGAGTTAAAGCAAGTGCTTGACTGCATAGCTTGATTCGAAATCACTTGCAAGCCTTAGATTTTTCACTTCATATTTAATGTTTAGTACATTTAAGTGTAATAATCATTTCAAATACTATTACTAGATCATCTTAGAATCTGTTTATGTTATAGCATTGAAAATTAGGTTCCTGATAAATTCAGTTTGATAGCTAAAATAAGTTGTATCTTGAAATGTTCAGAATATATTCAAATACACACATAAGTAAACACCATAACCAAGTCTTGGCTTTTGTACGCAATCGTCTTTGTGTTAATCCAATCTAATGAACGGTGACGTACTAAGTATGAGGTTCCAGTTTTTAAACATGATGTTAGCAGTAGGTGGAATTCTGAGACTGAGGTGATTTGTTAATTCAGCATATAAGAAGCACCACCCTCCATCCCTGGGTGATGAAGTATGGCGTTTGGAAAGGATAGCAAAAGATGGTGCATTCCATAAACGGTTGGCTGAAAATGGAGTTTTCACGGTGAAGGACTTCCTTCGATTGCATGCCATTGATCCATCCTCACTTCGCAATGTAAGAGACAGTGTTTTCTTTTTATTTTTCTTTCTTATCCTATTCTCTATACACTAGACTTCAGAAATATATATATATATATATATTTAGATCAGTTATTCTTCATGAATTCACTAACCTTGTATTTTTGAAACTACAGATACTTGGTGGTGGGGTCTCTAACAAGACATGGCAGACAATCATAGAACACGCTACTGCTTGTGTTTTAGATGATAAGGTGTACGTGTACTACAGGAATGCTGAAAGAGTGGGGCTTTTTTTCAATTCCATCTTTAAAGTTATAGGAGCAAACTTTGATGGCCAGAATTACGAGTCTGTGGATACACTCGATGAATTTCAGGAGGTGAGTATTTTTCCCTGGAATTTATCTTGATTATAAATTATTGTCCTTTCTCCTTAACTCTGTCTTGGTAGATCTTTCTTTCAGTGATATTACCTCTGTTTTGGTTGGTTGACAAAGGATGAGCTTGCACATGTATGGCATGCCTCAACTAACATCTATAGCAAGGACTTTCCAAAATGTAACATAAGCTGGTGTAATGATTAGGAATTTTGTTAGTTCATATTTCTTTTTTCAATTTGATTTTACATTTACTATATGGAAGGGGGAAAATTATGTTTGGTTTAATTATTATAGAACATAGATCTGTCGAAATTGCATCACACGATTTACATTTCTCTGACCGACATCAGTAAATTGGACCCCTTGTTGCAGTAATTGCATCAGGAGTAACGAAAACCTTACAACATGCATTGATACAATTTTCTTTTGATGCTTGTTTTGCAAAATTTATAGTCTTTTTAACTTTAATATTCTTTTTTTTTTTTTACCTTTTCCTATATAAAAATATTAATGATATTATCACAGTAAGACTTTCATTTTCAAAATTACATATTTGGAAGCAGAAAGGTCATTGTAGAGTAATGAATATAACAATGGTAGTATTTTGGACTGGTACATGAGATCGGGTTTGTGTCTAGTGTGGGTACCAGTCCATGTATCAGAGGACATAGCTAAATATTTATTTTTAAAATTCTCCTTTTATTTTCTAGGGTAAAATGATGATTCAATGTAAAATAGAGTATCCACTATGGATATCATTTTAAAGCAATAATATAGCAGAAAGAAAATTTTATGTGCAATTATAAATAACCATGAATTATGGGATATGCTTGCTAAGCACATATCCGTCCAGATTGCTAAATACATGCAGTGTACCATACTCATGTGTTCTGTGTCAAGAACATAGAACCTTCACTTGTTAGAGTCCATGTAACATAGAATTTAGGTTTTTGTTTTTCCATTATGGATGGGAAATGTCTTGTTGTTGTTTGGAAGGCACTATTTATGCTCCAAGGGTTGTAGTCCAATAGTATCTCCAAAGTGGTAGGTTGAGGATTCAAGTCCTCATAGATGACATAGGTGCATGTGTTATTTACCAGGACAAATCTTTTTTTACCATTGTCATCTGGATGCTACTAAAGACATTTGTCCCTTTTTTTTCTTTTCTTTTTCCTATTTGAAACTCACAAACCCACTCTGCTCCTTTGGGGACTTGAACATTCGACCTTCTACTCTGGAAGGTGAGGTAGTACCACTAGGCTGTAGCCCTTGGTGGAAAGACATTTGCCACTTCTCAATTATCTCTTCCTTAGCCATGACCTCTCTCTCTCTGTGGCAGAAACAATGCTAACTGTTCCCTAGAAGAAACTGGTGTCAGCTTCATAGTTTTCCAGGTTAGGTGCCAAAAACTCACCACCATCTGTGATTGATTCTCTAGTTAACAAAGGAATGTTGAGGGTTGAAAATGGTTGGAAATGATGGTGCCATTGGAGCCATGATTGTGAAATTTGGCCAAATTGGCTGGGGAATTTGACTTGTATGCAGATTGTGGTTAATAGTTGCCAAGCCTATTTAGGCAATGCAGTGAGAGTTCTATGCAAACACACACAAATATGCACGCATAGAGACACAGAGAGAGAGAGAGAGTTAAAATTGAGTAAGCTGAGAAGTTCTCTTCTAGGAAGAGAGATTTCTAGATTATAGAGGGTTTCAAGTTGCAATACAGATCAAGAGCATAATATCCATGGATTGGATTGGATGGGCTATAGTGGAAGAATTCACTATAGTTGTTCCTGTCCACCACATGCATAAACAAATAAGACCAAAACATCCTGGCTTTATCACTTGAATGGAAAGGTTAATTGCTCCAATTGATGGGCTCTGAATTAAATGAATTCCACTTCTGCTTTTGCCATCATTAGTATCATTGTAAATAGTGTATTTTGCTCTTAATTTGTTGGCTTCTGATTTTAATCTGATCAACTTCCCTGTTCATTCAGCGGCAAGTGCAAAATTTGAAGCGGCATGCTTACAAAAATTTGAATGACTTGGTTGAAATTGATGAGGCATCTCTTGTTGGCCCTTCAGTGCCATTAAGCCTCCAAGTTCAGTTTAGCGGTCCAAATTTAGTTCAGGATATCAATTTCCCAGTTTCACAGCAAGGTACGAAACTGTCTAGCTTTTCCCCTTTTTTTGTTCTTTTCTTTTCTTTCTTTTGGTGTTACTTGAATTTCTTAAGTAATTCGTAGAAGTGAGGTCCTTTTTGGGTGAATCAATAGGCAATTCAACAATTCAATGCCCTTTCCCATGAAACAGTTTTATTGAATATCTGAGGAGTTTTTTTTATCTGAAAAGGAAACATTTGTAGTGGCCTGACAGGCTGCAAAGGTCGCCCAAATGTGAGGTTTTTTCCGGATCGGTTTGGTTTAACGGTTTGTGCTTTTTATCAAAATGTCTAAACCAAATCCATCCATTCCGTAAGAGAATGGTTCGGATTGGTTTGGTTTAACGGTTTGTGCTATTTATCAAAATGTCTAAACCAAATCCATACTATCCGTAAGAGAATGGTTCGGATCAGTTTGGTTTAACGGTTTGTGCTTTTTATCAAAGCCCTGACCAAAACAAGAAAAGAAAACGAGAAAAAGGGTATAGATCAAAAGTGTGCGTTGTTTTTGTGTGTGAACAAAGAGAATGAGTGTTTGTGTGTCTCTTTATATATAATCTGTCCGTGAGCGTGAGAGTGTGTGTGTGTGTGTGTGTAAATTGTGTAATGAACAGAGAAGAGAGAGAGAGATGGTTGACGGTGGATGCAATGGCTGATGGTGGATGCGGCGGCCAGTGATGAGTTTGAACGGGTAGATCGATGGTGAGCGTGGATGAGAGAGATGAATGACTCTGTGATGATTGGCGATTGGCTGGAATGCATGGGTAGTGGTGGTCGTGGGTGGACTGGTTGGCATGGGTGGCAGTGGGCGGCTGCCAGATAAAAGATTTAGGGACTTAGACTTTGGGTAGTGAAGTTATATTATCAGAGTGTATATGCTGGCTATATGATATCAATATCATTATAGTCCACTGGATACTCTTCTGTAGTTAGTGATTCAAGTTCATGGTTTTCATTTCTCAACTCATAATTGTATCTCTAAAAGTGTCTAAAACCACATTTTTGCACAGATCAGCTGGAGATGCAACTGGGTTCCAATCATACGACTTCACCGGGATATAGCTTTGAAGTGGAAGGTGGTAGTCAATTTGAGGTTTCTGTGGGACTGAATTGTCACCAAATGCAAGATTTCACTCCAATGTTAAGGAACAATTTGATGGTGACTGATTCTTGCTCTGGACTCTACAGTGAAGCAAACAATTGGGCTCCTGGTGGATCTCTGGGTTCAGTCATGCAGATTGATCACCTAACTGCTGATTATAATGCTCAGTTGCAACCGTCAACGTGGAAAGGGAACGGATTCCTCTTTCCTCCAAGCAATGAAAGAGTTGGATATCTTTCATCTAATTTTGGTATCCATTACTCAAGGAATGGAAAACCTAAAGCGAGGTGGTGTATGGTTCGGGCTGCTTTGAAGTGGGGTATATCAGTTAGGCGGGATGTGGCTGCTAAAAGAATGGCGAGGCTCCCTTATCTAAATGTCTAAACTTATAGCTTTCAAGAAAGTAAATCAAAATTTTAGGAGGTAAGCTTCTCCTGAAAGGATTAGGTTAGTTTTTGGAGTATCTAGTCTTTTCTTGAAATCTTTTGATCCCCTTTAGCATCAAGTGCAAAAAAAGGTTCTTGCATATATGTATATCTGTTTTTCTTTTCTTTAGGGTGAGTCAGGTTATATCATGTCAGTTAGTCTGGATGTGGCTGCGAAAAGATGGCAGGGGCTCTGTATCAAACTGAGACTTAGAAGCCCAGGATGTAAACTCCTAGTATCATCTTCAGACTTAGTTTAGTGGTTTTTTTATGTCCTCTTGCAATCTAGAGCTTTGTTTGTATCAAGTGCAAATTTGGTGCCTGTACATAAATAAGTGTTCAGATTAATATTGTTATCGTATTTGAGATTTTGAACCTTCTACTGTGTTATTTGCATCGGTGTTGTATAATATGATCTTTGTTGCCAACTGCATTGTGAAAAATGGCGTTGATCTAGTGATGCTGGTGATCCATTTTGGTTTTCTGTCTGAGAACTGCAGTAGCTGCTTCATTTTTTGTGTTGTTTCTCAATTATTATTGACTTTAGGGCAGTGCCTAGCATACAATGACAAATATATATATATATATGGCTGCTTAGTGTCTATGCTTATAAGTACAGTAGAGGTTTTCCTCTGCTAGGTGACAGTTTACTGGGTTAATAGAACAATTGTTTTATTTACTTATTTAGTTTGGGTGAAAGAAGTAACAGGCATATCTGGAGCATAATGAGGCATTCTTGTTTTAAACACATCAACAGAAAGAGTTCTAAGCTTTATGATAGAGAGCATTTGATGGATCATAGTTGCTCAACTTTATTCTATAAAGTATTGCATTCAATTAATCATATTAAAACATCAAACTTGTAACTGTTTCTTATTGATTATTTAGGCTAGAATTAAACACACACACACATATATATATATGCATGTATGTATTCATTTGTTTGTATGTATGGCGAATCTGATTTTTTATTTGTTATGAGAAGTTGAGATTGCATGATTAGATTAAAATTTAATCTAATACTTAACTTTCTTGTCAATTAATTATGCAAATAGTGATAGATGGTTTTTAATTTTACTTTGTAGAAGAATTGATCCAGATAATTAATTGAATTGGAAATGTTTTTAACATATTATGTGCTCGTTTCCAATTATTACTAAAATCAAGTTTAATTAGATTTTCAATTTTTCTGTGTTTTTAGTTTTTTTTATTCCGGTGAGATTTTTTAAGTCGATAGAAAGATTATTGCTTCAATTTATATAATTAAATTATTCAAGCAAGAAATTAAGGCCATCCACAGTGGTTAGTCAAATTTGGTTCTCCAAATTTGAATTTTAGCTAGCCACCTCAGCATTTTAGCCACTCACATCATCATGTCAGGATCTCTAAATTTTGACTCTAAAAGTTCTCCAGATTTTCACTATCCACACAATTAAATAATTTTACACAATTAAATTAATCTATAATTTTATACATATACATATATATGTTAAAAAAAATTTATACTTTTTTAACTTAAAAAATTCATAATTTTTTCGTTTTAAGTCAAAAAATAGTGTATATCGTACTCAAATTAAAGCTCTCGAAATTATCTTTCTAACAGAATTAGTTTCATCAAAAAATTCAATTTGTAGTGAAAGTTATTGAGATTTAAACAAATGATATATATATATATATATGGCATGAATATCTATAAAAGTAAAAACAAAAATATAATAAAATAATGCATTTGGTTCGCTTGATGCTACGCTCAATCCAACGAAGCACCCAGCGAAGTAGTGGTGTAGTCCATTCTTTTAGCTATTCCATTGTTTTGCAATAGTAACTTTTAGTTCGCCAATAGTAACTTTTGGTTCGCCAGACACAAATGTGGCAAACTCGTTGCTGGTGCTCTAACATGGCCCACCACTCTATCTACATATGGAAATGAATTTGGTTAGTATATCCAACCAACGATTTTAGTGGGATAAGTATGATATATTTTAGATCATATTACATCTTTACCTTTGTAAAAATGAGCAAAGAACTCATTTTTTGCATATATTTTTATTTTCTATGATTGTTTTACTTTTTTCATTATTATAAAAAATAAATAAAAATAGAGAGAAGAGATTTTTTTTTATCTTAATTTAAAAAAAAGAGGAATTTGTTCTGGAAACAAAATTTTCAGGTACAAAATAAAAAATTTTGAATTTTTTTTTGTTTTCCGAAAAAAAAATTCATTAGAAAGAGAGGGTTTTTTTATATTAAGTTTTTCTTTATCTTAATTAAAATAAAAGAGGATTTGTTTTCTAGGGAAAAAAATTAAATATGCACAATAATAAAAAAATTATTTAATTTTCATAAATTCTCTCTCTAAAAAGCATTGAAATTATTTTCTGAATTTTTTTTTCTCGAAAAAAAACTCCTCTTTTTTATTTTTATTTAGGTAAAAAAAATCCCTTTCTTTTTAATGAAATTTTTTTTGAAAAACAAAAAACAATCAAAAAAAATTATTTTGTAATTATGCATTTTTAGTTTTTTTTCTAGAAAAAATTTTTCCAAAAAAAAAACTCCACTTTTTTTTAATTAAGGTAAAAAAAACTTAATATAAAAAAACCTTTCTTCTCTCTAATGTTATTTATTTTTTATAATAATAAAAAGACTAAAATGGTCATAAAAAAAAAATTATGTGCAATAAGATGTACATAACATAAGAGGGTTTATGAACCTTTTTAAAATCAGAAGGAGACTTTGGACACTTCTGTCAAAAAAAAAAAAAAAAGGAACTACAAAACCCATTTTGTTACGCTCTCTGTCATTGTCAGGGTGTGTTTGTGGCCGCCCATGGAACATAATTTAAGCAAATAAATACAATCCTAAACAAATATATATATATATATATATATATATATATATATATAAACAAATTGAAGAAAAAAATATATATATACTCGTATATAATTGAAAATAGAAAAAAAAAATTATCTTTCGACCTATATTATCTCTTGGTCTCAGGTGACTTTTATACAATTACAAAATCTACCATCAAATGAAATTCATATTTTATAAAAAAAGTTTAGTGATGAAGTAATATATCCTCCCTTTTCAAATAAAAATTTAAAAGATTTGAGTCTCAAAAAACTCACATAAATATTATATTCAAATATCTGACGCACTGAGATATTAGTAGAAAATTAGTCTAGCACTCGAAGGTTGCGGGATACCTCCTGCGGATGATAATAATAATAAAATCATATTTTATTAATTTTCTTGATTAGTGCAATGTATTTCATGTTTATATTTCAATAAAAATCAAGGGGTTCTGTTTTTTCTGGTTCTCTAAAATTGTAATTTTCAGCATTGTCGGGGTCAAATACTCTATGATCAAGAAAATATCTATTTTGTCTATAAAGTCTGACATCTCTCGAAGTTTCCAACTTTTTAAAGTAGTCCCACTGGATATTTTTCATCTCCCCTTTCAGTTTTAACCTCTCCCCCATGGGCTGATCCCTTGTTCCTTTCTCCCTCTAACCAACAAACTCTCTCCGATTCTCCTTCGATTCTTTCTCTCTCTATATATATCTAAACATGGTATAATCAATCAACTGTACATATATAATTATATAATATATACACACGTACATTTTCTCTTTCTCGTTCCTATCTTGGCTTAGGGAAAGAAGACGTCATGGATCGAGAGGGAGGAGGATCCAACGGATCTTGCTACTACTCCGTCCTCGGAATCCGTAGCGATGCCTCCTTCTCCGACATTCGCACCGCTTATCGCAAGCTTGCTCTGGTACAATTCCGATCTTCTCTTCTCTCTCTCTTTCGATTTCTTCAAACTTCAATTCATAGTTCAAATTTTCACTATATATGTGTGTGTGTGTGTGTGTGTGTGTGTGATTTGTGCTTTTGTGAAGAAATGGCACCCGGACAGGTGGGCGAAAAACCCCTCGGTGGCCGGAGAAGCTAGCCTCCGTTTTCAGAAAATTCAAGAAGCATACTCAGGTTATATATATATATATATATATATATATTGTGACGGAGTTTTAACGGTTTTTTGTTCTCTTTACAATTCGATTGACACGAATTGACGGCGGTTAGCGAATGCTCCGTTTGTTTTTTTGCAGTGTTGTCTGATGAGGCCAAGAGGTCAATGTACGATGCGGGACTCCTCGATCTGCTGGAGGAAGACGAAGTACGTAAAAGACAAAAATATCTTAGATTATTTATTTATTTTTTCTGTTTTGGCATAGCCAAGCCACATTTCACCATAAACAAGGCAAGACATAGTCGTTTCGCGGGAAAGAAAAGAGACATCGTTTTGCGTTCCGTACGGCATCAGATTTTTTTAATTTTTTTTGGGAAGGGGTCTTTTCGTTAATTAGATAAGTTTATGTGCAATTTTTAATAACTTCAAAATTTAGTCTGTGTTTAATTATTTTTACCCTAAATCTTGAAACAGGAAATGGGCGATTTTTTACATGATTTGGTGAAGATGATGAACGACAATGTCGGTAACGAGGTATATGGATTTTCCTTTTTCGAGGGTATTACGGAAATTTAAAATGTGTGGCCAGACCATGGTTAATTTTGAGTAAACTTCGCAGGAGGAGAGTCTGGAGGATCTACAGCGAAGTTTCATGGAGATCTTCGGTGCAGATTTGAGGAATTACAATGAGCACAACTATCCAACGGCTAAGAAGAGGGGACACGAAGCAACTGCACCCTATTCCAATGCCAGAGGAGCGAAACGCAACAACACCACTCGCTAACAGGGCGCGTCGTAGAGGATCACAGCCCCCACCCTGTTATATTTTTAGGACCTGGAATTTGGAAGGGGATTTAGCTGTTAATTTTGGGGGTAGTTTAGGTAATTCAGTCAGGTCTTTTACACTTTTTTTTTGTGTGTGGTTGGTGGCCAAAGAAAAGCTTGAAGCCCTTGCACTTGCGTTGCGTAATAAAATTTTCTCGTTGTTGCGAGTTTAATATATTTTCTTTGCATTTATATTTTGGTAAAGTTGGCATTTTTAATAGTTTTGTTGACGAGAACTATTACTAAATTACTAGTGCAGTGCTTAGATTTTTTATTTTTTTTAACAAATAGTGCTTTTGCTTCTAGGGTTTAGGCTAGCAAGCCGGTTTGGATTAGCTTTTGAAAAACGGATTTTGACTTTTCAAGTTTAAAAGTCGTTTTGGAGTGTATTTGAATTGATAAGGCTGAAAAATTTTAGAGTCTAAAAAGAGTATTTAAAAGAACGAGCTTTTTTTTTTCTTCGTAAAAGTCAAAACAAAACTTTTGCTAAACAAGGTCCAAGTAGTATTAGAGTTGAAATTGTTTTTTCTCACTCAAATATGAAGGTTAACTTGGTATTATGAAGGGCACACTTAGGTCCTGTTAGGTAGAGTTTTTGTTTCAATTTTTTATGAAAAAGAAAAAGAAAAGTAGAAGTTAAATCAGAAAGTTGGTACTCACCTGCTTCTTTTAAACGCTCTTTTTGGATTTCGAAATTCTTCCGCCTTATCAATCTAAATACTCTTTAAAATAACTTTTGAGAAAAGTCGCTTTTCAAAAGACAATTCAAACAAGACCTTAGTATTCTGAAAATTTTATAATGTAGTCACTCAAATATAAAAGGCACACTTGGTATTTTAAAATTTTTATTGTTGATACCTTAGTTGCAGACATGGAGGAGGTGGACTTTGAAGAAACAACTATCAGTACTCATGATCTCACATTTGATATATATGTAGCCACTATGCATTAGGGACTGATGATCTTACATCTTCTATATATGAACCGTTTCATCACACATATGCTATACATAATATTCCATCTCAACTCGTCTGAAATTTTTTTTAAATAAAATTAAAAAAAAATTATAACAACATGATCTAAAACCGACAATATCATACATGAGTGCATGTGAGGTCAGGACCCCACATCTGCTATATATTCAGCGCTCTATCACACACGTGCTACATGTATTATTCCATCTCACTTAGCCTGAGATTTCTTGAAATAAAATTCAAAAATAGAACTGTAAGAATATAACCTAAAACAAAGCACTCACTTCTCCAAAACAAATCATAATTGAAGTGAGACAATAACCGTGGCAGCACTCATGAAGACATTGAACAGTGGTAAAATGGGCTCCACCGTACGATGTGCTTTTGAGGTATGCGAGTGCATGTAATGAATGATGGGCTGGATACTTGGAATTCAAAGCATTGGGCTGGAGTTCGAACGAACTGGTGGACCAATATATAAAATAATATAAACTAACTGATTGCACTGTATACAGACATTATTTGCATATACGTGTACAAAATGTACATAACGGTGGGGTTGTCATCAATAGAGAAGAGACTTCTAGTCGCATAAAGCTTTGGATATTTGTTGGGTTTCATAGGTAGATGACGAAGTTTTTTTTTTTTTTTTTTTTTTTTTTTTTTTTGTATTTGCGAGTTGTCAGGGCGGTGGATGATGTCATGCGGTCCTCGGCAAAAGAAATAATACAATACTAGATTACTAGGAGAGATAACGATGATATGGTATTTTTGATAATGGTTAAATTTTTATAATAAAATTAATAATTTTTGAAAGAGAGAAAGAATTTACACCTATCAAATATGTCACATCATCAGTATTTTTAAGTATGTTATAATTTCTCTCTCAAGTAAATGATTTTGTCTCATTTTATATCCATCACAAATATGAAAAAATATTTGGTTATTTAGATAAATACAAAATTTTAAACGTTTAGGCAAATATATTTGATTCACAAATTCTGAAATTTTAATTTAAAAATATTTATTTTTAGATAATTGTTTTTTATAGTTATCTAAACATAATTTTCACTTTTTAAAATTTTTTGAAAACTATTTATATAAAATTAAACAAACAGACTCTAAAATGTTAAATGACTTTTCAGTATCCTTGTATGAACTTACTCCAAAGGATCCTTTGAGTATTTGATTCCACGTGGGCAATGAAATTACCTTCTTTTGTGAATCTATATAGACAAAATTTAAGCAACGTCGTTCAAAGAGAGGTGGATCTGTGGATGTTGGTGATGGTTGGGAAAAAAAAATTCTCATGGGATGTCTTCTCGGAGAACTTCCATTAACTATGTCTTGTTTAATTTAGTGTGTCCAAAAAAGAATGGAATGTGCAAGCTTTCATCATTGAAGATTTCTTTGTATCACAAACTATTTCGCTCCGGTGTGCCATTTAGGGGTATGCTTGTAATTTCTCAGCATGTTTAATTTACTTTGTCTAAAAATAATGGAATATGATAACTTTTATGATTGAAGGTATTTTTGTATCACAACCTGTTTTGTTCCAAGTGTGCCCTCTAAGGGTATGTTTGTAATTTCTCAGTATACAGGCCATATCAGGATCACTAGATCTGTATTTGTGGCCAGAGAAAAGGCCAATTAAATATTCCTGGTTGTTTTACATCGTTTACGGCCATGAGTGTATTCATTCATGTTAATTTTACTATGGCGATTGAAGAGAGCAATAATAACCCTTCTTTAGTTTTGTATCACTTTCACCCTCACAAAAGGGCTCTATTAAGCCAGAAGTGTGCTTGAGTACAATAAGAATCACTTACAAGTTCTTGGAATGGTACAATGTAGAATGATCTGGTTACATTTTAAAGTGTTCATTAGTTGAACCACTGATTACTCATTACAAGCTTGACATATAAAGTAAAAGCAAAGAGCTACACTAATGAGAGCAAGTAAAGGCAAAATAGTGTAAACCTAAAGTTAAGAGTTAGATTAACATAACCATGCAAGGGTATGAAAGTGCAAAGTTAAGCTAACACAAGACTGTAAAGTGAAGTCTAAGTCGAGATAGGGCTGAGCTGGATAGATGTATCAAAAGTAGTTATGTTGGTGCAAGACTTTTGATTCCATCATAAATGAGTTCTACTTATAGTGCTTGGAATCCTTGGTATGCAGTTGGACATGTGCCATGTGGACGATTGTGTTAGTCTCTCTATAAAGGCTATTGCCTCATATGATTTCCATCCATTAACTAACACGGAAGTGACTTCTTAGGTTTGCCTGCAATTGTTGTGATGGACTGACATTTTTATCTTCATGCAAACACTTGAGTATTTGTTTATCCTAGTCACTTCACTCAGTACATTTATTTGTTGATGGGACAGAAATAGGTAACCTCGCCCGTCGCTAGTCATCTACCTTGCCCAACTCTTGCCTTTGGTTATTCACTATCCCTCGACCAAAGGAGCCAAAACAATACAAATTTATTTGAAAAAATGAGTTTATTGTGGTCATAGGTTGGACATGGCCCTAAAGACTGTTGACGTGGCTCAGAGTGGGATCCGGTTGTGCCTCTTCCACCTTTTTGTTGACTTGGACCCCTCTCTGTCGCGTTATACTTATGTGGACCAAATGCCCAATTTGGGTGTAAACACAACCATTTCGTTGAAATCTCTCTTAGTTGTTAACATCACTCATTGTTGAAAATCACACTTTTCCCCATCTTGTTCATAGAATTATTGAAAATTATGGTTGTTTGTGGTGGTGGAGGTGGACGCATTACTCATGGTTTGACTTCGTCACCTATGAGTATAAAATGTTTTTCCAATGACAAATTTGTGTTTCAAATTAGTTACATTAGACTAACATTTTTATTTTTTTTTGTTAACCGTCATAGGAATTTTTGTAGGAAAAAATCATAGCTTTTGCAACACATATGTATTATTTACTGGAAAGGTATAACAGAAATTTTGCAACTCTAGTTATTTATTTATTTATTACAATAATTACTTAGAACAATGATGTAGAACATATTATTGATGATTACGAAGACTGTTTGGACCGCCAAAAGACCAAATGGACAGGTTGACACGTTCTTTCGGGACAATTTCAGTGAGTCTATTTTGATTCAAAAAAACTTAACTATTTTCGATTGGGAATGGACGAACTCATAGAAATCAACAACTTTGCTCTTTTTAGCTGAATTCCATTGTTTAGGATTTGGAAATCTTGTCAAATATTTTTGGGGAGACCTAAACGAATTCAAATTCTTTTGATTTTCGATATTTATTAGTTTTTAGTGATTAGATTTTTTATCCTAGATTTTATGTAATTTTTAAAGATAGTTGAGTTTAAAACTTATTTATAACTTTTCTTATGCGGTTATATTTCTTATGCTGTTATAATTTTTTTATTCAATTAATTTAGTTTGTGCTTCATCAAGCAAATTATATTATCCTTTGCAGTGTCAGAATTATGTGGATCAGATTATTTGTCAAGAAGAAAAGGTGGAAATATTGTGGTGGGCGGAGAAGAATACTATAATAGTATAATTTTGACATTTTATTATATTTTTACTTATTAAAATCGCAATTTGATAAATTAGTTTAGGACCATTTGTCTTCTTGAATAAATGAAGTGCAAATTATATGTATGGAAAATTTTCTATTTAACAATTCTAACAGCTAGATGACAAGATAACCATAATCCCTTGTAAATGTATGTTTTCATTTATATTATAACACCTGATATTTTATAGGTTTTGATAATTATTTTTACAATTAGAGTTAAATTTGCGTTAATTTCTCGTAAGTCTAAATCATACCTAAATTTTATATAATTTTTAAAACATTTATTATAATAATATATTTCAAATCATGATCAACTTTTACAAGACCTATTCAAAAAAATAGGACATGTTAGTTGTTAAAGTATTTGTTTTAAGTAATTTGTTACTAATTTGTTTGTATTCCCTATTGATAAGGGATGTGCTGTTTTAGTTTGATCTATTTTTTAGTCATAGACCACGTTTCTAGGATTGTTAAACGTGGGCTACTTTCAGTTCTGTTTGCGTTATCTTTGTAAGGCTATTTATAAGCCAGTAAGTTATTTATTCAATCAATAAGATATTCTCCCATTTCTTGCTTTTCAATACACAAATTTCTTAATATTTGGTATCAGAGCAACATCACTGAGCTTGATCAAAACTTGAGAAGCAGCAGTCCTCTAAACGTGTAACATTAAAGATGGTAACTGAAAGTAACTTTGTGCAACCAGCAATTCCAAAGCTTGATGGACACTATGATCATTGGTGTTTGCTCGTGGAGAATTTTTTGCGATTGAAGGATATTGGAACTTGATAGAACAAGGGATCCCTACAGCAGAAGCAGGGGAATAACTCACTGAAGGACAAAATAAAGTGATTGAAGATGCAAAACTGAAGGATTTGAAGGCTAAGCATTATCTCTTCCAAGCCATTGATCGATCAGCCTTGGAGATCATTCTGAACAAGGATACAACAATGAGCATTTGGGATTCTTTGAAGCAAAAGTTCCAGGGGACGACAAGGGTGTAGCGTGCACGACGACAAGCTCTTCAAAAGGAATTTGAGGTGCTTAACACGAAGGTAAGGGAATCTGTGAATGAATATTTTGCTTAAACCTTACTATAGCCAACAAGATGAGGGTTCATGGTGACAAGATGGAGGATGTTGTGGTCATTGAAAAGATTATGAGATCTATGACTCCTAAATTTGACTATGTTGTGTGCTCTATTGAGGAGTCTAATGATCTAGACACCTTATCCATTGATGTGCTACAAAACAGTATTATGGTGCATGAACAACGCATGAATGGCCATCTTGTGGAAGAACAAGCATTGAAGGTTACTTATGAAGATCAATCAAGAGGAAGAGGACGAGGTCGTGGTGGATTTAGAGGAAGAAGAAGAGGTAAAGGTAGACATAGCTTTGACAAGTCTACCATTGAGTGCTACAATTGCCATAAGCTTGGACATTTTCAATATGAATGTCCAAACAAGGAGACAGAGACAAAGGCACACTATGTAGAAACTAGTGAAGAAGTGTTGTTGATGACATATGTGGATATCAAGGAGACTAGTAAAGAGGAGTTATGATTTCTTGACTCAAGTTACAACAACCATATGTGTGGCAAGAAGGAGCTTTTCTCTAGGCTTGATGAGAGTTTCAACACTTCTATAAAGTTAGGAGACAATTCAAGTATGGTTGTGATAGGAAAAGGAAATATATAAATGCTTGTGAATGGAATTGTGCAGGTCATCACTGAGGTGTTTTATGTCCCAGGATTAAAGAATAATTTGCTAAGTGTGGGACAACTACAAGAGAAGGGGCTTGCAATTCTCATACAACATGGGAAATGTAAGATTTATCATCCAAAGAGGGGACTAATCACGGTGACTGCAATGTCCTCAAATAGAATATTTATTTTACCTACTCAGAAACTGCTAAAAGAAGAAATCTGCTTTTCTTCTCTTACAGAGGATCAAGCTCGGCTTTCGCACTTTATATATAGACATTTAAGCTTTAATGGCTTGAAAACTCCTCAGTAGAAAAGAATGGTGACTGGATTGCCACAATTTCAAGCTCTTTCGAAGGTGTGTGAAGACTGCTTGGTAGGAAAACAATGAAGAGATCCATTTCCAAAGGAGAGCACATGGAGGGCTTCTTGGATTTTTCAACTGGTACATGCTGACATCTGTAGACCAATCAACCCCACTTCAAATAGCAAGAAAAAGAACCTGATCACTTTTATTGATGATTTTAGTTACAAAACTTGGGTTTATTTCTTGGTAGAGAAGTCAGAAGCTTTCATCACTTTCAAGAATTATAAGAGTCGTGTTGAGAAAGAAACTGGTTCATATATAAAATGCCTTCGCACTGATCGTGGAGAAGAATTCACATCACACGAGTTCATAAATTTTTGTAAGGAAAATGACATACGTAGACAACTAACATTTGCATATACTCCACAACAGAATGGTATTGCAGAAAGAAAGAACTAGACTATTATGAATATGGTGCAAAACATGCTTTCAGGAAGAAAATTTCTAAAAACTTTATGGCCTGAAGCAGTTAATTGGACTGTCTATGTTTTGAATAGAAGTCCAACTTCGGTACTAATGGACATGACTTCAGAAGAAACTTGGAGCGGATCTAAATTAACCATCGGTTGATCACTTCAGGGTGTTTGGTTGCATATCACATGTTCATATTCCTAGTAGTAAGAGGACCAAGCTTGATGACAAAATTGTGAGATGTGTTCTACTCGAAGTTAGTGAGGAGTCGAAGGCATATAGATTGTATGATCCAGTCTCTCAAAGGATAATAGTAAGCAGAGATGTGAAGTTTGAAGAAGAAAATAGTTGGGATTGGAACAAGAGTCATGAAAAAGCCATTATAACTAATCTAGACTAGGGAGAAAGTGACAAAGAAGCAGTCCCAATTGATACTGATAGAGGAAACAGAGGAAACATCGAAGCTGATCACCATGACAATACAATACAAAAAATTGCGTTGAAGTCTCTCAAGTCTCTCCATAACTGAGGTAGGAATCTGGAAGAGGGAAAGGAAGTATGTGGGAAGAGAAGATAGGGAACTTTTGATCAAAGTAACTCTGCCTCCTTTGGATAAGTACTGTTTCTTCCATCCCGTTAGCCTTCTCTCGAACCTTTCCACTATCAGGTCCCAACCTCCCACCCTTCTGGTGGAATTTCCCAAGGGCAAACCCAAATACATGATTGGGAGAGAACTGACTCCGCAGTCTAGTATGTCAGCCAGGACCACTAAGTTTGGCACAACTCCCATCGAAACCACTACACTTTTTTTGACATTGATTTGAAGACCTGAAACTGCTTAGAAGCAAATCAACACACACCTCAAGTGTCTCATCTGAGATTCGTCCGCGTCACAAAACACAATAGTATCGTCTGTGAACAGTAGATGGGAAATATCAATCTGACTAGCGCTATCTCTACCCACCTTGAATCCCATAATGAAACCCAGATCAACAATTTTTCTTATCAGCCTGCTGAGGCTCTCCATTATGATAAGAAACAGGAAGGGGATAATGGATCCCCCTGACGAAGCCCCCGAGAGCTACTGAAAGAGCCCGATGGAGTTCCATTTATGAGCACTGAGAACCGAACTATGGATATACAGAACTTGATCCACTTCTCTATCTTTCCCCAAATCCTATCCTTTCCAACAAATAAAGCAGGAAGTTCCAATTGACATGATTGAAGGCCTTCTTAATGTCCAGCTTGCACAAAATCCCTGGAACCTCGCTTCTCATTCTATAATCCACACACTCGCTAGCAATAAGAGCAGAGTCTAAAATCTGGCGTCCTCCTACGAAGGCACTTTGAGGGTCTGAAATAAATCCATCCATGACGCCGCTCAGTCTCGAAGCTAGAACTTTAGCCATAAGTTTGTAGATGTATCCCACCAAGCTAATAGGTCTGAAGTCCCAGACATCAGTAGCGCCTCCCTTCTTCGGAATGAGGGCGATGAAAGAGGCATTCAAGTTTTTCTCGAAACGATAATGAGAGTGGAAAGCACAAAAGGTGCCCATCACCTCTCCCTTAACCACCTCCCAATTTTCCAGAAGGAAATGAGAAGTGAAGCCATCTGGCCCTGGCGCTTTGTCCACTTTATAGCTCTTTAGAGCCGAAAGAACCTTTTTCTCACTAAAAGGCCTCTCCAGGCCTTCACGACCCTCCTCTAATAGTCTGTCAAACGGTAACCTGTCAAGCTGAGGCCTCCAGCTAAATTCTTCCGTATACAATCTCTGGTAGAAGGAGGACACCTCTGTTCCCACCTCTTCTGCTCTGCTAAGAACCTGCCTGTCAACAATGATCCTCCCAATATGGTTATTTCTCCGGTGAGCATTTGCCAGCCGATGGAAAAATCTTGAGTTTTTGTCCCATTCTTTCAACCAAATGGCCCTGAATTTCTGACGCCACGAGATCTCCTTCGAAATCGCTATCTCAAAAATCTCGGTCTGACACTCCACTCTCCTCCTTCTCCCCTCCTCCCCTAGTTCTCCAGAATCTTCCAAACAGTTCAACTCGGTAATTTTCGACATCATCCTATTTTTCTGCCATTCTAAGTTCCCAAACACCTCCTTATTATAGTTTTTGATGTTCTCTTTCAGAGCACGAAGTTTAGCAGCCAGGACGAAACTTGGGTTGCCAAGCACCTTGCATCCTTCCCACCAACCCCGCACTCTTTCCTTGAAGTCCTCAGCGCTCAGCCACATGTTTTCAAACCTGAACGGAGTTTTCCTCTGTGTGATGCCCCCACAGTCTATAACTAATGGAGTGTGATCCGAGGTAACTCTAGTCAAAGCCACTTGCACCACATTCGAGAATTTCTTCTCCTAATCCCCGAATATGAGGAACCTATTTAGCCGAGACAAGGTAGGGGTCTCCCTCCCGCTGGACCAAGTGAAGGTGGCTCCCTCTATGGGCAAGTCAATTAGATGATGCTCGTCAATGAATCCTAAAAATTGCTCCATGGGCGGTGTCCACGCACCCCTAGAAGATCTCTCAGATGGGTTTCTGATTATGTTGAAATCTCCCCCAATACACCAAGGAAGGGGCCATCTCCTCCTCACTGATCTGAGCTCGTCCCACAAAAGGTGCCTTTCACTGTCTTCAATTGGGCCGTAAACACCAGAAAAGATCCATTTGAATCTGTCTTCCTCTAAAGAAAAAGTGCAGGATACTGAAAATCTCCCCACCCAAGCATCCACCTTTGTCACCCACCTTTTATCCCACATCACAAGGACTCCCCCCGAGGAGCCTAAGGCTTCAAGAACTTCCCAAGCCACATATCTACCCCCCATAAGCTCCTGACCATATTATTTGTGATAGAAGCCAATTTTGTTTCCTGTAAACAAACCACTTGAGCATTCCACTTTCTCACGGCCATTTTCACCACCTTTCTTTTGTCGGGTTATTGAGACCCCGGACATTCCAAGAGATGATTTGCAGCTTCATAGAAAAACAACAGGTCTCCCTTCCCCCTTTCTCCTCATCCCTCTTCCACCTTCCTTTGATGACCCCGTCTTCCCATCATAGTTAACATATGAGATTAAGTTCCGAACCTCCCTTTCTCCTCTATCAGTGCCAACCATTCTTTTCCCACTATTTCTCAGGTTTTCATGGAAAAACTATAGCATCCCCTCAGCCTGGTCATGGTTATCCTCATAGGACATGCCGAGCAAGTGGCACACAGTGCTTACATTCTCCTGTATCCAGTCCCCTCATACTCCTCCATTTCTAGAGATAATCAGTTCCCTACTGATCTCATTAGGGACAACTGTTTGCAAAGGGACCGCCAACTCTCCATTAGACAGACTCCCTTCATCCCAAGGAATGATTTCCTGCCTAATTTTTGTGTTTGATCCATTGTCATTTTCTGCTCCACTGTCAGATCTTCTGCATTCTGAGAAAACAGTTGGGTAATGGAGGGTCCTATGATGAATTCTGCAGAAGTTGGGACATTCTAGTCCTCTGAGAGCTCTACATGCATTGTTTCCATTCAAATCGAAGAACCCAGTCAGCTTTTCATGAGGCTTGTTGACAACTGTAAGTCTGGAAGAAGTGCCCGAGTCAATCTCCTGCCTCCTTCTCAACATTGGCATTGCCAATGATAGCCCCGAAAGACCATCTTTTATAGGATTTGCAGTACCAATGTATCCAGAAGAAGAGGAAGGAGAAAATTTGTGAGAGAGTGAACCTGGGTGGTTTGTATGTTTCGAGACCCATTTCATGTTCGCCGTTTTAGTCACGGGGCGTTTGGTCCCCTCCTTCCTCGTAACAGTTGTTCCTTTCCTTCTGTTGCCCTTTTTCGACATCACCACTTCTCGCCACACCACCTTGGAATAGCAAGCATTGTCCCTTCTCTTTTGAAGCACCTTCGCGTCCTTATCCGAAACCTTTGCGCGTTCAAAAACTTGAGAATCCCTTCTCTTTTATTCTGGTTCCTTGCTGTGTTATCGGAGAGCTTGTGATGATCTCTAGTCAGTCGTGAGGGTTTAGATTTGCAACTGAAGGTTTGGGGCTGTGCTTGTGGATAAAATCCTTTTGATCCAATCATTCTGCTGTCTTTGGGCTTCTGTTGAACCCATTTACTTTTCCCTTTCTTTAGGCCCATAGAGAGAGAGCTTGCAGATTGCATCGTCTGAATTTGGGCCTGTTACAGGAGGCCTAGACCTGTTTCGCGATTGGAAGTTCGGCCTATCAGGATTCAAAAAATCTCTGTTTCGATGACGTGGATCCCTTTGTTGACGTGAGTCATGCCTGCTGAAGGCTTGATCTGTCCATCGGCCACCAACCCGTCACGTGATCTTGAAGGTGGCCTTCTCTCACACGCCTGACTTGTGTGCCTAGCCACGCGTCCCTGTCCTCTTGGATTAATTTCCTTTTGCAATTTTCGGTGAGGGACAGGGTTCTCCCTGGCTTTTCTGGCGTGATGCTCTTGGCGTCTCCACCACTCCTCCTCTGTGATGAGCTTGCTCACATCTCGTCCACGAAGGGAATCATGTTTCGGCACAAGTTGAGGTGGAACTGATTCCATGAGAGCAACTTTATAGGCTATTGAGTCATTTTCGACCAGAACAAAGGCTGGAATCTCCCCGCCATCGGAGACGACAATCACGACATTTTCTGAGTCCATCGTGTCCTCAGAGTCAAGCTTCAGAAAACCTCCACATAAATCTCCAATGGCGACAAACAGGTTCCGGCACCAGAGATGAAGGGGTAGGCCATACAGAATCAGACATCTTTCCTTTATCTTCTTCATCAGATTGGCACAACCCACTCTGTAGTACCACACGTCAAGCAGAAGCGTTGTGTCACCCCAAACTCTCTTTCCTTCTTTCAGAACTCTTTTTGCTTCCTTTTCAGATGGGAGTCTAAAAAGAAGTAATGAGTCCGGCAAGGGGGTAACAAAAACCCAGTCGAAATCTTCCAGTTTTTTGAGGCCCATTTCCCAATTATGTATTCAATCAGTAAAATATTTTTTCTTTTCTTGCTTTTCAATACACAACTTTCTTAATATTAGTCAAGTATTTAGTATCCAAGTGTTCGAATTAATAAAATTATTTATAAATTATGAACACGTACATAAAACATAAACACGTGTCCATGGGCCATAAAGTGTCCTACTAGAAAGCACGGACACTTCACCGAGGGTGCCGTATCCGTGTCGGACCCTCGGACACCGTGTCGGACACTCGGACACTCCGCGGACACGTGTCGGACACTTCGTACCCGTGTCCTGATATTTTTCTTTTTAGGACACTTCTCGGACACTCCTTGGACACTTCTTGGACACTCTTCAAAGACGTATCGGACACTTCATAGCAGTGATATATATTATAATATTTCGAATGAAAATTATATGATACTAAGTTATAATTAAAATCTAAGCTAAATATATATAAAAGGCTAAATAAGTCTGGTTCTTTACTTTATTTTAATCTATTTGTCTATTTTTGTTTATAATTTTGTTTGGTTTTTAATTGTTGATGATGAATTGAAGTATCTATGTAATGTAGTATTTTTTTATTGAATAATTAATAGATATTAATATATTATATTATTATTTTATAGTCGTATCCTTGCCGTGTCCATATCCTATTTTTTTAAAATTTTCCGTATCGCCGTGTCCGTGTCGTGTCGTACCCGTGTCCCATGTCCGTGTCCATGCTTCCAAGGTGTCCTATCATATTTCATACGATGTCTCTGTAGAAGTATTCATACTTATTATTTGTGGTACGGGTTTGGGGAACCCGTAACCGGCCCCGTTACACCCTTACTTTCCCTCACCTTCAAATTCAAAATTAATGTCATTCTTCGTAAATAACTCCCCCACCGATGTCATTTCACCCCACTCTGGCCGTTGAAAAACCCTATAAAACACCTTATGTACCAGAATCAATCCCAAACCCTCCTCCATTTCTACTCTTCACTCTCTCTCTCTCTCTCTAAATTTATAAGTCTACATACATATATAGATACAGAGTGTATCAGTTGATCGATTGGCAACCATGTCGCTGCGACCGAACTCGAGAACTGATGCTCGCCGCAGCCAATACAAAGTCGCCGTCGATGCTGATGAAGGTCGGCGGAGGAGAGAAGACAACATGGTGGAGATTCGGAAGAACAGAAGAGAAGAGAGCTTGCAGAAGAAGCGGCGAGAGGGGCTCCAGGCTAATCAGCAGTTTACAGTTCAGGCCACCTCCGCCGCCGAGAAGAAGGTAATAATCCTCCACGCTTCGCCATAAGGAACCAGGGTATTGATTAGTTGTTCTTTTTCTTTGGCTAGAAATTGAGCTGATTCACTTTTTAATATCGATACACAGTTAGGGTTTGGATTGTTGAATCAATCGTACGGGTGGAGATTTTGTGATTATGAGTGATTGAAATGTATGCTATTATGTGCAAATGCTGTGTACAGTAAAGTATTTTTTTCATTTTTGTGAAATATAGTTGAGATTTGCCTAATTGATGGTTTGTTGAGTTAATTAATGCTGTTGTTGAGCCTTTTCGGATTGTCTACTCTTTGTTCTTCAACTTTTTTTCCCCTTTATTTATTTCTATTATTGTGGCTGATTGTTTTGTTTGCAGTTAGAAAATATACCTGCAATGGTTGCGGGTGTCTGGTCGGACGATGGTAATTTGCAGCTCGAGGCGACCACTCAATTTCGGAAAATGCTGTCAATAGGTAATGACTAGGTCCTTATAGTACAGTATGCTGATTAAGTTTATTTATTTTCTGGTTAGACTATGTATGAATTCACAATGTTAATAATTCACCAGAGCGCTGTCCTCCGATAGAGGAAGTCATTCAAGCAGGCGTTGTTCCACGTTTTGTTGAGTTTCTTATGAGGGAGGACTTCCCACAGCTTCAGGTCTATCATGATACTATCCAGTATCTGATCTTTCTTTTGAATTTCTTTAGGTGTGATTGTATGTCTACAATATTTATTGTTTTCTACAGTTTGAGGCAGCTTGGGCTCTCACAAACATTGCTTCTGGGACATCTGAGAACACCAAGGTGGTAATTGATCACGGGGCTGTCCCAATTTTTGTGAAACTTCTTGGCTCTCCCAGTGATGATGTTCGGGAGCAGGTACCTTCTTGATAGAAGATAGACTTTCTTGATAGAAGATAGACTTTCTTTTTCTAGTTGTTTAGTTTCTTTCCATCGTTGTCATTTTTATATATCCTTTTCTGCCTTTTTGGTTGATATATCTTCTTCACTTTTAGGTGTGTTGCAATATTGCAATTGAATTTTACTATGACTGTGTGAGATAATTTTATTTTGCAAGTATAAGTAACAAGGGTGTGGTCCCTTCCCTTTCTGGGCATGTAGGCTGTGTGGGCTTTGGGAAACATCGCTGGTGATTCCCCCAAATGTCGTGACTTTGTACTTGGCCATGGAGCTTTGCTTCCTTTGCTGGCACAGTTAAATGAGCAAGCCAAGCTTTCTATGCTGAGAAATGCTACCTGGACGCTTTCGAATTTTTGTAGGGGCAAGCCACAGCCTGCTTTTGATCAGGTTGGTCTCTTAAATGTGCTGTTTTTTGCTTGTATCTTTTTAGGGATTAATATATTGGATAATTAGAGATGCTGGCCTTTGTATATAAGTCCTCAGATACAACTAGTATGATTTTGGTATGTGAAGAATTAAAAATTAATGTACATATTGTAAAATATTTTATAAGAAAAGGGTTATTGTTGAGAAAACAACATCTACTTTTGTGGTTGTGTACCTACATGGTGTATTTATTCTAGCTCAATCAAATTAACTTATCTATTATTTTTTAGAGAAGAAGAATGAATCCTAAGGTTGTTAACAATGTTTGGAGAACTTGCTTTATGTTTAGGTTTTGTATTTCATCTTCGCAAAATCAATTCAACATAATTATTATTATTTCCCAACAGTTTCATGAATTATGAACATAATATGCCATTATCATCTTTTTCCCAATAATTGAACAGACAAAGCCTGCACTTCCAGCTCTTCAGCTTCTTATTCACTCAAATGACGAAGAAGTTTTGACCGATGCATGTTGGGCCCTTTCATATCTTTCGGATGGTACAAATGATAAAATTCAAGCTGTTATTGATGCAGGGGTTTGCCCCCGGCTTGTTGAGCTTTTACAGTGAGTATTTATGTTAGTTTGATGTAGTTGTTGGGTATGGTTGGTTGTGTTGTTTCTGTTTTCCTGATATATGTTATGCATCTCAACTCTGGATGTTTTTGTGGAATTTTCAGGCACCCATCTCCTTCAGTGCTGATTCCTGCTCTTCGCACAGTTGGGAACATTGTCACCGGAGACGATATGCAAACTCAGGTACTGGGTAATTGGAAAAGTCTTTCCGTATTTTGTACTCATATACTATGTTATTCTTTTTCAAAGAAATAAGAAATTAAAGACAGGGTTTTGTTCATTTAGAATTTGTAAAAGTTATAGTACAATATTCCATTTGCAATGTTATATAAATACATATTGGAAGAGGGTGCAATTGAGATTACTTGCATATTCTAAAATCACCAAAAAGAGTGATGTGCTGGATCCTTGTACTAAGAATAACACTGTTATTGGTTCTACTCTTTTTTTTTTTTTTTATCTCTCCGTAGCTTGTTTGAAATATACATGAATACTACCAACATGCTACCCTACCATGGCTGGTCCGAATAGTTGACCGATGGGAAAAATTTAGGAAGAAAAGGATTAGATGGAAATACTTGTGCTTAACATCCTAGAGGTTGAGGGTAATAATGAAGAGGCTTTAAACATTTACTGATTTAAGGTATCAAACATGAGTTGACATATATGTTTCATGTCTGTAACAATAAACATTTGATGGATTTCATGGTGGTTGATGGTTTTAGCTATCATTACTATAAAGATCAATCAGCAAGTCCAGACCAAAGCTTTAAATAAAAGATCAAGAATCTTTAGATGATTCATATGTTGCTCTTTTTGTTTTTACCTAGATGTACCTCCACTTGTACCAGTTAACAACAAACAAAGGTATTGGAGGTAAATGTGGAATAGGTTTTCAACTTTATAATATTGTGGAGAAATACCAATACATGGTCTCCAACATGATTTGTACAGTATATCAATGGTGTTGGCTCCACTGATACCGCCAGAAAGTCCAATGTCACCGCATGCCATTGCAATCTCCATCACGGTTGCTATTACCATCATTTTCCTCATCAAGTTGACTCAAACAATGTCCATCGTGCATAAGATGGATTTAAGTTTAATCTTATAAAAAAAAGAGATGGATTTAAGTTTTTAGCTTTAAACATCATGCATAAGATGGCAATGCACCTTTCGGGTGATAGCTCTGTCGCGCCCCTATTAGGCGTGGATTGTGATTAGGGGAATCTATTTGGTCCCTCTTCATCTCCGTCGCTTGTACATTTTTTTCATCATATTACTTTGGGTAATGATTAAAATGTCAAAATTGCCCTTTTCTGTATAAGCATGTTAAAAGGGTTTTTCTAACCCACAAAACCATTATTCATCTCTCAGTCCCTTCACACTCTTTGTTTGACATCACTAATGAACACATCTCAGTTGTCCACATCCTTGTGTAGGTTTGTGATCAACAGTGTCGTAAACATTGCGTCATATTATAATAGCTTTGTCCACACCTGGATTTATATGGTAGTTATTTGTTTTTCTTATTTTAACTTAAATATTGTGAGAAAAGATCATTTGATCTTTGAGTATCTTATTTTATTGCTTGTGTCTTCATACATACATCATCTCAATCTGTTCATTTCTAGAAATATACTTCTTTTGATTCTTGTGTTTCGTATTTCAAAAACATTGCTCCGTTTGTTTCATCGTAAGATGTTTTCCTGAAAACTCTTTTATCATTTTCTCGTGTTCAGTTACCTTTTAAAATTAATAAATTTGTTTATGGTAAAAGCTGAGACTTAGAGATACACTCCTATACACCCCCATATCATCCCCAAAGTTGTATAGGACTAATCCATTTCTTATAAAATTTTGTCAAGAAAAGTTTAGAATTTAAACCAAACACAAGAAAAATTATTTGACAAGAAAAATATTTTACTTCAAAACCAACGGAGCATAAATGTTTCTTGGATTTTTGATAGGTGATTTCTATTTTGAAAACTATTGTTGCTTTTGGATTGGAGCATTTTCAAAATTGAATCTCTCTCCAATGTTCATTGTTGAAGCCTCTTGGAGTTGTGGTTTGAGTAGATGGGATGGAAATGAACTTAGAGATTGAATTCATGGTTGAAGACGGAATAAATATTATATTTCCATCTCATATAATGGGTAGGGTTGTGGCTGGCTGGAGCCTTTTTCATCGGATGGGCTCAGTGTACGACTCTCCATCAATTAATTGTCTTGATCTCATCACTAAAGTGATGACTGGGGCAAGCATGTTGAGATGATTGTGACTGTAGAGTTGTTGCAATGTCCTTTCTATCATCATCTAAATCTAACTAACTAAAAAAGTCTTAGCATCTAGTAATGATGTTCCCCCTTATGCATGTAATTACGACTACTTGAATTATCCTCCTCAAATTTGTAGTCTAGGTTGTTAGGGTTGAAGCTAGCTTGAAGTTCTTACTGGCTTCTTGGTTGATATGCTTCAACCTACTTCTTTCTTTGTCAATGAGGTTGAAAGTGCCTAAATTACGTTCACAGTTTTGAGGATGAGTTGGTGTGATTCAAAACATTAATTGCAATTTGTTGAAGTTTCAGGAGCACAACCACGGAACCTCCTTGAAGAATGCTACCATTTATTACCGGTCTACCTTTGGCTTTGCGGCTTTGGGTCTTAACTTCCAAGCCATATGTCAAGGTTTCAAGACTAGTAGAGAGAAGAGAGAGAAAAAAAAAATTATCTATGAAACCAATTTAGAGCCATGACCAACGTGCCTTTCTTTTTTTTTTTGCTAATTAAAATTGGAAGTGTTTTATTAGAAAGCAATTAGCAAATCATGGAGATTTATATGGGTCACACTCTTAGTGTGATTGTGGTTTGAAATGTTTATTCTATATCAGGAACCTAGGAAGCACGGATACTCTAAAAAAGCTCCCATGGTCGTATCGGACACGTATCCGATATGGCTACGACCAAGATATGGCCGGATACATGTTCGATACTTCTGTGAAGTATTCAATTTTTTAAAATTATTTTTTGAATGTCGGATACGTCTTGAATACGTTTGGAATACGCGGGGATATGTTTAGGATACGTCTGAGATACGTTTAGGATACTTTTCGGGTTGTTCTATAATGTGTGGTTTAGATTGTAATATTAAAAACTTCATAGTTTAAAAATGAGGGTTAGATTGTAATAATACAAAAATATTTTTAAAACCCCCAAACAAGTGTGTCATTGTAAAGAATATAAGAAAGAAAGGAGATTTCTAGATTTTAAGTTCTTATATTTTGCATAATTGCTATAAGTATATTTATTGAATGATTGAAGAACAAAAGTTAATTTTTTATTTATTTATTTATTTGATGTATCCTTGCCGTGTCCATATCCTATTTTTTTGAAATTTCTCGTATCGTCGTATCTATATTGTGTCATACCTGTATTCCGTGTCCATGTCTGTGCTTCCTAGTTAGGAACATTAACCAGAAAACATTATGTTGTTGACAGTTAATTAATAAGTAATGAACTAATGATACCTTACTAGATCAATTGCTTTAATTTGAGTATCTATATGGACTCCAACCTAGTTCTCACCGTTTTTGTTTCAGCTGAGTCTAGAAGTTGAAGGTGTCGTTATTGGAATTTGGGTTTAAGAAACAACCTTAGGAAATTGACATGCTGAAATATAGTTTGTAAACATAAAATGAAGTGGGGATACATAATTAACTTAAAAAAGTGAATCTACAATGAAACTTAGCTATTCACAGAGTCACTTCTTGCTGGCATTCATTCAAGTCATGGTGGAATTGATTATTAATGATCTTCTAAGAATTTTCCAAGTTATCCAGTCAATCAATGGCAATACCTTTTCTAGTCACTCTTGAATTTTCAGAATGTTAGTAGCACAGAACTTCTCTCCCAAAATAAGCTTCCTCACGTCATTAGGTGAGTCATTCTTTACTCTCCCTTATCTAAAATTATTCCACTCATTAGTCATGAACATATTTCTAAAATTCTGTTTGTACCTCAGAATACATTCAAGGGCTATGAAATCTGCAACATGTCTAGTGATATTTGCATTTCAATAGTAGATTACTTGTTTGATCTGCTTCACTCTTTGAGGAATCTGATGTAGGACAGAATTGGGGTATAGTGCTGTTTCTTAGAGTGCCATAATAAGTACTTGGTAGGTTGAGGATCTAAAAGGCAGTGGGCTTTAGAGACGAGTTGACTGGATCTTGGATTCAAAGGTGATTAGATGCTGTAATTTCATAATATATGTTCTGGAGTTTCATAATATATATAGAGGTTTGCAAGGCTGGAAAAGTTGAGGTTTTAGAAAGTTGGTTTTCATGTTAAAAAATTAAAATAGGTTAGGGCTGATTGTGTTCAGAACAGAAGATATTCCTTGTGTAAAGAGAAGAAATGGGATATTTAAAGATTCATCCTTGACAATGCCGTTGCCATCAGATCTAGGTTTTGGCTGACATTATGCAATTTTGGGAGTTTGAAAAGTTGGGCATAGATTTCTCTGAATTAATCTGGTTTGTACTGATGAAAGAATTAGATACTTAAAAGGCTTTGAGTTGTGTCTTGATAGTTGATACTACTTAGTTTAAGACTCCAATATTCTAGCTAATTTTCAATCTAAATTGTACATAGAATATATCAAAAGGAACATCAACACAACTAAGTCCATCTAATAGATAATAAAACTAACCAATGACATGCTAATTACTAAGGTAAAGAATGTAAAATTAGAGTCATCTTAGATGCAATCTTTATTATTCAAGGTACCCAGTGGGTTCCGCTTTGAAATAGAACCAGTGTTACTGGGATGCATTCCTCGTATTTTCCTGTTTGGGTTTTGCATGTAAAAGGTTTGGTGTTTGTCTCTCTTTACTTTATTGATTTAGTTTGATTGTTTGCATATTATTGTGTGTGATTAATTCAAAGTTAAAATCAAGTAAATTGAAAGACGTAATTACTTATGAAAAACAATTGAAAGATGCAATTACCCTTCATCTAGGTCAATTTTAGATCCTGTTATAGTAACTAAGATTTCCAACTGTGCAACTGGGGTCACCATAACAGAAACTGGGGTCACCAGGGAAAAAATATCAACTTCAACTTATCAAAAAATAAAATTACTCTCTTTCAACATTTAGTACAGTGCCTTGTGGATGGTTATTTAGTGTCTTGTCAAGGTGATGTGGCCTACTGATTGTTTATTGTGTTGACAAATTATTCAGATGGATGGTGTCATAGATTAATTTTTATCAATTTGTAAGTTTTTTCATTGAATTGGAGTTGTGTGGCTGAAGGAGATCTGTTGAATGATCGTCGAGTGCCTTTTGATATAATGTTATGAGGACTACTTGACAACCTGAAGTATTTCAACGATTTGTGTAATTTTTAGGCAACCAAGAAGCAATTTTTATATAGGGGAATATACATTACTAAGATGGGATATTGGAGTTATTAGGATCTATGTTTTGATTAAATGGAGGTCTGATTTGCTAGTTTAATTGTGATAAGAATTTGGAAATCTGTAGCATTACAAAGCCTTAAGAGATTAATCTATATTTGATGTATATTATGATGCATTAATGACTTACGATGTCACAATGATTGAACAAAACAGATAGTTTAATTGTGATAAGAATTTAGAAATCTGTAGCATTACAAAGCCTTGTGAGATTAATCTATATTTGATGTATGTTATGATGCATTAATGACTTACGGTGTCACAATGATTGAACAAAACAGAGGATCAATTGTAAGGACAATCTGAGATTCTGAGGTGAATAATCTTGGCATGTTTTTCTTCTTTTTTGATTGTGTGTGTATGTGTTTTGAAGTTCAAGAATCATTCGTTTAGACAAATAATATACAGGTCAGAGTTTGGAACCTTCTATGAAAATTATTTTATTGTAATCCATGTGGTCTATATATATAGCTGACGTTCTTATGGGGTTTAAATCATACTTGATAGGATGTGTTATGTGTTAAATATGCTGTTTCTTGTGTTTACTTCTAAAATACCAATTTTTGGTGGATTGCTTAGTTGACCGGGTTTTCTTGTGTAGTAACGCTTCATCTTATCATTCAATTTTTAAAGCATTATTATTGCATTGTATGAGAAGTAGATTGTCAAGCTCTGAATTGTGTTAACGTTGTCCTTGAAGCTAATATATATATTTTTATTTTTTGTAATTTCCTCCAGTGCATCATCAACCATCAGGCACTACCCTGTCTTCAGACTCTGTTGACAAGTAACTACAAAAAGAGCATTAAAAAGGAAGCTTGTTGGACTATCTCAAACATCACTGCTGGCAACAAGGAGCAGATTCTGGTACGCAACAGATATAAGCCTCTCCTAAGTGTGAATTTTAGTTTCATTATTCTTGCTGTTATTTCAGCCATCTTGGGTTTATCTAACTGGAACCGGTATATACATGAGAAAAATGATTATATTATATCCATTTTATATATGGTCCATGGATGATTTTTGAATTTCTACAGGCTGTGATTGAGGCTAATATTTTTGGCCCTCTTGTTAATCTGCTTCAAAATGCGGAGTTTGATATCAAGAAGGAAGCTGCATGGGCAATCTCAAATGCCACCTCTGGTGGTAGTCATGAACAAATAAAGTATGATCTCAGTAAAAAAATTTGTTTCCTTGTGTTAATTTATTATATTTTTAATATACAATTTCCATTATATTTGTTGGTGACAGGTACCTAGTGAGTCAAGCATGTATCAAGCCATTGTGCGATCTTCTTATTTGTCCTGATCCAAGGATTGTGACAGTCTGTTTAGAAGGGCTTGAAAACATCTTGAAGGTTGGTGAAGCTGAGAAGAATCTGGGTCGTACTGGAGATGTAAATCTCTATGCTCAAATGATTGATGATGCTGAGGGTTTAGAGAAAATTGAGAATCTTCAGAGTCATGACAACAATGAGATCTACGAGAAGGCAGTGAAAATTCTTGAGACATACTGGTTGGAGGAGGATGATGAAACGATGCCACCAGGTGATGCTTCCCATGCGGGGATCCCCTTTGGAGGGGGTGAGCTTCCTCCTGTTCCTTCCGGTGGCTTCAACTTCAACTAAAGGTTTGTATGCTCTTTGTACCTCAAATATCAGTGTTTGAACGTATAATTTTATGCAGTACTTTCCATTTCTTTATGACAAAATTTTCATGTAACCGGCTTCTTAAGTTTTACATGGAGTTGCCTCATGTTTGTGTCCTTTTTATGTCAATCTTAAATTTGCAGGACTTCCAAGAAGCTGTTTCATTGAAGTCCTCACTGTGTGTACTAAACGAAAAGAAAGGTCCTCATTACATGTGGTGGGTAATAGTTGGAGTCTCTCAAGTGTATGGTCTTCTTGTTTCGGGTTTCTAACAACAACCAGTAAATGTGGAGGGCACTCTTGGTATCTGGTTTTGTTGCTTCTACAAAGCCATATCTTGAGACACCTGGGTTTTTTTCTTTTGCTTATTTTTAATAGGCAATTCGTTGAGGGGGTTCAATAGAAGGATGTTAGGTTTCTCTTAGTTGCTAATGCTACTGCTACTGTCCAAGTAGCGCTACAGTTGTTCTTTTGTACTGTTTGTTACCAGGTGATTTTGGCACTTCAATGACTGTTATGCTTGCCCTTCTTGTGATTTTCGGGACCGAGCATGAGAATTCTTTTTCCCTGCCCTCTTCCTTTGAAATGATTATTTTTTTATTTAAAAAAAAAAAATTTCTTATTACTTAAAAGGGAATATTTTATACTCAGACAATTTGCTGAAGTAGAAAGGAATTGCTAGTATTATATGATACATTGCTTGTTCTGGTTACTTCTGAATTACTTGTTCTTTTTGTTCATATGGTCTGTATTTTTCTCCTGGAGGTGTTTTTAATAATGGATCTGAGCTAAATTTGATTGATTGTAGCTATCAATGGCTATGTGGGATTTCTCGAGTTTCTTAGCCTTGCGTTTCGGTTAATTTGTCAACGGGTCATAAACATGCCTTTTGTGATTAACATTTATGAATTCATTTCATTTCTGGACGTTGCTATCTGAGAGAAGATTTTGCCATCCAGCTGCATTTTACTTTCATGTTGAAGAACTTTGTTGATGCAGTACCATTTAATCATCTGTTTGCATATCCGGTGACGAGTCATCATCGTTCTCTTAATTTCATATGAATGGGTCGGTCACATGAATTCTCTTCTTTTCAATTATTTTTAATACATGCTGTATCACCTACTATATTTAACTTTTATTTTTTTAATTTTACTTCTTGATAGTTTATATTGGTTTCTTTTAATAGGAACTAGTCTCCATGAACTGGCTCGTTAAGAGCCATCAACATGACCTGTTTGGTAAAGCTTGACTGAATATATGGCTCGAACAATTTTGAGCAATGTCTGAGCCAAGCTTGAATTAGTATACTCGAGTTTGATTATCAAGTGTGAGCTTCAATTGTTGATTAGGTTAAAGCCATGAAATTATTAGATGGTCCCAGGCCAATTACAAGTGGATACAAACAAATGTGTTAGCTTTGTGTTAAACTTTTTGTCTGGGTGTCCATCTGTGATTGGCCGGAACCATTGGTCCGGAATCATCTACCACATTGATTTATCAAATCACCAAAGATTTGGGAACTCTTTCCAAACAAAATTCTGTCTCAAATGTACTTAAACGATTCTCTTTCTCTCTCTCTTTCATCCTTGAACTCTATCGTTATAACCAATCTTTCATTATCAAAAACCTAGATTTCATGGTTTTATGAAGATATGGAAATTGGAGTTTATGCTTGCTTTAATGGATTTCGTTTATTGGTTCTTGAATTTGGAGTAGGAGTATAATATTCTTAAATCTAATGAAAAATTATTGGATTTGGTATTTTAAAATTAATAAAGTAAACATTCCCTATTAAATATCCCGATTTCTAGATTGTTCCAAATAATTTATTGGTTTTTTCTTTCTTTCCATTTTTTTTGACCTTTTCTATTTTTCAGGAAGTATTTTTACGTTTTTGAAATCATTAGGGTGCTTTCACTAACGAGAAAGGTTTGTTTCCAATCATGAAAAGGGCAAAACAAAAACAGAAATTTATGTTTCTTATGTTTTTAATACAATAGTGCAAAAATGTTTTTTATATAGGTCATTCCAAATAAAATAAAGAGTGATCTGAATCGTTTTGGCTGTACAATACCATGTTATAAAAACATAGAGTAATTTGAACTGTCTCGTGCTGCATAACACTGTGTTGTAACAGCAGAGAATTTCATCTCAAAAGTAAGTATTCTGAATCATTTTTTGTTGCACAACACCGTGATATAAAAGCATAGACTGATTTGAACCGTGTTGTAACAGGTTAATAATAGAGAATTTTAATTCGAAACTGATTTGAACCGTGTTGTAATAGGTTAACAATTGAGAATTTTAATTCGAAAGTGAGTAACCTGAATCGTTCTTTGCTGCAAGATCGTGTATATAAATACATAGAGTGATTTGAATCGTGTTGCAAGACCGTGTATATAAATACATAGAGTGATTTGAATCGTGTTGTAATAAGTTAACAATAGAGAATTTTAGTTCAAAAGTGAGTAAACTGAATCGCGCTGCCCAACAACCTGCATTCAAATGCAGAGTGTGTTTTGAACCGTCCTTGCTAAAGCTAGGGCCTTTTCTTCCAAATGTGTAGTCTGATTTCTTCTAGAGAGGGCTAGGTCAGCTTCCTGTGTACTATTAATTGATTAAATGGTCTCTCTCTAGCATAAAAAATTTGAAAAGCAGACACAAACCCACTATAAGTCTATAACCAATTAATTAATAAACATTCGACAGAGAGAACATCAGCAGACAACCATCTCTGATCTCTTCCACAGGTCTTTTTTTTTAGTTTGTTCTGTTTTCCACTAAGATTAGAAAAAGTGAGAGGGTTAAATGATATATATATATATATATATATATATATATATATATATATATATAGTGGTTCTTTTCAGTTTTACAAGGGTTGTGGGCTTTCTGTTTGTTCTTCAAGACAAAGAGATATTTGTCTCTTAGAGCTTTCTTTTTCATTCTGTCGCCAGATTAGCTGCTGAGATGCTCCCTCTCTGTAACAATTTCTTCTGTTTTTGCTATATATTATATTGGATACTTTCAATATTTTATGTTACATTGAAAATAATTATTTTTTTTCTTGTTCTATATATTTTTCTTTTTTCTTTTATATATACATTTTTTTGTTCTATATATATATTTTTGTTCAGTGGTCTTTTTTTTTTTAATATTCCAAAGTGAAAAGTGAAGGTTTAAGACCCGGTAGAGGCAAATGTGCCATCAACTATTTTACTAGAAAAATATAAAAAAGAACTACAATGGCATATGATAAAAATGCACTCATCTTTTTTTTTTAAAAAAAAAAAATTCTTAAACAAAGGAACGCAATGAAAATGGTTTTGAAACCGGTAGTACTGAAACCCTACCCAAAGGGCTGTTCAACCCTTTGATGCATTGAGTGGAACTAATGTTAGCTTTAGTTCTTGCTCTTTGGCTAAGGACAATAATATTGTGGGACTATGATATGATATGGTGCATTTTCGTTGAATGAGTATATACCAGCGAGACATGCCCTTTTCTAACATTTTCATAAATAATTTTGATGGTTGAATTGAAGGCATATTAGTAATTACACTTTCTAGGATTAGGGTTTTGTATTCAGCGGGCCGGTTCACGATTCCCAAAGTACCCCCACTACTCTTACACGTAACACGCACTCTCTGTGGCAGAGCTCCTAGATTTGAATGTCAGTTATTAAACCAACTTACGTTTCTCTCTCTCTCTCTCTACAATTTCATTGTCAGTGTTACTGTAGAGATGATATATTCTCTGCTAAAGGATCTTTTGATTTACTACTACTACCACTAGTTTTGCGCATTGGGTTTTGTTCATTTAAATCTCTTCCATCATCAGCGCAAACATTCTTTAGAAATATAAAAGACTTGCTCTGCTTTTCCCTCTGCATTTCTTTTCTTCCCAATAAATGATTAGGTTTTCAGATTCATACAAAACCAAAAGGTGAATGAATCCATACAACATCATAAGTTTCACACACACACACACTCATGCAATTTCAAGTAATAACATTGTCTCTGCAGCTTCAAGTGATACAATGCTCAGTTTGTTTGTTCATCTTATTCTTCTTCTTTTTTTCTTTCCGATTTAGGAATCATTCTCTGAGGAAACGAACGAGATCAAGAAATGTTGTGCTGATTGCAAGACTACAAATACACCCGTGTGGAGGGGAGGTCCAACTGGGCCCAAGGTGAATCACCACCACCCATTTGATTGATCCTTAGTTTATTTCTTGATTTACATTCTCATTTCATACAATAGACTAGTTCATTTTTTTTTTTTATTATTATTATTTTTGGGATCAGTCTGTTTGTAATGCTTGTGGGATTAGATACAGAAAGAAAAGGAGTGCTGTGATGGGAGTAAACAAAGGGTTAGAGAAGAGCAAGAAAAATCCACCACCACCACCACCGTCACCACCATGAGCACCACCAACAAGAAGAAGAGCAGCACTGTGAGTAGTGCTAAGGAGGAGGGTAAGTTGAAAGAGGGTTTCAGGGTGAGATTGATGGCTTTGGGTAAGGAGATGGTGAAGTTGCAGAAGAGCCAGAGATCTCCAATGAAGAGACAAACTTGTAGCAAGTTTGGAGAGGAAGAGAGAGCAGCTCTTCTGTTGATGGCTCTGTCTTCTGCCTCTGTTCTTGCATGTAAGTGGGGAAAAAGAAAAACACACCCAGAGGAAGGGGTCCAACAAAACCACTAACCAGTCAACATAACCTTTCATGTTCTTTTTATAATTTTCTGAAAATAGTTTTATGTTTTTCTGAACCCAAATCAAACAAACCCTTGGGAGTTACGTTTTTTTTTTTGGGTAAATGAAAATTCTAGTGAAGGAGGAACTCAATTTGTCTCAAAAATTTATATTTACAAACTGCTTTGTTGTATTTTTGTTACATTACAAATTTACATGTACCTTAGTGAGAAGGAAGGAATTTGTTGCGTCCAGCGCATTGCATTGGGACCATTGGTACATGCGGTGGGGTCTCGTGCTCTGGGACTATTGGTGTGCTACACGCGCCGTGGGATCCACGGCGCGTGTAGTGCACCGGTGGCGCACATGTAGTGCACGTGCGCTGGACGCACTGGGCTCACAGCGCGCGTGTAGTGCACAACGGCATCTAAGCCCCTGTGTATGCACTGAATATCTATTCTAACTCGGTAAGGATTAATCATTGATGCCTTTAATCTTCTGCTTAAACTTGTTTTCTGATATTTCTGTTTCCCAATTGAATCAAAAAAATTATTGCATGCATTCATGAAATCAAGGCATCCAAGCATGCGAAATACAAACCAATGCAAACCAAATTCTATCTCATTATGCAGATAATAACAGATTTCAAGTTTAGAAAACTAAAATAAAAATCTGAGTCCAAATTCATACCAACAGTTAATTTTCCAAAAAATTCAAACTAACATGTTTTCAAGTACTACTTTTAATGTATCCATGGTAGCACAAACTTCCCATAGACCAAATGTATCAGGTACAGGCATTTCTAAATTCTAATTTAATAATCCACATAAAATCAGCATTGTCATGCATCAGGCTAAAACAACCAGGATCCAACTACATAGCCATTCTTTTTAAATATGCAACTAAATTTGATGCTAAAATGGGATGACCTCCACTTTATTTCAAGAAAGAATCGATATAAACAGAGGATTTCAACTCATCTCGTCTCAAAAATGGGAATTAGGGCACCAAACTACAAATCTTCGGAGATATAATATTTGCTACCAATAAATGCTCTAACATGTACAGTAGTAGTCACTTGAATAATACAGCAAGAAGTACTCCAAGTGAGATCACTATGTTTGCAGATCACAAAAATATAACCTTGAGAATTAGGAGGACCAACATGATGAAACACATGATGATAAGCACTGTAGCACACATCACCATCCCCCCTCGTTTCTGTGTTCTCTCTGCCTGTAAGTCCGATACATCCCAACATGATATTAACACCAAAAGAAAGATTTGGGGAGTAACGAGCTTCGCAGAAATTTTAAACTACAGTTGTATAGAAAGGGAAAAGGTGAAGCTTAGACGAAAAAAGAAAAGGGAAATTTTAAACTACAGTTGTATAGAAAGGGAAAAGGTAAAGCTTAGACGAAAAAAGAAAAGGGAAAAGAAACGAGTAAGAGGACCTTCTGAAGCTGTTTAAAGCCCTCCTCGACCGATGCTGCAACGTTCTGAATGTTGTAATCTATCCTGTCAACAATTGTGCCCTGCTTGGGGACAAATTTTCAATTAGTCACCTTCAATCCGTGAGGAAGTTCCTGGAACTATTATAAAGGATGTTTAGCTTGTAACCTGGTCAATCACAAGAACTGATAGATCCTTCATAATTTGAGCAAGCTCATTCACTGATTCCACAACCTACCAAAACCAGAAGAATGAAAAAAAGAAAGCAATAATTTATTCTGTCCGTTGGACATGGAGCATCAGGTTAGTGTTGAAAACTAGAAACAGAGAGCCAAGAACTTTCAATTACCTGCTGTATCTCTCTTTCCCTTTCCACTGTGAATGCCTCGCTTTTCTTTAGTTTGGCCATCTGATGCTCATTAAATCCCTAAACAGATTATTTGTATGACAATATTAAAGCATGTGCTATGAAAAGAATTATAATATCATGTATAATTTTAAAATTTAAAAAGGAGGAAAAATGCCCCAAAGGTTCAAGTGCAATTATCCCCAAACCCAAAACCCAGAAAAGAATAAAGGAAAAAACATAACAACGAACACATGCCCTCACCTGTGAATTATCCACAGAATACTCAGATAATAGTTTTTTGTCCTGGTAAGTTACTCAGATCATAGTTCATATAATGACTTGTCCCAAAATCAAATCAGCAATTATTCTTAACTTCGCAGTTTTGCACAAGAATGGCCAAGGGTCCATGCTAAATGCATTACTGAGACTTCATTGTTTTGCTAAGAAAACTAAGGTTTATGGTATTTGGTACCTAATAAATGGAAACCCACCTCAACTAACTCAAATACAATAATTACCCTCGGTTTGGCCTTCCCCCCTCCCCTTTTTGATCCTTGTGCCCCAAATAATGAAAACATAATTTCAAATTTGTGTTCACATAGATTTCCTAATTGGTTTTTTTCCCCAAAGATTTCCTAATTGGTTTCCCATCTGGTTTACTCAACAATTTGATTGATAGCAGTGACTGAGGAACTAATGTTTCAAGATGTTTAAGAGAATCTAAGGGAATTCTCCACTTTTATTATATAAATAATATATAAGGCAAAAAAAACTGAGAATAAAAAGAGAAGGTAAAAAGTCAGCATACCATGTTGTCAAAGTCATCATCCTCGCTTCTAGAATTATTTCCATTTAAGTCCATTTCCAAGTCAACCCCATCTGGACCCTACATCAAAAAGCATTACATCAGGAAAATATTGGAAACATGTACTTCCTGGAATGCCAAGTATACAATGCACTTCCTAGACTACTTATCAAAGAATAGAAGAGCTGCATTGAGCGGTGTAATGAATCATGGAGGAAAAGGCAATTCCTAGGGCCAAAAAAAGGGCAATGTATGAATTGATTCTGAACAGCAAAGCCAACCTTGTTTCAGTATATGTCCAATCGTGTCTACTAAAAAATTTGTCCAACATATTATAGAAAAGGAACATTCAGCACAGACCTCCTTTTGTTGCCGTAGGCACTTCAAATAAATTGACTGTTTCTTGCGGAGTTCCATGGAGAGGTTTTGAAGGTCATTGGCAAGAGACCGCTGTCAAGAAACATCAAAACATGAATACAGCTTAGTTGGATGCCCCAGCATCTTGCGAAAATACAAGCAAATACAAGTCAATGATAAGTATCATTCTGCAGGACCCTACAATTCACTCATGTTCAAAACAACCAACAACCAGACTTGCCATAGTCACCAGTTTTAACCATGTCGAATTGAAATCTCATATAGAAAGGGGCAGGTGCCCATGGAAAAGAAAAGAATGCTTTCTTCTTGATTTCTAACTATCACGGAGAAGAAATATAAAAAAAATAAAATTCTATGTCTATAACCCAGTAAATCATACAGATGCTGAAATCTCATAATGCTGGAATCAATCTCTGAATGGTGGTTTACTGATATGCTGCAGCCCTAAACATCCAACCGTTCAAGTTGAGCAAAATAAATAAATAAATATCAGAGCATTATATCCTTGCGAGATCAGAATACAGGAGGGAGAGGAGAGAGACAATAATAAACTGTTTGGTTCCTTACTTGAAAAGAAGAGAGAAGATAAGGGAAAAATTAAAAGATTTCATCCAATATTATAATAGAAAATAGAGAGGAAGGAAGGGAAAAGAGACGATGGGGCTCGCCCTGGCTCACCCACGCCCTTTTTAAAATAATTGTTCTTTAGGCTACAATATTGTACGTTTCTCCATATCACTCCAAGTTATCTCACTTTTGAGGTGATAGTTTTCTGGGTCCAAAGAATAATTTTCTCATCTGATCACTCTATTTATCTTCTTTTCTCTTGTCAATGAATGACCAAACCACAAAAAAGCAATATTTATTAAAATTTCTCCTCTTCTCCTCTCTTCCCTATAACAAAATGGTTTGTAAGACATGTCTGTTCCAAAATGATACTGATAAATGACCGTGCTAATGAACCATAGCAGCATCTATTCCAGCAATATGAAATTATATAAGTGAAGAACCTCTAGCATAAAAAGGATTTTTAAAAATCCATCTAAATTTTGCATCTATAAGTTACAATTTACACAGAAGGCAACATAATGGCCATCAGCTATCAAGTCATACCTGCACATTTTTTCTAATATTAGAATCCTCAGAAGGCCCAGCAGCAGAGAGTTTTCGTAATCTCTTTTCTGATTTTTTCAACAGACCAGTTATCTCTTGCGTAAGAGCCTCAATCTTGCGTTGATCTTCTTTACCATCCCCAAATGAGGGCATTAAAGCCTTGGCATGAGCCTTGGCTAGTTCAACCATTTTAGCCCTCACAAATTGCACATTTGCTGCTATTTCTTCAGATACATCAACCCAAGTTGGAGGTAGACCCACTGTAAGTGCACCTCTACTGCAGCAGTAAACCAATATTTGACTCTGACCAGCGGAGGAAACACATTTTCCTACTATAGAGTGAGTATCGAGTGTAAAGGAAACTGAAAGTAATACAAAAGCTGAGGAAAAATAAAGGTCAAATTCTGAAGAAAACTAAATTTAGGTATGCATGAAAAGAAATGCCATTACTGAGTGGCATTCCTATTGATCTAGGAGCTTGGAGTGGTAGATCGGGTACTGGTCTACCTTCCAGTTTTCAACTGCAGAAGTGCATTCCCTTGCATTCACATTTGTGTATTTACAATTGTCAATTCAAGTTTTTTATACATTCCTAGCTATATATCTATGTATTTATTAATATTTGGATATTACATGTGTGTGCGTTTCTGCATGTATTGAGATATCGTATAAGTCAATATGAAAATATTTGCTTTTGATCTAACCATTTAACTATTTGTTTTGGCAGTTTATACTTTTATAATTTAGTCGATATCATATCTTGACAATACCGTTTTAATAAGTTATTAGAATAAGTTACTATTTCGATGTTGCTTGATTAAAAGAACACCAAGAAATAGCTGTTGAGAACTTCCATAATAAAGCTAAAACCTCCAAACTTGCTCAATTTAAGGCTTAACAGAAAATCAATATTTATGATAGGTATGCAAAGCTAATGTGCCTTGGTGGTATTGCTTTGAGCTCCATTCTCATGGTCATAGCTACAAGTCTCATTATCCTCGTATCTGCACAAATTTTTAATAAGAGTTTCATTCTTAGCCAAATTAGTTGAGCTTCTCCAGTTTTTCTTTTTTGCTTTTTAATAGGAAACTTGAAATCATTATTAGTCGAGTCAGAGATAGTAGTACAAAAGAAGAATGAGATGACCTTTTAAACTATGCAATAGAAAATACCCACCCAAACAGTATGAAAACCAACATCTCTCCACCCCTCAAAAAACACACACAAACACACAACACACTAACAAGGATGGTAAAAATGGCCCCTTTTGGAGCTAAAACCATTGTAAAATAGTGAACAAAAATGTTGGCATGGATCCGAAGGAAGAAAGGCTGTGTGGACTCGGTTCTTATTGCTAACAATAAAAAAGGCCCCGTCAGCGGGAACTATGGAAGAAACTCCTAGCTATCCAAAATTTACACTCTCGTTGACTAACCGTGGGACCCATCTAACCTCCACCAGTAAAGAACTGAGAAATCCAATATCTTTCTTTCATAAAGTGACCATGGGCCAAGGGATCAATCTCTAAACCATCCACCATCACAATAGAATAGGCATCAATTGGATAGTGCTGGAAGTTCAAGGAAGATGATTCCTATTATCAACACATATCTCAAGAGATTTGTCTGCAAGTTAAATATCAATGTAATGGAATCACATTCATAATCCAAAAATATATCCCACTAATAGCCTACTTATCAATGTTAAATCAGAAAATTGATTATATGGAACCTAATCTGTTATGTAAATGAACATTGCTTCTGGTGAATATATATTCAAGAGATATCTCCACTCATTATTTCATTTTCACTCTACTTTAAGAACTTAATGTATCTTATTATAAAGCATACAAAAAATTTAGATCTCAATTTGCAATCAGATAAGATAATTGATGGCAATGGTCCTATTGGATGGATAAATCAAGGTGAGCAAATGCTTCTGGGTTTGATACTAAACCTCTCATATTTATTGGCTATGAAATGCATACATATATGTAAGGACACTAGCCAATGTTGATGCCACCTAAATTGTGGAGAAATAGAAGACTTGTACAGGACACAGACATGAATTTGCATTATCTTACATAAAATGGTCACTCTCAAACTTGCATTCTCACACTCGGTAGCCCATGTTTTACCACTACAACTAAAATGACCCAAAGTACATATGCAAAGACATATAAACACACACATTTGTACACACGGGACAATATAATCCATGATTACAAGACATTTGATTAGATAAGATCATATGTTACACATTTTTCTCAATTGAATTAAAAAAGACTTTCAATTATCTCGATATCACAATGTTGGTAGCTTTATCTCTTACTCATGTAATCACCAACAAAGTCCACTAAAAAGTTATAATCCTCTCAACTTAGCTCAAGAAGAGCTTGACCTACATAATTTTGAATAGATCAAGACATGAAAATTTGTTCAACTAAAAGAAAATTATGCAAACAATAAAAAATAAATAAAAACAAATCATCCACTCCCACTCCTTTCATGGACAGATATCTTCTAGACCTGAACTCTTGCAGTTCTCAAAACCATTCTGCCTTAGTCTTGGAACCTTCATATGAGGGTGATACCCATCTCAAAACCATTCTGCCTTAGACTTGGAACCTTCATATGAGGGTGATACCCATTGATCACTGAACAACTTATTATTTGGAAACATGTGAAAATTTTATTTAAGAAAAAACTGTACCTCCACTCCTTCCAAATATCCGATAAAAAAACTAACTTTAGATTTTCAATTTACCAGAGGAACAACAAATCTCTGGAGAATTATGCTATCAACTATGTATAAGCCATATTGACTATAACGTAACTCTATTCGAATTTAATAATTGCATCTTCTTCTCCGTGTATATCCATTCCACTCAATCTATGTCCCATGCCAATTTTTCTCAAACGCATTGTATGAAGCACATAGTTTTAGCTCAGTGTCTAGATGCATGAACTACATGAAAACATCACAGATAAAAACACATCCAATATAAATGTTTCAGAACAGCTTCGGGCATATGAGAAGGAAATTCAAATGCAGAGTATGCATATCTAGGCATCTACGTATACATATATAAATATATATACCTGGAACTTCCGGGATCCACAGTACTGAGGGGAGCATAAGACCGATTCGGATGAAGGAGCGAAGTGGTCACCAATTCGATCACAGGACCACCGGAACTCGAAGACGGAGATGAAAATGACGGCGAAGAACTCGTCGGCGTACGCACGCTCTTCAATGAATCTCTGTACTTTCTATACAAGAAAGTTCTATTCCTCGTCGTCATTGATCAACCAAAACCTATACAATGTTCAATCCAATTTTATGTAGATCTGAAAATGATAAGAGTCAAAGGACGTTGTCTCATGTTCAATTCGTGTTGAGCAGCCAATAATCGATGAAGATTAGGGTTTGTCGATACGATACCGATGATGGTGAGAATGAGATCTTCTGATCGGAAAATGAGTGTGAGTGAGGTTGGAATCGGTGTGATACGGCTGTCGGAGAATTACAGGTATGTTTTTGACGATCTAATTGGAGGGGTTGATGGTTTAACTTAAGACATACCAGGAAGGAAGGGGCATACTTGCACATATGAATGGGATTTGGCGTCTTTAAGGAAAAAACGAAAATTTTGGTGCAATAGTAAAACTTTAACAATACAAGTATGTGGACTTGGATATCGTGCAAAAATGTTAGGTTTTTCTGGTTACGAGTCGATACTTAATTTTTTTAACGGGTGCAGTAAATAGACAAAATTTTAAGTCAACGCTGAAATCACTTAATGCTAAATACCTGAAAGTCAAAAGAATATAAAAAATAATCTTAATTTGTAGAATAATAATTTTTCTTTTAAATTGTAGTAAAATTCACTATTCCATTCACATAAATGATTTTAAAAAATTATCTAACTTCACATTTGAAATATAAATAAAGTCCCATAATAGAATTTGCACTTTCTAAATTACCATTCACCTCTAAAATAAAGGGCAAAAATAAAAAAGAAAACCATCAATCATGTTGGACGAATTTAATAAAGTTTAAAACTACTTGCTTAGCTGGCTAATTGCAGGAACATTGTAACATACTTAAAATAGAATTCTCAACAATAATGTGTTAAAAGGAAATTATAAAAAGAAAATCAAAATAAACTTTTGGGCGGTTGTTTCTCATTATGTTTTTAATACATATGCTAGTTTATAGGACAAATTGCATAATAATCCCTTTTCTTTTAATTTTTGGCACAAAATTCCCACCAAAAAATTTGACATAAAACTTTATTTTCAATTTTCTTTTCCTTTTTCATTTTTTAAAAATAAAAAAATTAAGAAAATTTTAAAAATTATTCTAAAGTATTTTTATTTTTTTTATAGACACACCATTATTATTTTTCTTCCAAAACAATTTTTAATACTATGTCAAATGAGTTATTTGTATTAATTTTAATCTTATATTAAGGAACACTATTTTTTAAAATTTATAAATAAGGGTATTTTTAACGTTGTAATATCATTCGGTAACAATGGAATAATTCAGGGAGTTCTGTGTCAATATTTTTTTTGCAGAGGAATTTTGTGTCAAAAATTAAAAGTGAAGGGAGTTCTATGCAATTTTCCCTAATTACGTATAGATAGATGTACATATATAGATACAGTATGTTGTCTTAAATTCATAAACAAAGACAAAAAAAACAAAAACAGTGAATATAAAACGGTCTGTATAACGCAGCTCTCTCCTCCTTTCGGTGATTTCACCTGCTCAGCTCTCTGTTTCGTGTTTCAGCTCTCTCTCACTCCTCGCGATTTAAACCCCTTCCCATCTCTCTATACATCTCTCATTTCCGAATCGTTTTAGGGTTTTGTATCCATTTCTTCTGAATCAGATATCGGAATCCAAGCTAATCTCTTGAAAACCTAATTGATTTGCACTCAAAGTACTTGATATTTTCTCTCGGATTGTTGTTTGAACAAAGTCATGGACGCTGATTCATGGAGTGCTCGTCTATCTTTTGCCTCAAAGCGCTATCAGGCAGCTCTTCAATCGCGATCTGGTGAGCTCCAAAAAGTTCCATTTTCGGGTTCTGATGAACATGTGTTTGCACATATATATATATGTTTGTTGATCTAATTGAAATGGGTTTGTATTTGATGCAGATATGTTCATGGGTTTTGAAGAAATTGATGGAGATGATGATATAAGAGAGGAGTTTCCTTGCCCTTTCTGTGCAGAGTATTTTGACATCGTCGGATTGTGTTGTCATATTGACGACGAGCATCCTGTAGAGGCAAAGCATGGGGTATCTCTTTCTCTTTTTTTTTTTTTGGTCACATGAGGATCATTTTTCGCATCTTACATGAGATAACTTTACAAAGTTTTGATTTTTCCCCCCTTTTTTTCCTTTTTCTTTTCGGGGTCTGGTTTGGTCCATATATGGACAATCTTTGAGACCTGATTGTCCATATACAAGTTTATCAGAATGCTTTTATTCGTTTCTGTTCCTTTTTTTTTTTTGGGTATCTGGTGGACGCATTAAAAGGATTTTTTTTTTCTTTTTTAATTGTTAGGTCCTGTGTGAGCCAGGATATGGAGGCTTGTGGTTTTTCCTTTCTTTTTTTTGATAGGGAAGCTGAGATTTTAATTAAAAGAAACCAAATACTACAGGTTTACAAGGGGCATCCCCCAGGATCAAAGAAGAATCAAAGCCACCATCTCAAGAAAAGAAAAACAAATGGCTTTAAAACAGTAAGCACCTTGAAAAGAAATACAAGAAAATAGGATAATGGCTATTAGCATTACAGAAATTCCATAGAAAAAGGCCAGAAGATGCATCAGGACTACGCACCAGGATACAAGATGATAAGCGAGTAGCTAAATGTTAGCATCCCAAACTCCATGATCATATACCAGAACTGAAGAGCTAATGAATTAAAATTGATAGTATACCAAAAAAAGAATAAAGCTGAAGAGAAATTTGATCATCAAGATGAAGAACCAGAGATAGAATGCCAATTGACAAAACTCAATGGATTGGATTGAAAATTGCATCAAATAAATCCCAAGTGGTCTTAATTTGTTTGTTAATATCAGTAATTGGCACAGCCCTAAAGCTAACCATCCTAAGCCTCACAGAATCTTCAATGAGCTTAATAATTGCAGGATGAGTTAGCAAAATGTCTGTTGCTTCTTTCAATCCAAACTATCCCAGGAATCGAAGTGAACATAGAGGCCACACTTAGATCTTTTGTGATACCAGATAGCAAATGGAACTGGCACTTGAAAAATATTATGATCTTCCATTTGTTAAAAATTGGGTTAGGGATCCACTGAAGTGGGTGCTTGGTAGCCTTAGCCGGATGTGTTAATAGGTAAGCCCGAAGGCTGTTCCTGTCCCTGTCAAGGGAGATGCCAATCATCTCTTCTTTCTATGAACACGGCTTGTGGTTTTTCCTTAAAAGTGCATATGTGACTTTTTGTTTTTTGAGCGGTATAATGAGAAGTTTTTGTTGATTGGGGAGATTTGGTTTCTTAAGCTTATCTTGCTAAAAGTGAAGGGTTTCTCTTTGCAGGTGTGCCCAATTTGTGCAATGAGGGTGGGGGTCGACATGGTTGCACATATAACCCTGCAACATGGAAATATTATCAAGATATCCTTTTAGTTGGTATTTCTATTTTTTGGCTTTTGATTCTTGCACTTTATGTTACACGGATTCATGTAAATGCATTGGTAAGGGTATGTATCTAAGTATTAGACTTATCTGAACCCCAGATTTTTGGACACAAGGAATTTGCTTGAAATGGGTCCAAACATTGAGTATGCGTACCTAGACATGTTCTACACATTTAAATATACAATATTGTGATGTACGCTGTTTTGTCATTTAAGGATACATTTATTTAGAATTTACATAAATGTGACGTGGTGAAAGCAGAAAGGTGTTTCCGTTGGGAAACCCTTCTCTTCTATCAAATTTGAACTTTTTATTATTCTTATTTGAGTTATTTCATTGTCACATGTGGAGATTCGGCGTTTCCAATTTGGGATTGTGCATTGGACACATATCTCATACCCATGTGGCCATGGCCATGTAATGTTGTGCTGACACAGGTACCTTGGATGAACAAGACAGTCCGTGAAAAACAGCTTGCACTGATCTCTACTCAGTTTTCTCTTTTTACCACTTCAATAATAGTTCTTGTGCATGTAACAAGCCCTTTGCTTTCAAAAATGTTCTTTCTATGTGATGTTTTAGTAATTTGTCACACAGGACTATGTTATCTTAATGATTTTCCTGATTAAAATGATTTCGCTTTTTATCACTTACTTGAAAGAACATCTTATTGTGATGATTCTGGAAAAATTAGCAGCTCTCTATCATGCTTACGCATGTGCCTGCATACGCATCTATCCAAATTCTTCTCTTTTTTGCTCTACGATTTTTTCAGCCGAATTTGGTGCAAAACCCTTAAATATATGGAACACCACTTGTCAAGGTCAACTGACTAATTTATACCAAGGAATCTCATTGTTTTCCATATTGGCATTTTTTCCTACCAACATTCGGGAAATATAAATATATATATATATGCAGTATGCCTTATGCATATGATATGAATATTTGATCACTTTGAGGATTTGACCGTATGCTCTGAAGTCCTTAACTAGAGGTTACATGCAGCGCAAGAGGAAATCCCGTAAAGGTGGAACCCATTCAACACTTTCTTTGTTGAGGAGGGAACTGCGAGAAGGAAATTTGCAGTCCCTCTTTGGAGGGTCGTCTTGTATAGTTTCTTCAGCCAATGCGGCACCTGATCCATTGTTGTCATCATTTATTTTGCCTATGGGTGATGATTTTGGGAGTTTTCAGCCTCAGTCTTCGGCTGAAACAGTCTCAGTCAAGAAAAGTTCAAGTGAGAATGCTTCAGAAAGGTATGTAATCAAATTTTTACTTCCTTGTTTGTTGAATTTGAGACCTTCTATACTTTTCTAATTAATAGTGTACTAGAAAACTGAATAATGTACGTTAAGTTCTCAGTCATTCATGAAAATCCATTGTTTTTTAGTTGATTTTGTTATTTGGAAGGCGAATGTCCCTGATACATGGTTTCAAAAATTGGCTCACATTATTTCTTAATAATATTTATTACTTCATTATCAGTAATGGTGGATATATTGGTGAAAATTAAACTAAACAATGTATTGTAGAAGCTGACAAGGTCTGTTGTGATGCTAACAACTGTTATAGTCTGTTACAGCCCATAGATTTTTTTTGGTTGGTCTGTTACAGCCCATCATAGCTGGTGAATCTGGACATATCTCAAGAACAATTATGGAACTTCGTTGCTTTTCTACTTCTATGTATCAGTCACTTCATTTCTTAATTCGATTCTCTCTTTAAAAGAAAAAAATAATGAGATTAAACATATCAAAGAAAAAAGGGGAACATTAAGCCTTAATTCTTACATTGAAGATTGTGGGAGTCCTAGTAGGAGACCACATCATATTCAATTGCACAAAAAATGGTAACATTACTACTCTGACAACATTTGATTACATCTATATGATTTCTGATTCCTCCTTGCAGTCCTAATCCTGATAAGTAGTGGAAAGTTCCAAAATACATATAAACCGAAGTAAATGCAATACTCAAAGATGAACTGTGTCTTTGGGTGTCAAATACTGATTAAAAGATATTTAGGACCTTAAAGTATGGAGAATCGAGGCCAAAGCATGTTGCCAATTAATTTTTAGGGATTTGCTACTGAAAAAGAAAGAATTACAATTTAAGTAACCAGTTCTCAGCATGCAGACCAATCAGACAATCTTAAACTGAGAGATCTTTTTAAAATGCTTGATATTGCTAGTTAAAAATCATGGTATTAGCTAGTTATATTCTTTTGCAAAATTATGTTTTTGTTCATCATGTTGCAAAATTACGAACATTAATTAATGTACTTCCGAATTACATGATATCGAACACCACTAGATAAAAACAAATACAGGTGCAATGGGTGGGTCAAATTCAGGTTGGCCTTCTGACGTTGGTAATACAACCAACATTCATTGGTGATGATAAAACCCCATCCAAAATCAACCACGTCAAAGTTTTAAGAGAACACTAATACCATAAATTTATGCATTCTGGAACACATTCGAAACATGGAACACACTATACACAATACTAAATTTACAAATCAACTGCTGGTCCTAACTTTTCAGGATCAATTACATGAAGCATGTTTTGTTATTTTGCTTTATTTTAGGCCATAACGTCAGTTAAACTGCATGCAATCATGTGTTTCTTTACCATCACTATCCATGTTAAAATTTTGTTTTTGTTCTTCTTCCCCTAGTATTACCCTTAAAACTCTTCCTTATTAGTACAATAATTGGTTTTCATTGCACATGGTCAACCTTCTTAGTCAATTTATTCTCATTTTATCTAATAGATGCTGCTTTAACCGTTTCACAGCTGTAGTCATTTTAATTTTGTTCTTCTTTGTTGTACCACACACCATCTTAACATCTGCATTTGAAACGTATTCATTTTTTGAACATTTTGTTTTTTAGCCACCCAACATTCTGTATTGTAAATAATGCCAGCCAATAACCTTAAATTTTTAATTGTAGAGGTATACATTGAGTGCACGATGAACATTATTCATAATACAATTTAATCAACTAGAGGTTTTAAGGAGAAGATTTATACCACATACCATCTTAACATCTGCATTTGAAACATGTTCATTTTATGCACATTTTGTTTTTTAGCCACCCAACATTCTGTATCGTAAATAATGCCAGCCAATAACCTTAAATTTTTAATTGTAGAGGTATACGTTGAGTGCACGACGAACATTGAACAAGTAGAGGTTTTAAGGAGAAGATTTGAGGAAAGGGCCAAAGCAAATCAACCTAACCTTTAAAGGGTATGCTAAGTTTATCAAGCGATTTGCATTTTGGATAACGTGTTCAATACCATGGTACTTCTGTTCCATAATAAAACTAAGTTTCATGCAACTCGGATGGGTTGGTTTAGGTTAGAGGTTAACCCAAATCAACCTGAAGAATGCCATCTTCAAGCCTGATCTGCCTCAACCCGACCTCAGTTCGAGCTTAATTCTATGAGCTTAGTCTTGCAGATAACTTGGGTCCAAGAAAGGTGGCTTTCGTTGCATTTGGTTGCCTTATTGTAGCTTGTGTTCAAGAAAGGTAAACCGAATTTCTTAAATTCAAACGGGAAAAAAAGAGAAAAAAATTCCAAAATTCCTCTTTTATATAATTAGTCAAAATGAACCAAAATTCCTAAACTCAAACAAAAAATCAAATAAAAAAGTAGAAAACATCTAGGGAAAATTACAAATACATGTACTTTTGGAGTGCAAATTACAAATACATGCAGGCAAAGTCAACAAATTTCAAAATCATGTATTTGACCCAAAAGCTGAGGTGGACATGGAAAAATACTGTTCCTTTTCCAAAATGCCCTTTTAAACATTCTGCCCCGTTGACAATCTATGATAAAAAATTAGTTCAATTTTTTATCACCGGTCATCAAAATGGTGTGCACAAAAACTAGTACCTATTTTCACAAAAAATGGTACCCAAGTGCACAAATATAGTTGTTTAAAAGGACATTGTGGGAAAGGAACAGTGTTTTTCCATGTCCACCTCAGCTTTTGGGTCAAATACAGGATTTTGAAAATCGTTGACTTTGGGTATGTATTTGTAATTTGCACTCCAAAAGTACATGTATTTGTAATTTTTCCAAATATCTAAGACATGAGTGAAATTATCATGAGTGTGAAAAGCTCAAGTGCGTGTGGGAGCTTTATTGTGAGTGTCTTTAAGTATGAGAGTGTGAGTGCTAGTCTTGTACATAATTGTTTACCTAGTATTACAAGTGTTCTTTTTTCTTATCAACCAAATCCTAAATATGTGTGGGGTGAATGTAAGCCAAATGTGGTTTGAAGCCAATGGGAATTAGGTTGGCCAAGATCTTGTGGTACAATAATGCCTTGGTATTGCATGGGTTTTTGGCTGGAGTATTGGAAAAACTCAGGCCCGTGACAGTGGTTTGCTAAAACTTCAAAGAAAAATATATTAAATTAATGTTTGTGTTAGAGGAAAAGGTGGGCAGCCAGGGTGAAAAAAATAAGAGATTTTATAACTGTAAAGATTAAATATTTATAAGAGGGGTGGATCCACACACGCATATATTTACACTTCACTTTAAGTTGCAACTTGCATATACAAGTAACGATCAACCATATATAACTATTAATGAATACATACCTTCGTTGTTAAATGGACTGTCCTATTTTTGTCAGTACGCCCATGTTGACATGACAAATATTTTATTTATTTATTTATATTTATTTTATTATATTTTACTTTTTGATATGGGTATGGGATAGGTGTCAGACATGTGAACTCAAACTTTACTTGAGATTATGGAACAAGAAGAAAAACTCAAATTCAATAGTAGAGAAGGATTTCCTATGGTTAAGAACGAAATTGACGAAAACTCCTTTTCTTACCACATCCCATGTAACTTACATTTGAACTGAGTATCTTCTTGAAGAATAATATATAATACATTATACTATTGTATAATATATAATATATTCAAATCTGCTGGACGTGTTTATGTACTTGTACCATTTGACATATATCAAGTCAAGTCCCTATTTCTTAAAATTAATGTAAATGCTAACGTCTGAACAATCTAAAAGATTCATAGTCCCATATCTCACAATTTGTTCTGCCTTTTTTTTTTTTTCTTAAATATGCCTCAACTGTCTCTTTGGCAACATTGAAGATACTTCTTTAACTTATATATATATTACTCCCTTCCTTTCTTCAACATTTAAATAAATTGTTTGACATAGACTTATTTATGGTGCCTAGGAGAAGTGTATTGTTATTAAATGAAGAGTCAAATGAGTTCATCTTGATTCTGTGAGAATAGTAATTAAGGTCTAGAAATACTAAGGGCTCGTTTGGAAAACATTTTTGCTTCGTGTTTTTTGTTTGGGTAGTGTACTGTAGCAAAGCAAAACATTAAAACGCATTTGGTAATTTTTGTTTTGATTTGAATAGTACCGAAAATGTTTCAGAAAAGAGGCCCAAATTGTAAACAAGAAATTTGTGTTTCCACTTGTTTTTGCACTGTTGCAAAAACACTATAGCGACGAACAGTACCCGGAAAAGGAAAAAAAACCTCTCAAGTGGCATTTTTCAGCTAGCAATTTTGTTTTCAAACTTGCAACACTTTTTTACCAAACATGTTTTCTTGTTTTTGGTTCCAAAAATCTTATAACAAATTTTACGTTACCAAACATGCTTCCAATCACTATTGAACACACTCCACAACAAAAAACGTTATTTTTGTTTCGGATGAAAACAGAAATGCAAAACATTTTCTGTTGCCAAACCGACTCTAAGTGATAGCTTATGAAGGTGAAGAGTGTTATTAATGTTGTTTGGAAACACTAAAGGTTTATTTAAGGAAGCTTTTCGGGTCATTAGTAATTGTATTATGAATGGACAACATCCACCATAATCCATTATGTTAATTTATTGGATGTTCTTTAGTTCTAAGAATTTCTTCTTTTTTAGATCTTCCTTAAAAAGTCTTGGCTTCAACAGTAATTGGAGTAATACCAGTCTTTCCTTACAGTAGTAAGTGGATTGTTTGCTCTCTTTGTTTGCATCAAGCAGTATCAAAGTTGCCTTCCTAAATACTTTATTCTTGCGGATTTGTGGATGTGTAAGGAATTAAGCCGTAAATACAGGCATGATTACAATAGAAAGTATGAAGAACCTGCAACAACAAATTAATCAGTTGTGAATTTGGTTAAAACACATTAAAGAATAATTTGTATATGGAAGACAATCAACACATTTTCAGCCCCTATTCCCCATATCAGGAGAGCAATATAAAGTGTGGAAATGTGGCAGATGAAATGAAAGAGTTCCATGATCAGAATAGGTTGAAAATTGAAGAATTAAATGCCATGTATACAGAGTATATAGAGAAGAAAAGGCATGCCGGAGGCTTTTAAGAAGGAGAAATGGTGATGTTTTACGTATGCAAGGAGATGTTTCTAACTGACACTTTTGAATCAGACAAAAAGGAAGATTGGACCCAATGGAATCATCATTAAGTTGGAGAAAATGCTTATGAAATTGACTTTTCTCAACACTTGGGTAGCATTATCCCTATATTTAATGTATCATTTTTGTATTCATTATGCAAGGCTAGTTGATATATACCTCTCCCAGACCCCGCTCAAGCAGGAGCCTTGTACACTGGGTACGACCTTTTACTGCAAGGGTAGGAAGTAAGAGCTACTGGTCAGAACTAAAGCTCTTAACGGTGATTGGTGCCAACAATTTTATGGTGCTTAGAAAAAGCAACTTGTTATCAATGAAAAGTCAAAGAGTTGACCTTTTTTATTTTTTTTTTCTGTAAAAATAGTAATAAAGGTCTGAAAATACTTGGTGATAGTTTAGGAAAGTGAAAGTGTTGCCAATGTGGACTTGTGTGAGAACATCAAAGGTTTGTTTAACAAAGTTTATGGTGTCATTAGTGGTCGTATTATTGTAGCAATTTTTCTCCAGTATGATTTAGTATTTTATCAATTTATTAACTGTTTATGGTTCTAAGGCTTTTTTCAGATTTTCCTTTTGAAATCTAGGTTTCGACAGTGATTAGAGTGATAGCAGTCTTTACTTATTGGTGGAAGGAGACTTTTACCTCTCTCTTTTTGCTTCATAAGTGGTAAAGTGTTATTAGGTACTGTATATAACACAATAGAAGAGCCAAAACACAAGTTACATGTAACATTTTCCAGTAGATATGTTATATCCTCTGTCAGATATGTTATATTAGAAGCTAGGAATTGTTCAGTTCTGAATCTAATATTGGCTTATGACAGAAATGCCAAATCTTCTCCCTTATCGATCAAGGACCAGGAAGAAAAGGCAAGGAGGTGTGAATTTGTTCATGGGCTGCTGTTTTCCACCATTCTTGATGACAACTTATGAAGATGTCCCTCATGGCTGCTGCTGCTGCTGTTGTGGGTGTTAATTACAGCTACGAGCTCCTGAAGCGGTTTGTTTGTAGTGATTGCCTATGTATTACACCAGAGAGTGAAATAGCAGGTAGTAGTAAATGTAATATGTATTGCATGATGTGAAATCTTTGTAGCTAGGTGGAGATTGACTGTATTCCATTTTAATTTCAGTTCATGCCCAATCGGAAAGATAATATTATAATAAACTTATTTCCATACAGTGGCTCTTCTTTGCAACTTGTATCTGTATTGAGTTTCTTCCTTGAACCAATCTTTACATATAGAATGACATATATGCATTAGACTGGACAACAAGTGTCTGTTATTTGTTGAAGTCTGAAAAACTAACATGCAACCCAGAACATCTGCATTTCGGGTTTGATAAATGCAACAGGTTGGTAACAGTGATTTGAAGGTTTTCATGCACAGCTCTAGTCTAAGAAAGTCTCTCCGTTTTGCTTGCCAAAATGGACAGAGATCAGATTTTGGGTCAACAATATAAGAGAGAAAAAAAAAAAAAAAAAGGCTTTATTTGAATTGAAGGTTTGAAATGAAATAAAAGTTAAATTAAAAGTTCATTTTAAGTTTTAAGTATATTCATATTTGAATTTGAGAGCATTTTTATGTGTGGATTTCAAATAAAAACTTTTAAGACCTTTTATTTCAATCCATGCCGGCAAGAATCCCAACCCTGCAAACAATTATAACATTGATATTCAATCGTTTATCTAAATTGATTAGATGATTTCAAATCCATTTATTTATTTATTTATAAATTGGAACCTAAAGGTGTGAAATAAGATTTAAACACCTAATAATTTTGTGACCTATGGTTGTTACTTCCACATTATTCATCCAAATGTTATACCCCTTTAACCCAGGTGCTGACAATTGACTCCAAAAGGACAAGAACTTGCTTTTCCTCACCATGACGAAAAGCAATAGTTCTCATTTTTAACTTTTGAAACCTGCAACAAAATCTGGCTCTGTGACTAGGAAAACGTTCCTCTTCAACGCACATCCAAGAGTGGTCATTGATCCTAATAAAGGAAAAATTCAGTACACGAGACTCGTATCGTTGCGGAGTCTGGAAGGTCAGATGTACACAGTATTATCTCTGCATGCAGAGAAATTGTTTTTTTGTTTTGAACTCGTGACCTCCAACATTACCGCTATGCTAAGGTTTGCCCTTGTGACCTCTTGACAAATGACATCTCAAATGTATAACAAAGCAACGACTGATAACCAAACTTACCAGATAACAATAAAGCCAACTAACAGCTCTCCTAAGTGACATATTTATATAAATAAATTAACAAGGAATAATTAGCTAGAATATTACAACTTGTACACAGCCTGTCTACACAATGATTAGCCCTTGATGTTCACTGTTAGTCATCTATATAAACAATCTAACCAGATAGTTTTGTCTCACCCTATCGATAAAGGAGGCATACAAATCAGTGTTGCTGAACAGCTAACTCACCGGCATTGATTCAACAACCACCACCACCACCACCACCAAGCCTTTTTGGCTTTTTCCCAACTACTTTGGGGTCAGCTACATGAATCCTATGTTTGCATTCCTATCCCCTAAAAAATGGAGGCACTCTCGAATTTGTAATCACATGCACCACATCCCTAGCAAATGAATCAAGACAACTTGAGCAGTGACCTTTCAGCAGACTCGTTCGCCCAACTGCCATTTGTTCAACATGATTACAGATTGGCGGTGGCTGCACAGGGTAAACCTCACTACCACGATGCTCCAGCCCACATGCAGCCAAAATCGTGTGTGTAGAGCTCCTTGCTATGTCCTTGAAAGTACTGTGGCCTGCAACAAAAATGAAGGGCAGTGTCAGCGTTGCCAGTAACATACAAGATGAAAATGTTTCACCAAGTATGCAATGAAAATCTTAGGCACTTCCAAGGCTAGTTATATGTAAACCAATAATCTAGATATCAAAGGGAAAGAAAATCAGTCCAAATTAAAAGCAAAAAGGAGGCACCTCATATGATCTGTATAAAATTTATAAAGTTGAAATCAAAGTCGAAACCTATTGCTATTCTGAACATCATTGATACGATTTCATCCAAGAATGAGTTTGAATGATGAGCAAGTAGACATCTAAAGCAGGTCACCCTCCATGATGCGAATAATTCCTGGGAAAGAACAAGAGGCAGCAGTCCGCAAGGGCACTGCAAGGCCACACAAAAACATGCACACACCCTCCACATATACAACAAATTGCAACGTGCGGACTAAAATTTAGACCTACCACTAAGAGCCAAAAGGCAGGCATCAAAGAATATGTAGGCATGTTTAGCAAGGTTTCAGAAATGAGTTATTTGAAACACATTTTTTGAGAACAGTGAGAACATTTGAGAATACAATATTTTGCTCATCTTATAATTTTGACTGGAAATAAAAAACAGATCAAAGAAATTTTCATTCTATTGTTCCCTAAAAACGGCTCATTTTCCTCAATTTCTGCTAACAGTTTCTGCAAAAAACGAAACAAATTTTCTACCTTTTCTAAAAAAAATTAATAATTCAGTAAACCAGGGTGCATACAGCCAAGCTACAATGATCACCAAGCCCCATGCTAAAACATATCCCCTTTCCACCAGCCAAAAAGGAAAGACAGACAAAAAGGAAAAGGAAACAATACATAGTTGAAGTCCTATGAAATTCCTATATTATCAATGTTTAACAGCATGAGTTAATTCACAAATTCAGAACAAGAAATTGATCTTCCAGATCTCAAAAACCTGGCTCAACAACTTTCCCTTGCCTGTACAACTAGAGTTCAAAATTTTATATTATACCATGTTATTTATCTAAAAATAAGGACTTTATATGGAGAAGAAACTGCAAACTTAGCATACCTAACCCCATATCTCTTGACAAGCTTTTCAAATGACTTTTAACCATTGATTGCACTTGTTCTTTCTCCAAGGTGACGTTGCTCATCTCTCTACGCACATGAGGGGATACACTCATGCCAGACCCAATGCTTGATCTGCTACGGTGTGGAAAGAGCTGTTCATTATCTGATCTTAAATTTATCGGCACATTGATCCCATCAAGTTCAGCTCGCCCCTTGACAGACCCATCAGAATATAAAACCCTGGAGTTGCTAAATCTTGTGCTAGAATGATCCCTACTCTCTGCTAAATATGTGGGATTATCCTGTAACCTTCCCTCAAAAAAATTGGAAGGGGGTGCTACCCTTTCTGATGTTATTGAATCTTGATATGCTATTTCCCTACCTTGATCAATCTCAGAGCCAGAAAAACTATTTCCCAAAAGTCTAGCTGATATCCCATTTTCTGATGCTTCCCTACCTTGATCAATCTCAGAACCAGAAAAATTATTTCCCAAAAGTCCAGCTGATATCCCATTGGTTCTACCATCCAATTGGCCCATTCTATTATTAAGTAGATGGTGTATCTGACGCTGAATCCTGAGTCTCTCCCATACAGTAAATGCCCCCGCTCCAGATACTGCAGATACTGGAGAAACAGCTCGAAGATCTCCATCACGATGTCTAGGAGATGAAAAAAGCCCAGTTCCTTGAGTCAGTGGTGTATCAGGTACACACATGGAAGTGGGGTCTAAACTTTCCCCAACATTGTCAACAGGAGATGATCCACCTGACAAGTTACTTCTTCTTTGATCAGTTGTAGGATTTGAAGCTTGTGGAGTTGAGAAACCAAGAGCAGTTGATCTACAGCCTTCGCAATACCAATTACCTTCGGGTACTTCACGTCCAAGACCAACACAATAAGTGTGTGCAGGCGAATCACAGAGATCACAAAGTAACATCAGATCATCATCCCCACCTTGCTGGCATTCAGTACATATCACATTTTGATATGGATCAAGATAACCTCTAAGCTCTTCCTCAGATGGTTGATAGACCTGTACAAGGCAGAAACAATCAAAAACTTGACGAGAAGAAGATAATGGAAAATAAACAGAAGGCAGAAAAAAATACAAAGAAACAAAGCGAAATATAAATGTGCAATTTTCTGCTTCAACGATCTTAGAAAAAATAGTAGCAATTAAGTACCTGATCACGTTCAGGGACCTGTACAACCATGGTCCTCAAATCAAATCCTGTATTTGATCTTGCAGCCTTACTAATTGTCAAAAATCTTTGTTTGCACAAAGGGCAACGAGATTCCACCTTTGACCACTCCATGATACAAGAAAAACAAAAGAAATGATTGCAGCAATTTATTATTCCTTGGACAGTCTTCTTCCCTTCTTCTGACAAACAAATCCCACAAACTTGCTTTCCTACTTCATTCTTCAAGTCTTTTACCTTCTCCTTACCTTTTCTTCCTGGATGTTGATCATGAAGGGGTCCCTGTAATATATTTGATGAATATGAACTCTTCAAACTAGTAGGCAACCTTTTGCAAAATTCCCTGGCCTCTCTCACCTGTTCTCTCTCTTCCTCAGAGATGGTGTACTTAAAATCAGATGACCCAGAACTCCTAAAATCTGGATCAGATTTTATTTTCAATCTCCTTTTTCTCTGCCCGGAATTTTGCGTGCTCCTTCCTTCCACAACTATGTTCTTTTCTGTGAATTTCATATCAATACTAGCAGTTGATTTCCTCCCAAACCCACGATTCCTTCTTGCTTTCTTTCTCATAGGCTTTTTCATAACCTTAGAATTCCTCTTCCTTTTCCTTTTTCTCTTCCGCCCTTTGACAAAATCCTTTTCCCTCAAAAACTGCCTGCCTACATTCCTATTCTTCTTTTTCTTCGCCACCAATTCATCTTCATCATCTACAAAATCAATCTCATCTGGCATAAATTCCTCATCATCGTCATAATCCTCACAATCATAATCCTCATCATCATCTTCATTATATGAAACCTTTTTTTTCTTGCTCGGTTTTTCAGCCCCATTTCCTTTCCTTCCAGAAATACCCTTTTGCCTCTTCGACCTAGCAACCTTCCTCATCTTCACTTCCTCCTCCTCTTCTTCGAATTCACCTAAAATTTCTTCTGATTCATCTACAGCAAAAGAAGAGCAGTACTCATCTGATGCATTGCATTCTTCATCATCTCCCACCGTATAATCATCATCTGAATCATCTGAGTTCTTAGCTTTTGATCCCCTTTTTGAACTACTTTGCTTGTTCCCAAGCTTCCCTCCCCTCCCCATCTGTTCTGACAGCCAAATAAACACAAAAGCAATAATCAAATCAAATTAACTTAAGAGTCCATAAACAGCAAGTCATCAACAAATATCAAACCCAATTTACACATATGAATGTCAAAATTATGTAAATTCTTCAATAAGACCATGAAAGATTTCAATGTAAAACAAATGAAAGTTACCTTAAGGAATTGAGTAATTCAAGTAAGATCTTATGACCACTCTACGAGACTCTTCCTCTCCTCTCTCATCATCATCTAGAGAGAGCAGAGGAGTAATCTCATTAATGCTTGAAAGGGAGTTAGAATTATGGTGGAAAGATATTCCCCTGTCAGTGGCAGTTGGGCCATGAAGGTTGAGGAAGGTGAACTTGAAATGGAAGACCTGGAGACAGCAGAGAAGAAACCTGAAAAACGGTGTGTTCAAAGAAATGTTTTTGTTTATGGAAAGATCCTATAAAGAGAACCAAGCTCTATACGAGGTCTATGATAAGAAAAAAGACTATGAGGAGACGAACAAGAGAGAGATATGTCAGCAGAGTGGCATTTCAACAGAACATGCGGGCAGGAGCAATTATGACAAGGCCCAAATTGATGAGACATGAGTAGAAAAGAAACAAATTGAGATGAATTTACAGAAAGTAGATGTGGACAATAGAATACATATTTTTATACAAATTATATTATATAAGATTAATAAATATTTTGTGACTGTAATGTCAAAGAATGCACAGGGAAGGCATTTGGAAGGTCGGTGATTTCCTTGAAGCAAATTTCAATATCACAAGTCAGGCTCGGAGCTGTACCATGACTAGGACATACCTGATTTGTACTAAGAAGTCACTATTATTTGGAAAGTAAAGACATCATTACCATCAACAGCACATGAAGAACTATTAGGGGGCCTTTGCAAATGCTCCTTTGGCACAAGATTCCATGGTTTATAAACCACATACCTTGGCCCCCCATATTATGGCTTGCCAAAGAAAATCAACAAAGATAAGAGAATCAAATTCTATGCAGCTAAAACTATGGAAGACGCACCAAGGTTGACAGAGTTCTGTGTCAAATGGGTTAATAATCCTATTTCAGCATCTCAACAGAAATTCAGTGAAGTGGGAAAAACGTCCTCCCAACAAGTGAATTAACACAGATGGGGCCTCAGCGAGCAACATAGGAGGATCAGGGGAATCATTAAAGACCATTAAGGCAATTGATATGAATCTCGGGGATGTTAGCAAGATACTACCATTGCAAGAAGATTGATTTTAAATAATCACAGCAGAATATGGAAGCTAAAGAATGCAATTTAGTCCATCAAGGGAAAGCTTGGCAAGTTTAATTCTTCTAAAAGTCGTGTATCAAGGGAAACTAGCACTATTACCATTTTATAGATAACTAGGCTCTTTTGTTGTTTCTTAAGACATACCTCCAGGAGTTCAAAGGCTTATAGAGGATTGTGGCTTAGTTGTGCATAATATAGAAATTAAATTTAACCCCTTATTAGTCCCTTACGTTTCACCCAACAAAAAAAAAATACTTTGCACCTATTTGGCTTTGTTCTCATAAAACAGTTTTTAAAACTTTAAAAATAGGTTACAGTTTCCAAAGAACTACGACAATAATTCTTTGAAAATAAAACTTTTCTTAACTCAATTTCAGAAACAGTTTTAAGAAAAATATCAACAAAACGAAATTTAAACTGCTTTTCAGAAAATTGAAGAGCAGGCCTTCATTGTTGGGAAATGTTTACTTGCACTCAGCGTAAACATTTCTTAATCTCTTTTCAGAATGCCAAGTAAAAGGATGAAAGGAACTTTCTCAAGTTTTGAATTCTGGAAACTTGGGTTTGGTTGATGATCTCAAGTGAGCAAGGTGTGGCCCTTATATAGGCCTCCCAATAATGTGTGTCATTTTCAACGTTCATGAATTAATAAGATACATACTCCAAGTTAATGAACTCTGATTAACTTGGAGTATGGTTCACACTAATAAATAGGCTTCATATAACTCTAAATGAATGAATTTACTTATAGAATTCTTGATTCATTATCTCACATAATTCCAAATGAATGAACTTAAGTTGATTCATTATCTTGATTAAATTCATTAAGAATTCTGTAACTAAATTCATTGAGAATTCTAAAAGTCAAGTGTGAAAATATATAAATGTATCTATTTAAGATATATTCATGTATGTAAATAAGATCATTTTGCTTTGGTAGTTGAGAAGTTAATTAATACAATTTTCATACGATTTAGTGAAATCAATTTTGAAACACGTATCTAACATTCATTTCTTGTTTTAATTCTACTCAAGTTAGGTAAAAGAAAATATATATAATACACACACGCACCACAATATTTAAAAGACTAAAAAAAAAAAAAAAATGTTTCTCATCATAGATCTGAGATACCAGAGAAAGGAAAAAACAATAACTAAATCTTAAGATTCAAAGTGCTACAGAGCTGATTCTTTTATGCCTTAAATCGCTATACAAAAATAAAAAAACAAAGTGGAGATCAACAAAAACCCATCAATCAGATACGAATTACAACCTAAACATCAACAGAATTGCTATCAAATAAAATCAACAAGAACATCAATCAGTCTGATTCTGAATTCAATTAATTTAGGAAATTGTTTTCCATCGTTCAAATGGAATTATCAGAGTGAGGCAAAGAAGTATTCGATTGAACAACAAGAAGTGATTATCAGAGAGAGCTAAATCAGCATATTTTTGTATTCGATTCACTTTAAGATAGAGAAAAGTTGTTGGGTAAAAGGGTGGCGTGTGGTACCTGAGAGGAGGAAGAACCAGCGAAACCCGATAAAAATGATTTTTACTCTGCTGAAATGTCTTCGATTCGGTTATATACTGTTGTCCGTTATATATACATATACATGTGTATATATATTTACAGCTGCATATGGAAACATTTATAAAGCGGTGTTACTTATGGCATATGTCATCATCGCTCTCCTACCGGCAAGAGGCGGTGCATATTTTTCACATTTATTTTGAAAATATATATATTTCACATTTATTTTAAAATTTCACTATTATATTATAGTAATAAAATTGGGTTAAGCGCAGAAAACTCATGTGATGTGCGGTGTTTGCAAAATCACTTTCTATTTTTTAAAATCAGTTATGTAAGTCTCTATTTTTGCAAAAAAAACAAATGCAAATACCTTCAATTCTTTTCTTTGTCAAAATAAAATTACAAGTTCATAGAAAAAATTTAAGTATTTTTTTCTACAAATTTACATAGAAATTCAAGGTTTTTCTCTACTAGAATGAAATTGCAAAAACAAATCATCTTAAACATCCATTAAGAATTATAAATTCAACTCTGTGAAACACTAATTTTCTAGTAAAGAAAATAAGAGCACTAATTAATTTCTTATTTCCATTTAATTTAAAAATTGTGCGCAGAATAGCACTAATTAATATAGAGACTTTAAGTAACAATAAATTTTTCGTGTAGAATTTTTTTTAAGCTAAACATTATGCGAAAAGGATTACAAGTTATTGATTTAAAGTAAAAGTTAATGAATTGACAAACTTGTGATAAAAAAAAAATGAGAAACATATAAAAAAATAACTATTCAGCATGTAACTTAAAAATATTAAGTACTTTTAATCAATTTAGAATACTATTAAGTTGCAGACTGTTTCTCACACACATACATACGTAGACTCCTACTGTTCTACTTATATGAATTTATGTATATATAGAGAGGCTTCGTAGTTCACACTAGACTTGTACTTTTAAGACATGACATATAAGCATTTTTCCACAATTATATATATACACATACATGGAAAGATATTTCTTTCTTTCTTTTGCCATGTGTGTCATGTCTTGAGTCTTTTCTCATTAAATTTCACGTGCTTTTTCCGACGTTGTGTTATTAATGCTGAATAGGCCTCTCTTATACATGTAATAGACTCCATGTTCCAAGTCATTTCTTTATTATGTGCATGATTTTTCATGTTCCCTTATAATCCTCATGCCACCTAACCATATCTGATGAGAGGAGTTCTTTTTGTAGCATACTGTCAAAGTTTTTAGGAACATCTTTCAACTTGCGACTTTCAATTAGTCAAGCGATGTTACGTGTCAATTTTTTCTTAATTTTTTTATTAATTGGGAATTTCGGTCGAGCAATCTTTAACTTGAAAGTCGTAATAGGTTACCTGTCAACCTTCCACTTTTGCATATTTTCAAATTTTGTGTCTAATTTATAATTGGTTAACCGAGTGATCTTCATGCATAACTCTACTGAGATCATGAGTGAGTTGCCTTCTCTTAAAATCTCTCATAATATTGAGGTGATTGCTTCTTTTTAAGATTGAGTCAAGTGGCAATCTTGAATATTAATTCTACTCTCGTGACCTTTTTAATAAGTCACGTGTCCCCATTTGATTGGCTTTCTTATCAAAATTTTTAAAAAATAATCAATTTTACTTAAAAGTCGTAATTGATCACTTGTCAATCTTTCTAATTCACTACAATAGTCTTCCACTAATAATTGAGAGCGACTACCTTTCATTAGAAAACACCTAATAGCTATTAAATCGGGTATAAATAATAAGTTAGATGTGTTGAGTAACACTTTTGTTTTTCTCAAGAAAGCAAAAGAATATTACACTTTAATCTTTTCTTCTTGCACACACTACTAAAGTTTTTTAATAATGAAATCATAAATTTGTCACTTAAAATGTAAAGTGTATGTGTACTTTTTCTTTATATAATAGTGTTTTTTAAAACTTCATTGTCAAACTTTTTTTTATCGGATGTACCCGAAGGACTTCATTGTCAAACTTAAAAAATGGAAAAGGGAAAACATAACAGAGCTTGAAAGTATTATTATTCCCGCTTCTTCAAATTTATTTATTTTTATCCTAACAAAAAATATTAATATTGAACTCCTAATAAAAACCACGCCTTCTAAAATTCTAATGCCAATACAACTCCAAATCCAAAGAAGATGATTGAAATCCTAATCTAAGCCTGATTTTTGTGCATCTCATTGATAATTGAACTATCAAATTCTAAGAAGTTACATATTATCAGCGGCTTTTTCTTTTTAAAAATTTAAATGGAAAATAATATGCATACTCCACAAAAACATTGCCTCATATATATTTATATATTATATATAAGAGAAAATAAAAAAGAAGCAAATGACATGATAGTCCTTCAAAGTACTTCTCAATTGTAGGTTTTACAAATTACTCTAAGGGCCCGTCTTGCATTGCAGTTGTAATAGTGAGAGTACTTTTATCGGTACAGCTGTCATAAAAGTGGATACAAAACATGTTAAGTGTTTGGTGATATATTTTATAAAGTACTTTTAAATTTGTTTGATAACAATGTTGCCTAAAACACTTTTATTACTAATTTTACTATATTATTCATACAATAGTAAACACGTGCATTAGTTTAGGAGTGCAATTTTGGTAAACCAACTCGAACCTGGTCCAATTTTTTATAAATTTGAGCAATCATTTTTATAATTAGGGTTAAGTCTGTGTTAAAAATTATCAACCTAAACATAATTAAGGTTATATTTTGATGAGATGTCAGTAACCTGAAGTAACACGAACTCAACCTGAACCCGAATCTATCTTCATATGTTTTTAGAACTATTACATGCAATAATTAGGAAAAATTGATTATTTAGTTCAATTTGAGTATAACAAAGTCATATCCTAATCCTTTAAGATATGACCAAAAATAAAAAAAAACTTCACTCTATTCTGTGAGCCCATTTTAGAGTATAACAATCGATCTTAACTTTATTTTGAGTATCAATTAGTGAATAGTGAATAATGCATACATTATAATATTGATATTACTTGCAAATAAGTAATCAAATAATCACATGATGGCTGATTAAAATAATAATATTAGTATTAGTATTTTTTTTTGCAATTTATATATATACATATTACATAATCATTACATATTATTTTCAAGTGATCAAAATTGGATTGTTGTTCTATCAACGTGAATTTAACAAGTTCTGTATATTTCTTATCATTATTTCAGTAAAACAAGTTCACACAAAATTTAGAGGAGTCATGGTGCATAAGCATAACAATGGCAGTGATCGAGTCTTAGACAACAATGACAATGATTCAAATCAGTGATACGAAGTTATCATTTAGATTTTCAGAATCAACACATTTGTTTAATATTATATTTATAAAAATTAAACAAGGATTATATTGTCCAAAAAAATAAAAGGACTTAAAATATCATAGATGTAGTTCGAACGCAATTTAAAAAGTTCTAATTTTAAGTTTCACCAAAAAGCGCAATTTTGGATTAAAACTCTACTCCTTAAACGTGTTTGTTTTCATCACCAAATACTTTTCAACGCAACATTTTTAATTAAACCTATGCAAAAATGTAAGTAAATTAACCTATGCAAAAATGTATGATAACACTGTTAAATCTAATTATAACAATTTCATTTCACTATTTTACTAATTCAAAGTAACGGTATTACATTCTCGAAGTTAAATCAATTTAAAAGTAAATGTGTTATATAAGCCTCGGATTGTTAAAACAAACGCGGACGTTGCATTTTCAATTTTAGTGAGGATGTATATTTGAGAGCACGTTGTCATCCCCTACTTATTTGCAAGGAAGTTGTTCCACACTCGTGACCCGCCAGTGTTGAGGAGGATGGCATGATGTTTGGATGACATGAGTAGAATTGAGTTCATGTTTTTCATATTTGTGTAGAGATGGTGGAGTATTGTAGAAAGAAATGAAGATAGAGTTTGTAAATAACAGATATTTATGTAAGAATTCTAGATAATAGATTTTGGCACCAGTCCGAGACAAGATGCCTCTATAAAAGGTGAGTTTCAAGGGTGAGTAGAACAAGTCACTGTGTTGCCGGTAGCTGAATGACTACAACACTACAGGATACTGGTGAAAAAATTTAAAAAAAGTCAAATGGCTGTAAGCCCCATTAAAATATCCTTTATTTTTTTTGGGCAACAAACACTTTAAAATTTTGAAAATTTGTTTTAATTAACCTTTTGACTGATTGAGCGTGCAGTTATAAGATGATATAAAATTACATAAATATTTATAGTTAAGATAATAGAGAGAAAAAAAACAACAAATTCCACCAATATGTCAAGAGTTAAGAGTTGTGTGAGTGGCAAATCCTATGTAGCTACTTTGTTATAGCAAGTAGCAACCACTATCTTGATTGAACTCGAAGGATTCTTTGTGGTGACTGTTCTGAATCACCAAATAGGAGGTCTTCTAATTTATAAAGTGCACACAGGGAATATAATCCATATTTTTCTTCTCCTTGTTTTACTGTTTTTGAATTTTAGATTTTTTTTTTGGTCCACTTGTATATATGTATTTTATGTATGCCAAAATTACGTGTGAGTGAATAGGTAGGGAAGTTATTTGGGTGTAATGAATTATTGAAACTCGACTTATCTTAAACAAATTCCACGAATATGTCAAGAGTTAAGAGTTGTGTGAGTCGGGAAGTTATTTGGGTCTAATGAATTATAGAAACTGGACTTATCTTAATCAATAACAATTATCCAAGAAGCAGTTAGCATAGTTATTTTAATTCCGCTGTCAAAATTTACTATTCCAGTGGTTATGTTATTTGAAGAAAGTTTTTTTTTCTATTTCTTTAACCATGTATATTTATGTAATAATTTTACAACATCTCTTAACCAGAGTTAGCCCTCAATTAGTCAAGGAATAATTTGCAATAATTATCAAATTGAGAATTTTTTTTGCCAATAAAAAATAGTAGAGAGGTATTTTGCAATTTTTTGAAACCACAAGTGAGTTTATTGCAATTAGGGGTGCTCTCGGTTCGGTTCCTTACCGTTACCAGAACCAGAACCATTCCCAAAGGTTCCTTAATTTTGGAATCGGAACCGGAACCGTTGAATTCAGTTCGATTCTGCAACAGTTCCTTGTCAAATATATATTTTTTAATTTGACAAGATACACATTTATACTTATGCACCCCTAGTTATAATAATAGATTAGAAAATATTAGTATTTATTTATATATCTTATATTATATAAATATATAGAACATTAGAACTTAGAAACAATTAGTATTTATCTATATATTATATATTTTACACTTTATATATAAATAGAACCCTAGAACTTAGAAGCTATTATTAGTCATTTATATATATATATATATATATATATATATATATAGTTCTGGTTCCGATTCCTTGACTTGGAACCAGAACCAGAACCATAGTAAACGGTAGGGCTGCAAATGAACCGAATTGCTCGTGAGCAGCTCGAGCTCGTTAAGGGCTCAACTCGGACTCGTTTGTTAAGCAAACGAGCCGAGCTCGAACTTGATTTCTAGGCTTATTTAATAAACGAGCTCAGCCCAAACAATGTTGGGCTTGACTCGTATAGGCTCGTGAATATGAACTCATTTATGTTCTTGAACAAAGCTCGTTTAGAGCTTGTAAGCTCGTGTACATAGGTTTGTGTAGACTTGTTTATGTTCATGAACAAGCTAAAACAATCTTGAACATGATGCTGAACAAATTTTTTTATTAAACGAGCCGAGCCCGAACATCTCAAAATAATGACGACTCCGAGCCCGAGCTCAGCTTTTTAAGCTCGTCACGAGCCCGAGCAAGCTCACAAACAAATGAGCTCAAGCCCGAGCAAGCTCAAGCTCAGCTCAGCTCAGCTCAATTCATTTGTAGCCCTAGTGAACGGTTTCTAAAATTTAAAATTGGAACCGTAGTGAACGGTTAGGTTCGGTTCAGTTACGGTTCCACCGGTTCTTTGTGCACCCCTAATTGCAATTTGGCCTTAAAAAATTTGTGAATGGGGTATCATATTGGGATTTAAAAATAGTAGTGTGTAAATTAAACAAAAAAAGGGAAATACACTTTGATCTCCTATGTTTTGCCTTTATTTTAGTTAGACTCCACATTTGCATAATTACTCTATCATCTTTACTTCCTTTGATAAATAACATAATTTTTTGTCAAAGATAGGTCACAACGTCTTTTACTTAAAATTGTTCAAAATATCTTGTTTGCCCTTAAGAGAAGGAGTGAATAGAGAGACTATGGCTAAAACTCTAAAATTTTGTTCTATGCCTGTGTTGGTGATCATAAATTTGTAGCTCGATTAAAAAATACAATCCATTATATATATATATATATATATATATATATATATATAATAAGAGTTTTGGAGATCCAAATAATAGAGAAATGTGGGATCTGATAATAGAATAAATGATGAATCCTAAGATGGGAAGGGTAAACGAGTCGAATCTGCTCCAAATTTGAGTTTTTGGCTGTGGTAATAGAAGATGGTTCGGAAGAAGAAGCCAGAGACAGAGTCCTAAGGAAACGGAGGAGAGCGATTCGCTATTAACCTGGGGACCAAGAATCAATTCATATTGTTTTGGTCGATTGAAGTTGGCACTAACTGTTCTCGAACCTTGAAAAATTAGGTAACTCCATTAAAGTAATTAGGTTCATCTCTTAAGGTAGTTAGATGTTAATGTCTCATAATATTTAGAGTTTCTCACTTTAACTTATGGCTCATTGTTAAGTGTTTATATAAGTCGTGTTTATCTTACGATTTTGTTTATCCACAAACAAGATTATTGTTTGATAACACAAAAATATTTGGCTTATTTTAAAAAACCAAGAAAAACATGTTTGTTAATTTTAAATTGTTTTCAAAAAATTCAACACAATAAACTGTATAAAAAGTTAAGTTCATGCTACAATAAATCCATACAGCAACGACAAGGCAAGAAATATACATAAAAAAGAAAACAATAATATTGGGTTTTATATATATATATATATATATATATATGCAAATTATTGGTAGTGTTGATAAGATATATATATGTATAAAAAAGTTAAAAGTTTCTCAATTTGTATGGAATGAGAAAATGGATTTGGAGGGCATGTTCTTGCTCTTGAACTTCTTCTACTGCTACTTTCTTTTTCATTTTTTGGTATTTTCCCTTTAATACTAAAAATGAATGAATGATAGGAGTACAAAATATCATTCTTGTTTCTTTGACAAGGAGATGGTTGAGACCTCTTTGCTTTTTTCCTCAGGTAAGTTTTTTTTTTTAGCACGGGTACTTCTAAACAACTATTTCTTATTATCAAGTAAAATAGTGGTTATTCATATAGTACCCAATATTTTTTTTCTCAAGGAAACTAATTCTCTTAATCTTGTCTACATTTGATAATTACAACATTTTTATCGTTGTATCAAACAATATCCTTTTATAAAAAAAAATATTCTTTTCATTTTCTCACCTTTAGATTCACTTTTTAATTAAAACAATAAAAAAGATTTTTTTTTTTTTGAATAAAGATAAACACTAAATCACCATTTCGGTGTTTGGGTTTCAAAGACTTTCGTTACAATATTGTTCTAAAAGTGTTTAGACAATTATCAAACGTGTTTATTCTACAAAATTGTTTTTATAACATTAAAGATAAACAGTTACCAAACAGACCCTTAATCCAATTTCAAGTTAATGTAATCTTTTTCACTCTATAGAAACAGAATCAAATAAATAATTGAGAGATTTCACCTAATTATGTGAGGTTTCGAACTTCAAAACCTTGAAGTCTAGCTCCTTTATGTTCAACTATATTTGATGATAATTATCCATTTTTTTTCAATATTTTTGTCAAAATGATCGGAATAAAGATCTGACTCAAACGTCGAAGATCACATTTAGGGCTGCAAATGTACTAAGAGTTCAAAAACGAAACAAGCTTGAAAACCTCCCTACTCGGCTCGTTTGTCTATGAACATGTTTGTGAACAAGCTTGCTTAAGGGCTTGACAAAATTGATATATATATATGTGTGTGTGTGTGTGTGTGTGTGTGTGGGATATCTAACCTCTCCTCTTTCGTGAGGAGGATAAGTTTCTGTAGAGTTCTGAATTATTTATTTATTTATTGAAATGAGATTATAAATAGATTTACATATGTTATAAATGTGATTTACATATGTGGGGACTTGTTTAGAGGTTCGGGAAGTTTTATAACTCATTCGGCTCATTTTGAAATTTTGAATCGTCGAGACTTGGGATGGGGATCGAGTGGGCCCGAGAAATCGAATATTTTTTCAAAAAAATTAATTTTTGATTTTAGACTAATTAGAATATTAGAAGAGATGTAGAGTTTATTTCGAGGCCATAGCCACTTTTGGATTTGAAAACGGAAGTGGGGAAGGTACGTGATGCAGGAGGCTTGAAAGAATGGGAGAGAGAGGGGAAGGAGAAGAGAAAGAGAGAGAAGAAGAAGAAGAAGAAGAACAGAGGGAGAGAAGAAATCTCAATAAATGTATTCAATAATAATCATCAAAAAGTGTCGTCACAATGTATTAGCTATCCCTATTTATAGGCAAAACAATAACCCTAAAAGGAAAACAAAAGCCCTCAATAAATAAGGAAAATACATATAAAATAAAATAAAACAAAATCATCCTTTACGTCTACGCCTATAGTAAGTGCGTAGACCATCCGGTTTAGGATCTCTATCAATTCTCCCCGGCTGAGAAGAACTCTCATCTGGAGAGTAAAGCTCGTGATATTGCTCCAAAAGGTCTGGGTCAATACGGTGAAACTCATCCTCTGTGACCCATGTATCATCTGTATCCAGACGATATCTTCAACGAACAAGGTATCGCTGACAACCACCTTGACGAGAAGTAATAATCTGATGGTCAAGTACGTCTGCAATCTGATCTGTGCTCCGTGGCGGAATCGGTGGAAGAACTGGTAATGAAGTTGATGAAGATGCATCTCCACCTATGGGGGTACCTGTCGAAAATGTAGGAGGCTCAAAGGTGCCTCGGTAAGGAACAAGTCCTCTATATTAAAAACTGGACTAATACCCATACCAGATGATAAGTCAAGTAAATAAGCATTAGGTCCCAACTTACGTATGATACGAAATGGTCCAGAAGCACGAGCATGCAATTTCTTGAAAAAGTTTTTAGGATAATGCTGCTCTAGGCGTACATGAACCATAACATAATCTCTTTCATTGAATTCCTGATTCCTACGATGAGCATTAGCAGTAATTTTATAATTTTCATTACTTAAAGTAATTTTCTGTTTTATATTGGCATGAACATCACGGATGTGCTGGGCGAATGAATCAGCAGACTCAGGAGGATGGGATTTAGGTGGCAATGGAATAAGGTCAACAGGCTGGCAAGGAGAAAATCCATAAACAATCTCAAATGGACTCTTACCGGTAGTCCTATTGACATAGCTATTATATGCAAACTCAGCTGTTGGTAACAAGGAATCCTATATGCCCGGGCGTTCTCCAATTAGACACTTAAGCAAATCTCCTAGGTTTCTATTAATGACCTCGGTCTGACCATCAGTTTGGGGGTGAAAAGCAGAGGAGAATTTCATATTAGTCCCTAAAAGTTTCCAAAGTGTCTTTCAAAAATAACTCACAAATTTCACATCCCTATCAGATATAATGGAAGTGGGTAATCCGTGAAGCCTAACAATTTCCTTAAAGAACAACTTAGCCACATGCGAGGCATCCGCTGTCTTGCTACAAGGAATAAAATGTGTCATCTTGGAAAACCTATCTACAACCACTAAAACATAATCATGTCCTCTAACGGTTTTAGGCAATTTTAGGACAAAATCCATGCTAAGATCTTTCCATGGCATATGTGGGACAGACAAAGGTGTATAAAGTCCAGTGTTACTCTTCCTAACTTTAGCTAATTGACATGTACGACACTGGAAAATGATCCTAGCAACACCACCCTTTAAAGACGACTAATGAAATTTGTCCTCTACTAGGGAAATTGTCTTATCTTTACCAAAATGGCCAGCAATCCCTCTAGCATGTAACTCCCAGACTAAAAAGTCTCTAATTGATGTGTGAGGAATGCATAGTCTAAAGCCTCGGAATAAATAATTGTCTCTAATCACAAAGTCAATATAGTCTCTATGGTTACCATTCTGAACCTCTTGAAATATTACACCAAAATCAGGACAGGTGGAATACTCATCCTTCATCCTTTTAAAGTCTATAACACTGACACTCATAGCTTGAAGAACAACTATAACCCGACTGAGAGCATCAGCTGGCTTATTTTCTGACCCCTTTCGGTGATTAAGCACAAAAGTGTACTCTTGCAGAAAAGCAACATATTTTACATGTTTGGCTCTCAATTTCTTTTGAGTTTGAAGGTACCTCAAGGCTTGGTGATCAGAGTATAAAACAAACTCTTGAGGCAACAGATAATATTACCAATAACAAAGTACTTGTACAACAACGTAAAGTTCTTTCTCATAGGTAGAGTAGTTTTGCTTAGCTTCATTAAGCTTCTCACTGAAGTACGCAATGGGTTGACCCTCTTGACTTAGGACACCCCCTATTCTAATTCCAGATGTATCACAAGCAACCTTAAAAACTCTGGAGAATTCAGGATATCGCATAATTGGGGCCTCAATCATTTTGTTTGATTTCACTAAAGGCTCGTGTTGCAGATGCAGTCCATTTAAACTCTCCTTTTTTCAAACAGTCTGTGATAGGCGCCATAATGGAGCTGAATCCCTTGATAAAGCACCTATAAAAAGTAACCAAACCATGGAAACTACGAACTTCTAAAATAGTTTTAGGTTCAGGTCACTCTTTAATTGCTCTTACCTTTTCAGGGTCTATAGCAATACCTTGCGCAGAGACAATAAATCCTAGGAAGATCACCTCAGTCTTCATGAAAGAACATTTCTTGAAATAAACATATAGTTTTTCAACTCGAAGAACCTCAAGAACTTGTCGAAGGTGACTTAGGTATTCTCCTTTAGACCGGCTATAAATCAAAACATCATCAAAATAAACCACCAAAAACTTCCCTATGAAATGACGTAAGACTTGAGTCATGACCCTCATAAATGTACTTGGTGCATTTGACAACCCAAAGGGCATGACTAGCCACTCAAAAAGTCCTTCTTGTATTTGAAAGGCGGTTTTCCATTCATCACCTAGTCTAATTCGAATTTGGTGATAACCACTGCGCAGGTCAATCTTGGAGAACTATTGAGAACCAGCCATTTCATCTAACATGTCATCAAGACGAGGTATAGGAAACCTGTACTTGATTGTAATTTTGTTAATGGCACGACTATCAACACACATCCTCTAAGAACTATCTTTCTTAGGAGTCAAAAGAACAGGCACAACACACGGACTAAGGTTATCTCTAATAAAGTCTTTCTGTAAAAGTCCATCAATTTGTCATTGCAATTCAACACGCTCTTTAGGGTTCATTCTATAGTGAGGTAGATTAGGTAACTAAAATCCTGGGACTAAATCAATTGCATGTTGAATATTCCTCATGGGAGGTAATTCATCAGGCAATTCTTCCAGTGTCACATCTTGGAACTCTTGCAACATTTTAGTGACTTTCACATGAGGGGAATCTACCTCTTCATTAAAAGGTTCCTCAGACACTTCCTTAGAAACGAGTGCTAGTATAATGCCTGATTATTTTCCTTCTTTTTCAAATTCCTTTCTGGTTAGAAGGTGGAGGTGTTTCTTCTTATTGGATTGAAGAAGAACAGAGGGAGAGAAGAAATCTTAATAAACGTATTCAATAATAATCATCAAAAAGTGTCGGCACAATGTATTAGCCATCCCTATTTATAGGCAAAACAATAACCCTAAAAGGAAAAAAAAAGCCCTAAATAAATAAGAAAAATACATATAAAATAAAATAAAACAAAATCATCCTCTACGTCTACGCCTATAGTAAGTACGTAGACCATCTGGCTTAAGATCTCCATCAGTACGTTAAGTAAACTAAGAGCATTTTAGTCATTTTACACCCTAAGGCTTATAAATATCAAAATCATATTTCAGCCATTTTTCTCTCTCTAAAAATTTGTAAATCTATCTCTTCTTTCTTCTCTTTTAAGCTCTCTAACTTCTCTCTAAGATTTGGAAGTCTTAAGGCTTGATTCGAAAAGTGCCGAAGAATGAAAGTTCGTTCTATGTGGCGAGGGCATCATTTTAAACCAAACAAGGCTAGGTTTAAGCAAATTTTGAATTGGTGAAATTGAGGAGTAGTTTGAGATTTTATTTCTTGAGGTAGGGGTGTGTGTTGTGTCTTTTAATACAAATTTAATTTCATATTATGAGTATAAAATTGATATTTTCATGTTATATATGAATATATGAGACTTTAAGATGAGATTCTTGTTTTAAATTGATATATTTATTTTTTTTGGATAGAAAATTATTGAAATGTAATTTAGACTGCATGAATTTCTAGTATATGCTTTATGTGACGTATATTACATATATGACATTTTGTGACATGTGTTGAAATCTTAATTTCAATGTGAATTTTGTTAAAAGGTTGAATGTGTGCTTGTGTCGATTTGATTTCTTGCGTGACATGCTAGAAATGAACATAGGACATGAAGTGGGTGCAAATACATTAAGACTTGTGTATGTTTATGCTAAACGTGAAATATTTGGTATATGTGGGGTGATATCTCAAAAATGAGTCATGTACAAAGTAGAGGGAGAATAAATCTTTCGAGATTGAAAGACCTCAAATTTGCACAAAAGTGGTTTCCGGTGAGTTAGTAACTCGAAAATAACTAAGGACATGGGGTATGGGGTTTCGGCACATATTCAGATTGGGTGTGTGAGTGTGAGAACAATTCTGAGAAAAATGTGAGTAATGTGGATAATGTTAGTTATGTGATTATTTTGTGTTGGACTTTGAGTTCAAATTCTTTTTTGTCATATGTTATAGATATGATGAGGTTATGTATTGAAGCATGGATTAAATTAAACTTTTGTGGTTGTCAAGTGTATTGATGTGCATACCATGTGAAAATACAAATTATGATATTTGACTAAAATGCTAGGAAGCATGACACGTAATTAGGCTATGCATGTTGATTGATTTATTTATTAATTTGAAATGTGAGAACTTGGGTGGATTGCACAACATATGACATTGAGCCCGTTGAACTTTGCTTATCCCCCTATATTAACAATTTCAGAGTATGGCAAGGAGGTTGTCAATGGTGATCAACCATGAGTAGGATAAAGAGATATATGTACTCTCTTTTTGGTCATTTTGGAGTTATACACGTCCGAGATATGGATATGGTACTTTAGAAATGTGTAAAGAGTCTTATGTTTTGACTTAGCATGTTTAGGCCTTTGTGCCATTAATGTTGATATTTGGACCAGAGAATGATGTATAAATGGTGTTTAGTTCAATTGATGAATGTTCTATGAGTTAGTTGATGTTTATACATGTTGTGGTTATGTATAAACTTGTATAGATGTTTGTTAGGATGTGAGAATAGTTTGAAGCAATAAATGAGCACTTGAAATTTCAAGGATAGTGAAATAAAGACTCCTACGCATGGGACTGTAATCAATTAAAACCAGAATTTTGATTAATTGAACCCTGATTTTTGATTAATCGAAGACCAAGCCACATTTATGGGTCAAAAACTCGTGTGTTTCAATAAAAGTTTTGCAAGAACTACGATTAATCGAAGCACTTGAAATGTTGTTTGAGTTAGGTTGGACTGTTAGCTTGTTTGGGTGATCTGTGAGGGACCCAGCAGTGGGGATACAAGTGTGACAACATGGTATCGAAGTGTAAATAAGGTTAAAGAGTGATGAATTGTGATGATGTGTGATAAAGAGTGAATTGATCACCTCCCTTTCCTATATTAATTTAGGTATCAAAAATTGGGTTGTGACAGAAATGGTATCAAAGCATGATTAAGGCTAAGATGTGTTGATGTTTAATTTTATTACCCTTGAGTTCTTGTATCATTCTGGGTATGGGAATTCAGGGCGTGACAGTTTTTCCCCATATTTTGTTTGACAAAAATATCTTTACTAATTTTATTTTCATCATTTTAAATTTGTACATTTATGTAATTTTGCATATATTATAAATTGTTTTTTTTCTTTTACAAACTATCGTCGAGCAACATCCTACATCCTTTTAGACATCCAACATCGCTGTTATCAAGTATGTGTTGCTCCGACCACCACCTTATAGATGCCAAGATCAAGTTCATTATTGTCGTCCTTCTCCACTTCCTCGCCTTCCTCCCCATATCGTCTCCACTCCTGGAAATCATCCAGCACCACCGGTAGTGGGGCGCCACCACCACTATTCCCATCTCCATAACCACCACCACTATCCCCACCCCTATAACCACCACCATCCCCACTCTACCACCACCACAATATGTATTCTGGAGAATGAACCACCACCACCATCCTCACCCATATAACCACTGCCACCATCCCCACCCCCATAACTACCACCACCACTATTTTTTTTCCAGCTAATGAAACCTATAACGAAGTTCCGTGCTCGACGACGGAGATATCATTTTCAGCATGACGATGGTGGTGAGATCATTCTCGACAGCAACAACGAGATATACAAATAAAGCCCATAATAACTAAAGCCCATCATATATATATTCATGTGTCTATCTAACCTTAATTAGTTGTGTTTCTAGTTTGAGCCTTTTAATGTTTTACATTATCAAACCCTAGCTACTGAAGACACACCTTATAAGTGCACAAAACTTGTTATTTTATATTCCAAAATAAATTTTTAATTACTCTTTTATTTTATTTAAATGCTCTTATCTTTATTTTTTTATGTTTTATAAGAATCGATTTTCAAATGATAAGAAAAGTAACAAAAAGGGTTGAAAATGATATATATTTATTAATGGTTGAAATAAATCATAGAAGTAATGTAGAGGAGGTGGTTTAGTGCATGATTTGCTTTACAAGATCTCAGGCTGTAACACACATTCTTAGTTACACAGTGCAGAAGTGGCTGCAAAAGTTAAATTAAAACCTAGAGGGGTGATTAGGTTTACTTGCTCATTTGTTTAATTTTTTAAATTAATCCAATTTAAGTCCAATTAAAATTAAAGTAATCCCACAAAACAAGTAAATAAAATAAAGTGTGATAATGTAAGGAATACACCAGATATACGTGAAAAACCTAAATCGGGAAAAAAATCACAAGTGAGGCTTTGTAGCCCCAGAGAACCAAGTCTATTATCATCAACACAAAGTATAACAGACTCTGTCACAGACTCACACCCACTCCACCTTGACAAGAACTTGATGCAGAACGCCTAAGGCTTACTCTTGCGATTCTCTCGTCTAATTATTGTAAACTCCCCGGTTAACGTCACAATTCTTGCAGAAGGTAACTGGAAGAACATGAACACTCAACAAGTATTCTATCTCCTTCGTAGTGTGATCTTTTTCTCATTCCTCACCAACGAATAGTTGTAAAGAAACCAAACAATCCAGTAACTTGATCAATAAGAAATCTCTGAAGCAGTTTTCGTACGATTAATCGAGCGGATAAAGAGACACAACCTAAATCTATATGTATGTGATCTCTCAAATAAATATAAAAAAAGAATTAAAGAGGAATTCTTTGTTCTAAAAATATCTTTATACTCTATCTCTCTAGAAATATAATTTATTTGACATGTATTGAAAGTTTAATGAGAGAAATCATATGAGGTTTTTATAAATGTTAAAAATTCTACTTTTCTTTGAAAAACAAGTTTAAAAACATTAAGAAACAAATTCTAAAGTTTAAGGAAATTTCAAAGTCAAAATAGGATACTGCAGAGACAAAATCCGCCATTAGAAGACTTGGACCGGTCCAGCCTATACTTGGACCGGTCCAGGGCTTTATCCCGTAAGATTTCAAGTCCTAAGCCTTCATGGACTAGTCCAAGTTTAAGCTGGATCGATCCAACCTTGAAAATTCTAAATTTTTGTCAAAAACCCTAATTTTCAAGGTTGGAACCTACCGTTTCAAAATATATGTGTTTTCAACACTTTACCTTAACTACGTGACTCTCATACTTGATCAATGATGTCTATATGAAACTGAAACCATCTAGAAACTTAAATTGATCAAACCTTTGTTAAATGCATTGATGCCTTCTTTCAAAGTGTCAAGCTTCATACCTTTGAAGATCATTTGTATGGTTGGTGTAGAACACTATGCTCACTTTGATACTTTAATTACATGATCAATTACAAAAATTTAAATAATATATTACAATTCGATCATGTCTAGTTTTAACACCGAAGATTGCCAATTACAAAAACATACGTCACACACATTTGATTGGAGATTCAAATTCAAATAGAAGATTTGGGATCTCAAATGGAAAGGAGTTGGTGGAAATTATCTCATATTTTGTATTTTAAATTTGTAATTTAAAATTTTATTTTCCCTCCTAAACCATTCTCTCTAACTTTATAAATAGGAGATCTTAGGGGTTGAAAAGGGAGGTGAGAAATTGCAGAAAAACAAGAGTGTAGCGGGAAATATTTCCTTGTATTCATTTTCTTTAATGAAAACTAGATTTATTTTTATGTGTTATAATTTTATTAACATGCTAGCATAAACATCCCTCTCGAGAAAGTGATGAAGGCACCATGGATGAAGTATCAGTAAGTCTCTTTGTGCTTGTATAATTTTTTTTCCCAAGAGCAATTCTTTTATTATTTTATTCTAAGTTTTTATTTTCAAAAATTAAAGGGAGGATTCTTCGTGTTTGCCAAATAATGGTAATTCGAAGAATGCCCACCTTTATTAACCTAGCAAAAATACATCAGATTGAGTAGAAATGCTCTCATATATAGTCAAGCTATTTTTTTATGTCATATTTTTCTTCATCTTTTCAAGTTGTAAGTGGATTGATGAAATGTATTTTTTATTGGAAGAAAAATCATATAAGAATACTAAAAAAATTATTTGTATGGATCTGTGGTAATGGATTCTCTTTCCTTTCGAATTTATTTTATTAGTTAATCAAGGCTATTTAGTTTTATTTTTTATTAGTTTTGTAATTAAAAAAATATATTTAAAAAAATTCATTTTCATCCCATAAATTAGTGTTTGAATTCGAGCTCATTTGAAATTTCACTTGAGGGTGGATCGACTCTACTTACTACTATACATTATTTTAGTTATATGTTTGTATTTTTTTCCCCTTTTTTGTAGGGGTTAGAGAAGAACGGTGAAAAAATTTTCTTATTCTAGACTCGTCAACCTCACATGTTCCGACCACCGATCGATAACCATTTTTTTCGTTCATTTTTCTCTCTCAAAATGCTCACTGTAGCATACTTCTCTCATTCAATTTGATTATGGGGCTTTTTTCAAATTTTGTGGAGTATAAATCAATTCATTCTTATCTGCAGCTCTTAACTCTTAGTGACGTTGCCATTGAAATTTTTCATCACTTATTTATTCCAGTAGTTGACTTATAACTAGATTTATCATTTCTTTGTTTCTATTTCTCTCATCTCTCTAAAACATTTATCCCTTTGTTACTACTTAAAAGGCTTCGACCAATTTTACATAAGCTCTCAAGCCAAGCTTGAGCTTTATCGAACATAGACAAGCCGAGCTCGAACATAATTTTGTGGGCTCGACTCGAGCTTGAACACCCTTGCTACTTGACCGAGCCAAACTCAAACACACCACTACTCGATTCGACTCATTTACAATTCTAATCACATTAGGAATGGCTCTTTAACGTATGTTTAACAATTGTTTTTGTTTTGTGTTTTGTGTTGCTAGTGGTGTAATGTAGCGAAACAAAACACCGCAAGTAACTTTTGTTGTCATTTAAATAGTTTCGCATTTGTTGCCAAAAAAAGACTCAAATAGAAACAATTTCCTAATGTTTTTGCACAGTGGAAAAACACTGTAGCGGTGTATAGTAAAAAAAAAACTTTTTTTATCAAATATGTTTGAATGTTTTTGTTTTCAAAAATCTTGTAAAAATTTTTATGTTACCACTTCCAATCACTATTGAATACACTCCACAATAAAAACATTGTTTCTGTGTCGAATGAAAACATAAATGCAAAACAAAAATGGTTGCCAAACAGACCCTAAGTCAGCAACTCAAAAACACATACGAGAGAGAGAGAGTGCAAAGTCATCTACGTCTTTGTTCTTCTCTCTTACTTTCTGGAAGAAGAAAAGGAAATAAAAATTGAAATTTCAATTGAAATAAAATAAAGAGGAGTTTGAATTAATTATGATTAGTTTATTTGGGAGATTTTTTCAGCGAGGTGGGTTTTGGGGTTGTGAGACTATGGGGTGTTTGTCAACAGGTGTTGTTTTGTATTAAAAAAAAGATAATGAGTGTAAAATAGATAATTCATTCCCTATGTTAACATCGTTAACTGACCATATCTAATAGGACATCATCATCATCCTTTTTGCCTTAATCTCATATGAATTCTCTCTCATCATCATCATCATCATCCATGCCTTAATCCCATTGATGATATCGGTTACATAAATTATTTCTCTTTAATTTTTCTATTAAATGTCATTTTTCTTAATAATAGAAGGTCTTACTGCAATTATGCAAAGATAGAGTCCGACTGAAATAAAGGCAAAACACAACGTTGCCATTAAAAAAATGATAAATTACTCTGACCTTCCCTGAGATTTGGCTTAATTACCCTCAAATTAAAGTTTTTGCAAAATTAATCCAGCATCCCTATCAAACTAATGATCCGTTAAACAAAATCATATCTAATATACAATTATAAAAGTACCCTCATATTATAATTTTTTTTGTAAAAATAATCTCAATTCTAATCCTTTAACTGAAATTAACATATTATATATATATATATATATATATATATATATATATATATTTCTCCATCAATGTCACACCAGCACTATCACCACCGAATGTAATTTTGACATTTTGATTCTTTAGGTTAATTGACTTTAACGGAGTTTATTGTCAATTAATGGCAAGGGTACCGGAGTAAGGTCAACTAGACCTCAGGAAATATTGATCACTATATTTTTAAAACTTTAATCAGAAAGTAACTAAGGAAAACCTTAAGGGAGGTTAGAGTAATTTACCCTAACAAAATTTGTGAAAGAGGTATCATCATATTGGGGATTGTTAGAATGGTTTAGATAGTTTACTTAAAAGACAACTCACGTGTGTGCAGCAAACTGCATGTGACTTCGTTTTAGGCCTTACATTGGTTATAAGGTCACTTCATGCATATAATCAGATGGCACCAGAACCAGACACAAAAACTCAAGAAATTTATAACCTCATACTAAAAACATAATTAAATAAGTATAGTGAAAATTACAAATTAGTAAATTTTTATTGCCAGGCTTCAAATACAATTGATAGGTTGTAAAATGGGATTAAAACTCCATATTTATTAGATTATAAGTTAAAATTTTGATATCGACTTGATTATGACATGTGTGAGGTCAAAATATTTTTTGGACTGTTGTGAGTATTAGGCCTTACAGTAGTTCTAACTTCGTTGAGCCATTCAATATGTTAGAAATGTAGAAAAATTATATATTACGTTGATTTATTGTATGAACAATATATAAAAGTTTATTTATAGGTATATAATTTTGGAGGCTAAGTAAATTTAGGAGACAAAAAATCTTAGGCCTATGTCGTTTAGGAGTAATAGTATAAGAAATCCCAACTAATTTAAGACTAAGCCAAAATGGTAAGTAAGGAATATAATATTAAATATATATATTTTCTAAGAACTCCCTTCAAACTCAAGGTGGATTATATGAAATCAACTTGAGTTTGGATACATAATTATGAAAGTGATGGCGGAGCTATGAAGATTCGGCATGTTGAAGCGAAATATGACTTCTAGAGGCGTATGGAAGCACATGATGACTTTTAGAGGGGCATGGAAGCGCAATAGTGGCACACGGAAAAGTGGTGGCCAATCACGGATGCATGTGATTACCACAAGAGGTACACTGAAGTGTTGTGGTCAATCACAGATGTGTGTGATTACCACTGGATGATGAAAAGAAGTGCGATGGTCAATCACTGAGGCGTGTGATTACCACTGGAAGGCGCACGAAAACGCAATGGTTAATCATAAAATAGTATGATTACCATTAGAAGGCACACACAGAAGTGCAATGGTCAATCACGAAATTATGTGCAGTGGTCAATCATGGAATCGTGTGATTACCACTAGAAGGCGCACACAGAAGTGCAATGATCAATCACAAAATCGTGTGGTTACCACTGGAGGTGCACGAAAATGCGGTAGGAAAATTATAGTTGATTGATGGTGATTTTTACACAATGATTTGACTTGCTATCCCGGGAATAGCACCATCCTGGCAGTGACTACAATGGATTGAGAAAGCTTTACCAAATATCGGTTGGCTTTGATAGCATGTTAGAAATATAGAAAAATTGTATATTGCATTGATTTATTGTATGAACAATACATAAACACTTATTTATAGGAGGTTAAGTAAAGTTAGGAGACAAGAAATCCTAGGCATATGTGATTTAGGAAAGAGTATAAGAAATCCTAGTTAATTTATGACTAAACCAAAATGGTAAATAATAAACATAATATTAAATATATTATCTAACAAAATATGTATGTGTGTGTGTGCACATATATATATATATTCAAGACCTCACCTTTAGGGGTGCACATGGTACGGTTCTTTGCGATTTTTGGTGGAATCGAAATCAAAATCATTCCCAACGGTTCCTTAACTGTTGAGTTCGGTTCGGTTCCGGTTCTTTGCGGTTTCGGTTCTCCAACGGTTCTTTGTCAACATTTTTTTTTAAACATTAACAAGATACACACTCATACTCGTGCACCCCTAGTCATAACAATATATTAGAAGCTATTAGTATTTATTTATATATCTTATCTTATATAAATATATAGAACATTAGAACGTAGAAGCTAAATGTATTTATCTATATATTATATATTTTATACTTTATATATAAATAGAACATTAGAATTTAGAAAGTATTAGTATTTATTTATATATTATATATTTTATACTTTATATATATATATATATATATATATATATATATATATATTTCTAATGGTTCTTGTTCCTTGACTTGGAATTGGAACTGGAATCGTAATGAACGGTTCCTAAAATTTGGAATCGGAATCGTAGTGAACAATTCGGTTTAGTTCAATTATGGTTCTTGTTTCACCGGTTCTTTGTGCACCCCCTACTCACCTTTACATGCATCAATCCAATCCCAGCATCAAGCCAAGTTCAACCTCACTTGGATTAAGATTAGAGCAGTGATAGGTCGATCCTTTGAAAACCACGAATCAAAATGAAAAATAATACAAATGTATAACGTAATGATTTAGTCCTCCCTTTCGAAAGACAAATCATTATTCTAAGATTATTTAACCTGGCCTCAGGCAATCACAGCAAAAACATCAAATTTCAGCCCAAACTTAGCCGGTTATTGAATCTAGTTGATCAATAAACGATTCGGAATCTACTCTCATATGGACATGACTATCCCCCTAACTCGAGCATTCGTGATCTCATGAGGATATTCTTTCAATGCAAGAACCAATTCCTATGTCCAAATCTTTGAATTAATTCTAATATATGTATATATATACACAAGTATTTATTTGGTTGTGGTGAGAAACATGTAGAATTATATTTTCTTTTAAGATTTTACTCGATAAAATATATTTAGGACTAAATTGTCAAAAGATATACATTATCTTTCTAAAGTTAAAGCTCGAGGTTTAAGTTCTCGTAGGAGCAAAGTGGCCAAGGTGAAAAAAAAAAAAAGAACGAACTAGAATTCATTTTTGACTGTCAAGTTCCTTGAACATATCAATTCATAATAACAATCAATCTTTAAAAATTAAGGTTATTTGTAATTTGCCGAGTACTATGTAAATGCATAAATCATTCTAGAGTATGATAATGATATTTCATGCACCCAAATTGGACATTTGGCCTGAGGTGTAAGACGCATCTAATGTCAGGTGATTATGAATGAAGAACCAAAACCGATTAGCAAAGATACATCAGCCACCCTCATCGACCCTAGCCAAGTTTCAAAGCCACTCCCAAAAGATAACAGCTATAGTTCCTTAACTATAGTTGTTCTTGCAAAATCACCAGACAAGCTCTCAGAACGGACAAGACAGAATGAAAATCACTTGATTCTCTGTCAACCAAAAGCATGGTTTAGTATGTCACATCAACGTAGGTTCAAGCTCCATGTTACATCAATGTCAGCTCAAGTCGACTCCCCACTAGCAACCTATCCTCATCTCTGCTCTACACGTGACCCTCATCCAACGTACCGTGAACTTCTCTCCTCCAACACTTTAAATAATATTTATGAAGAAGAAGGGGTTGTTTTTATAGTTTACTTACCGTGAGCTTCTCTCCTCCAACACTTTAAATAAAACTTATTTATGAAGAAAGAAGAGGTTCTTTTTATAGTATATTTTTCAAAGCTTGCAACATGCACTTGGCTTGCTTTCATGTCATTTACTTCCAAGCTTGTAACGAGTAGCTCTAACTTGTTTTTCATGCTGCTTTTGATACCTTCCATTAGTATAAGCCTGTGACTCTTAATGTAAGCCTTTACATTTCAGCTCTTAATCTTGTAACTTTCAGTTTGTTCTCTTTCTTTTTCATTAAGATTGTAACCCTTAAAGGCTTCATCAATTAATTGTCCCCAACATGGATTTATAACTGATTATTATTGTACTATTTTCGGTTAATCAAGAGAATGCTACATTTTACTTGGAAGGTATTAGCTAGTTTTCTTACTTACACTTGACCAACACTCTATTATAATCAATCAAAGTCAGTCCTTGAACTAGGGTCAAAGTGAAAGAACAGTGAGATGAGATAGCCAACTCTTAGACTGCTCATAGCCCAAACTCGAGAAAATTTGTTTGGCTCTATATAACTCAGTCTTGAGAAATGCTAAACTTCGTGAAATTATTTCATAAATTACTATCATGAATGATATGACAGGTAATAATACCATTGAATCGATCTCCATGTACGGGGGAATCCCACCAATATTAACTTATTATTTAATTGTCACATCATTTATGATAAAAATTTATGAAATAATTTCATGATATGTAGCATTGCTCTTCAGTCTTAGCTAGCCAGCTAAACCACAACTTTGAACTTGAATGTTCGTGACACGCCTTCAAGTGAAAAAGACTAGAATACCCCTGAGACATTCTTCAGCCAAATGGGTACGTTTTGAGAAAGAGCCGTGACAGAGGTTCCGACTTTCGACACTCCCTCTCACATGCATCAATTTGAAATGGTCAAAAATTAAAAGATTTTATCAATATTTTTTTAGAAATGGTTCATTTCTGCAAGGCAAAAGAAATTGGATGATACACGCATGGACACATGCTTTATGACGCGTGAAAGAATTTTGAATGTGCAAATATTAGGCAAAAGGCCAATGAGCGGATTGGTCATGAGAGGATGTGCAAATATATATATATATATATACCTCTCTCACGCATTGATGCGTCAGCGTTATGTATAGACAGAAGAGTTCTAGAGTTTCTCTTATTTTGTGGCGTTTCTGTTGTTCAATACTATAATAAGATCAATAGTTGTCAATACACAGAAAATGCGGGAAGTGATCTTTAAGTAGACAAAAAAAATAAAAATAAAAATCTTACAGTAGACAGGTGTCGATAAATGGGATAGAGTGTTTCCTTCATTATATAAACCGGCTGGTGTTTTTAGCAGTGACTTTGCCAACAAACATCCACTTGTGGAAGCGCGTATTTGGTTTCCAGCTGGTTCCGGACCCCTTAAAAATGAGTGGCTAGCTCTTTATGTGGACCCCACAGCACATGGCCACGTCAGCTAATCGAGATTCCTTGAAGACCTTACCTAACGCTCGGAGAAAACGTTTGGCCCCAACAACTGCATTGAGAAATATGATAGTATGATACCCATGACCCCATCCATTTCGTGCGTGCGTGTTTCTTTCATGGGTTTTGGGATTAAAATGACGTCCACTGCCCCCTTATAATCTGGAATTACAACTAGGTTATGCTATATATATGTGTGTATTTAATATGTTAACAATAACTAGGGTATGCATGGATCGGATTGAATTTGATTCGATGTAAATTTAAATTTAATTTGATTTCAATGAATTCAAAATTTTGAATTCAATCCGATAAAAGCCTCAATCTCATTCAATCCAATTCGTGAAATATCAGATTTGTTTTAACTTTTATAAGTTGTCGAATAATTTTTAATTCTTTTTTAGCTCAAATTGAAATTGAAATAAAATAATTCATTATAATTACATGATAAAAAAACCATATTAAAGCATCAACCCTAATGGCTGCCTTGGTGACGAGGGAATCAAGCCAATTATCCGTGTTAGTTTGGCAAATAACTCCCATAATGCTTTTGAGGTTTTTTTGAAATGCTTTTAAAATTTAAATATTCAGTGTTTATTGATAAGTGAATTATTTCTTGTTTAAATTTTTATGGTATTTTAAGTACCACTTATCCTTTTAGTATTTATATTGCGTTACAAATAAAATTAAGTGTTGAATAGTGTTAATAAATCTCATCTTACACTATTAATATATCACAAAATTAGTTTAAAAAGAGTAATCATATCACTTCTCTATCTTTCATACGATGTATATGAGATTCAAATATTTATTCTATTTTTACTATAGATGTAGAGACATTTTATTATTCATTCGATGATAATTTTTATTCTTGTTAAAAAAAAATAATAATAAATAAATCGTCTTATGCAGTACCATTTTTTTTTTTTGGTGTGTGTTGACTTAAAAGACTGACTGTAATCTTTCCTTTTTATACACTTGAGTTATATATATATATATAGTTGAGGCACGCATACCGTGAATGGGAAAGTTGTAAATAGAACAAATGAAACTACGAAAATTGCACTGCCCTCTATGTAGAATTTACCTAACATTGTGTTGTTACCATCATGATGGGAATATAATGCAGAAATATATATTGCTTCTTGTCTAATCATGATTGAGACATGAAAATCTTGACCTCAAGTCGTTTTACCATATAGTAAGATTTCATGGTCATGTACCACCACCAAAAGTTGTAGCTCACTAATATCTCATCTATTTCCTAAAATGTACATACTTGAAATTTCATAAAAAAAAAAACAATATATTTGAGAGCAGAATCAGTGTAAGAAAATTTAATATAAACTTTAAACTGAATTTTTTCAACTCTAATTCCAAAGTAGCGATTTGATACTTCCAAACGCAACACTAAAATCATTAATATAAAGTCTATCTCTCACTTGATTGTTTGTGCCAACCCCTCACTTGTGCTTTGCCCATTGTGTTATAGACAGGGAAGAAAAGGAGATAACGGGATAAAATGATATTTATGAAATTAAGTTAGATTCACGTTAAATTATAGAGTTATATATACTAGCGTATTGTTCGTGTCTATGACAATATAAAAAAAATTGTTATATTGAATCATTTTAGAATTGTGAGGGTAGATGGACATGTATATGAATTTATGTGTGAATGTAGTAGATGAATCGTGACTGTTAAATCGACGATAGAGAGAATTATTTTGTATCGCAGAAACATAAATATTTTAAACCGTAAGATTAATTTTTTAAGTATTTTTTACTATTAAATTGTAATTTCTTTTTAATTAAATGTAATATTTGATATGTAGATCAATTTTGTGGTAACACAAGTTATTTTTCAATTAACAAATGCTTGGAACATTACTCATTACACTTGTCATGCAATTCAATATAGCTTGCATTCATACCCAACACCATTATAAAGTCAAGGGCGTGACTTGTGAATGTTATACATTACCTAACCAATCATAATGACAGCTAATAAACTACTATATTACTTGTTGGAGTAGATAATTAATACTATATAATATACACCTTCAAGTAATGAAAACAATTTCCATTTTATTATAATTTTTTTATAACATAATGGTAATTTTATTTACCAGATATTGTCATAATAGGGTTAACAGCTATTTAACTATATTAATATTAAATAAATGATAGTAACTTTAGGACTTAGAATTAAAAATGATTACTACAAGACACAGCATGGAGAAGGAAAAGGATTACTACAAGCTCCTAAGGTCAATGGTGACAGTGCCTTTTGTACCTTGGAGGAAGGAAAAGAGGAAACATTGTTTTTCAAATCAAAATAATAAACCCTTTCCAGAACAGTTCAAACTTTTATGATCCTTAAATTAATGTAATATTTAAATAATGGATGGCTGTTACATGACACAGACACAGTAATAATAATTTAAAAAAAAAAAAAATACGAACACAATAATACAATTATAAAATAATAATATAATATATATTAATTATTAAAAAAAATACAATACAGAAATTATTTAATTTATTATCATGCAATTAAGAACCACACAAAAATAAATAAATAGATTAGAAAACCAAACTTATTTAGTCATCTTATATATATTTAGCTTATATTTTTAATCGTAATTTAGTTTCATATAATTTCTTTTTGAAATACTTAAATATATATCACTGCTACAAAGTGTCTGACACGTGTTCGAGGAGTGTCCTAAAAAGAAAAATATTATGACACTTTTATGAAGTGTCCGACACGTGTTCAAAGAGTGTCCAAGTGTCCACACGAATATGACACCTTTAATGAAGTGTCCGTACTTTCTAGATTATTACACATTTCATTGCTAGGGGAAGATATTTGCAAGTATTAGAATCAAACTCACCAGCAGAAACTAAACAATTCGTAGAATCAAAGGGAGGAGAATTTTTTTAATAATTAATGTTTTATTTTTATTAGCGAATAATCAATTCCCTCGTTACTTACTTTGAATTCTCGAATGACTTGCAAACTCAAATGCACGCAATCGCTCGCAAATCATGTATATCATTTAAGTCCAAATCTTTTTTGTGCCCCGATGATAATTAATGTTGATAGTAAATGCTATATTTTGGAGGATGAATGCTATACATAACATGAATCACATTTTCAATCATAATGTATTGAACTAGTTTTGGGATTGGAAATATTGATCTAAAAGCTCTCTATGAAACATATTAGTAATTTTTTTTTATATATATATACTAAAAACAGAATTTCATATTAGTAGATGAAAAAACAAATTAAACAATGTTTTGGACGGTATAATTACCGGAAAAAATGTTTCAGTACATATATATAAATTATTTCTTTTGTTAGAATTCAATTTCATTAAAAACTAATCTTTATAAAAAAAAAATCATTAAAAATTAGTAAAATAACAATATTTGATTTTTACTTTGTCTAAAATAGTAAAATCTCAATCCGCCTAATTCTTGCCAACCAACACAAGGCCCATTTGTGACATTGAAAGGAGACATGGTGGTGAATATGCGTAGACATTCATCATACTTATTACCATTATCCGAAAAGTCACATCGTGTCTAAGTGTTGCACTATGGTATCTCCTTGAAACAAATTAAATAAATAATTAGAACAAGAAAAAGAGAAAATTTTCATTATTATCATTCTACAGACCAAATTACGATTGTGATTTTAATATTCCCATTCTTGATACATACACTTCTTTTTTTGTCTTTTTCTTAAACTAAAAGACAAAAGTGCCCTTCCTTCTTGATTCCCCTCTATTGAATTATAAACAATAATATATATATATATATATATATATATATAAATAAGCAACAATAATATTATTTTACTTTAAGAGTAGAGTGCGTTAAATGTGTAAATATCACCTCCTTACTTGACATAACTTACGAATTTACGATAGATGACAATTATTAAAAGCATGATTATTAATGTGACTTGTTCCATTCACTCACTAAGAATGTTTGATAAAATTAAAAATTTTAAGATCTAAATTTTAAATGATAAATAAATTTTTTTTAAAAAGTATTTATCATTAAGTAAAATTATTCTCACTTAAAATTTTAACTTATTTAAAATAATATTATCTTTTTAAATAATGTTCAAATTACTTTATCAAACACACTTTGTGAAATGATTTGGATTATTAAAAATGCTTAGAAATAAAAAAAGGTGAGAATGACATTAATGATTAAGTTTCAGTCATTGATTTAAAACATGATTTTAAAACATGATTAATGTTCGATGCTTAGTTGGAACACCATGTACAATCACATATACCACGTAGGGGTGCACAAAAAAATTGATAGAATCGTAAAATCGAATTAATCTAATGATTCGGTTCTAAAATTATGGAATCGAAAATTAATAGTTCGATTATGATTTGTGATTCTTTAAAATTGAATCGAAGTGACTGATTTATTATACATATATAATATATTTATATATATTATATTTCACGATTCGATTTGGTACAATTTCATAATTTTACAGTTTGATTTGATTCCAATTTTTTTTTTTTTTTTTTGAAGCAAGTCCAACTGAATCCAACTATATGCACCCAAACAGCATAGAACTGAAGGGACATCCATGTCAAGTTAAACCATGATCGAGGATCTTTTGGTCATTGCGAAACGTTTCGTTTCGGCGACCACAACGAAGTGTAGGACATAAAATGTCATTATCGGAGATTTACGCCCGAAAACCCGCCTTCTCCTCCCCGCGTTTCTCTCTCTCTCGATTTTTCCTAATCAAAATCATTGAAATAGCGGCGAATATCTCTCTCCTCTAGTTCTCTAGGGTTTCTAGAATCCGATCGAGATCAGTTTGCTAGAGAAGTGAGAAATCCATTGCTGAGTTTTGAGCTGTGTTCGATGCTCGATCCTCATTGCTCGATCTAGTGCTGTCTTTCAATGTGTACACTGTAAGTTTAGGGCTTCTAAATCTATCGACCTCTTCTCTCTACAATACCATCCATATGTGTAAATGTGTATGAATTTGTGTTTATGTATGGTTTTTGTGCAATTTATGACAGTTCTTTGATTCCTTTGGTTGTGTTGACATACAATGCTGCAATACATTGTACTGAACTGTCGATTATATAGAATATGTTTTAGATCGGTTGGTGGAATTATGTGAATAAGGTTTATTTGATTTGCTTTTGTGGATAAGGGGTTTGAAACGAAGGTCTTGGAAATGTCGAAACGCAGAGTAAAATGAGCCAGGCCGAAGTTTCGAGGATGAAGCCGAAGCCACCTCCTGTTCCGCTCGCGACTCTGATCGGTCGCGAGCTCAGGAATGAGAAGGTCGAGAAACCTACACTTAAGTATGGACAGGCTGGTCTGGCGAAGAAAGGGGAAGATTATTTTCTGATCAAACCCGATTGTCAGAGGATTCCAGGCAATCCGTCGACTTCGTTTTCGGTTTTTGCGGTAATTTCATTCTCCAATTGATTATTGCGAGCTCATTTGTAAGTTTATTCTACTTATCATATGAACATTAGTTATACTAGGTATAAGATTTTGGAATTTGGGTTTTTTGATGGTAGATTTTGGATGGGCATAATGGTATATCGGCGGCTATATTTGCGAAGGAGAACTTATTGAACAATGTTTTAAGTGCGATTCCCCAAGGAATTGGTAGGGAAGAGTGGCTTCAAGCCCTTCCTCGGGCATTAGTTGCGGGTTTTGTGAAAACTGACATAGAATTTCAGCAGAAAGGCATGCACCGACTTCTCTCTTTCAGTCTCTCACTCTCTCTCTATCGTATCCATGATCACTCTTTTTTACATTTTGTTCTACTAAGCTAATCTTTGCACTTTGATATTAATGATAGGAGAGACATCTGGGACGACTGTTACATTTGTTGTGATTGATGGGTGGACTGTGACAGTTGCATCTGTTGGGGATTCTCGATGCATATTAGATACGCAGGGGGGTATTGTTTCTCTGTTAACAGTCGATCACAGGCTAGAAGAGAATGCAGAAGAGAGGGAACGTGTCACTGCAAGTGGGGGTGAAGTTGGAAGGCTCAATGTCTTCGGGGGCAATGAGGTGAAATAAAATTGAATTTGCTTTTTAGACTGCCTGAGAACAATCTTCTGCTGCTCTGATTGTCCTGAACAAGGACCACAGAGCTGTTGTAGCTGAAAAAAGTTTAAAGCTTTCCTTCTTTTTGGTCAAACTTGTTTGGTTCATAGGTTGGTCCTCTCCGCTGCTGGCCTGGTGGGTTGTGCCTTTCTAGGTCAATCGGTGACACAGATGTGGGGGAATTCATAGTCCCAATACCACATGTTAAGCAAGTGAAGGTAGGTGGAGTTTTTCATATTGATGATGGCTTTTCTTTGCTTTATGGTAATATATTCTAAAGTGAAAACAATTTTCATTGGTTTAGCTATCAAATGCTGGGGGAAGACTTATAATTGCTTCTGACGGTATATGGGATGCTCTATCATCTGATATGGCTGCACAATCTTGCCGGGGTTTGCCAGCCGAACTTGCTGCAAAGCTGGTTGTTAAGGTTATATCAAACATGAGCTGTCTTCTTATCCAGCTTGAGGCTCTGACTTTTATAATTATGTTTAATTCTTGTTCGTTCGCCTGTTTAGGAAGCTCTCAGGTCAAGAGGCCTGAAGGATGATACAACCTGCCTGGTGGTTGATATTATTCCCTTTGACCACCCAGTTTTGCCCCCAACACCTAGGAAGAAACAACCTCTGCTCAGTTCACTTATGTTTGGGAAGAGATCTAATAATGCTATGAACAAAGCAACAACTAAGCTTTCTGCTGTTGGGGTTGTAGAAGAGTTGTTCGAAGAGGGTTCGGCAATGCTTGCGGAAAGGTATGCAATCACAACTTGCCTTAATAGAGTACAACAGGCACTATCAAACATTACCAGTGTGAAGAATTCATTTTTTTGACAAGTCCAAGTGTGAAGAATTCATATAGTTCAATGGAATTTTCTGCCCCAATTGTTTGGTTACTGGTCTTGTTTTTTTTTATAATAGGTTTTGGTTACTGGTCATGTTAGGTACTATTGTGTGCATAGTTTGCTGTTCACTTGTATTTGTGTCGGTTTTGGATTTTTTTGGTAACTAAGTTCCGTTGATGAAAAAATTGTTTGTGTAATAATAATTTTAGTTTCTATGTCTTTAAATTTTTAAGGTACTTTCAAAACTGTTGATAGTAATTCACTCCAAATTAGTCCAAATTAGTAGCTGTGAATTTTTTCATTCTCTCCCTCGTAATTCAGTGTTTTCACATAGCTAGAATTAGTCATCACATGTTATTGTTACCTTAAAGTGATTTTGCTAGTTGATAAACTCAACTCAACAAAATCTCCTGTTTCGTCAAAGTTAATACGATTAAGTTTTTTTTTTTCTTTAAGTTTTTTTGTACTTTCTACATGATTTAGTACACTAGGCCCAAATGATAATCTAACTGCAAGGGGGGTCCTTGGTTGAATATGAGTAACAATATTTTATGTCATTTTTAGCTTAACCCAAATTACTTTTTTTTTTCTTTTTTGTGATTGGAAAATCTTTAAAAAATAATTTTTTTGAAAGGAGATGATTGCACGACCTAGTTTTGTGATTTTGCCTCACTAACTAGTGGTAGTCATATTATCTATGTCATTTCAAGCTTTACTTGCATAACCTTTTTTTTGGTATGTGTGTGCTTGGGAAACCTTAGTATATAAAACTCTTGAAAGGAAGATGTCATAGCACTAGTTTTGTGATTTTTTTTTGTTTTGACAAGTAATGTTTCATTAAAGGCGCTCAAGAGGAGAGAGCTCTCAAGGAGAAATACACAAGGCCAAGAGGGTCAACTATACTCTCAAGTTATCTACAAAATCAACAAATTTCCCCCAAATATTTACAAATTCACCCATTATCCCAAAAGAATAAGGAACACAATATGGTGTATTTGAGAGACCAAATAGGAGTTTCCTCCCCATTGAAAAATCTCCTATTTCTCTCATGCCATAGACCCCACCATAAACAAAGAGTTGTGGCTTGACTCCCCACTATACAACCTCTCTGAGCCTCAATCATATCCACTGTGGAACCCGAAAACAGCCAATGAACTCCAAAAATCGCCAAGAAAATATCCCAGACATCCCCCCTTGCCACTGGACAATGCAAAAGCAGGTGGTTCACCGACTCCTCATTCTTCTTGCACATACAACACCAGTTTACAATGATCTTTCTCCTCGTTTGATTATCATTCATTAGGATCCTCCCAAGAGCTGCTGTCCACACCAAAAAGCCACCTTCATGGGGGCTTTCAATCTCCAAATGGCCTTCCAAGGAAAGTAAGTAGCCAGAACTGCCAGAAGGCTCTGATTGAGTGAACGCAGCTCAAAAACCCCCTTCCAAGGAACCACCATATCTTCTCATCAAGACCCTCTCCTGCCACTTCCTTGCTATACAACAAGGCTAGGAAATCTGCAACCTCCCCTAGCCTCCAAGCATGAAAATCTCTCCCAAACTGCACATCCCAAGTTGTCCTACCGCTATCCAGCCAAGCCGAAGACCAAAGCTCGTTTATTAAATGTCGAGGGTAACTGTGTTATTTTGACTATAACTAAAGGGCCGGTCAGTGTAATTTACCCTAACATTTGTGTATCTATATCTCCAATCAATAATAACCAAGGAAAAAAAGTGAACTCCATTCACATTGAAGCAAATGTGTCCACTTGGTGTTGAATTGACAGGCGATTATCACCTTTTTCCTTTGAAAGTATCTTGGTCAAATGATTTCAAAATTTCAATTCACCTAAGTTCTAGGCTCTCTCAACTTTTAATATTTCATCCAAGATGTGTGAAAAGCATGTGAAATAGTGTATGCCAGTTTTTTTCATTCCTTGCATTCAATCTGTGAGAAAGCCTTAGCTATGCTTTTATACAGCTTTCTAAAACAAATTAGTTGGTGTAAATTCTTTTGATGTAAACTTTTCTACCAGATCAAAGTGATTGTAGTAACTTTGTCTTGATTACTCCACTTGAATGAAACTCTTGTAACACATTCCATAATGATATATCAAGATTCTCAGAAATCCTCAAAAACTGGTGAAACCTCAAGAGTAGGAGCTTAGTCTTTAATTTTTATCCTACTAGGAGTTGTCTTTCTTGATCTCTTCTTTGGCAAAACTTCTCTATACGGCAGCTGTCTTTCTTGATGTCTTCTATGACAAAACGTCTCTAAATGGCATCAGCTTTCTCACTAGATGATAAGTTTCTATTATGCATCTGATCCAGGCCTACTGGTAAAGATGACAAAAAAACTATCCTCTTGTCAATACAGCTTAGATTATATTTGTCAATGGAGCAGAATCATTTGTACTCGGCCTTATTAATCCATCTTGGATTCATTTAGATAATAACCTTTGATGTCAATGGGGGTACCAGGAAATTGGTTCTGAAAATAGACAGGTTGTGATGCACTGATGCTGTTATGTAGCCTTTGTTGAAAAGGAGATAGTTGAATGATACTAAAAGTAGTCCCCCATCCTAACTACCCGGGGGTAATTAACAAGGTTTAATATTGTATTGATGTGGAGAAAGTTTGCAAGTGTTTATGTTCATCACACTGATGAAAGATGCAGCATGTAGAATTATGTGTTTGAAGATGTTGTATCAATGTTGTATGTATTCCGAGGGCAGTGGCTTGAAACCTAAAGACAACGAAAATTGAAAATGTTTTTATTTATTCAGTCAGAGAAATCGATTAGTAAATACTTCTATTGAATAGATTTGTATTCCAATCATCTGGGTTGAGGAATATTATTTAAAAGAATTAGTGACTATTCCTTGTGAAACTAATGGGGACTTTGTACCATTATCAGTGAGTAGTTCTTTAATATACAACACTGTAGAGATAAAATTCACACACAATTGCAATAGAAAATTAAGAAATTCTTTCAGCTATTATTCTTATTGTTATTATTATGTTAGTCTTTGATTGGCCCTTTAAGTAGACAACTAGACATTTGCTTCCAATTGGCCTGTGCTCAACATATTGCTTTGGATTTGCAATTATTTGTTGTACCAATTAAAATTGACTTTGTGATAATTTGAGCTAGATGATGCTAACTCCCTAGCCCAATGAGGAAAAGAAAATTTGAACTTTTTTTTTTCTTCTTTTAACTGTTGCCCTGAACTTGACTTGATATTTTGTAAAAGTGCAGGCTGGGTAAGGATGTTCCTTTGAACTCAAACACTGGGATTTTCAGATGCGCAGTTTGCCAAGTGGATCAACCACCAAGTGAAGGTTTATCTGTTAACTCTGGTCCCTTTTTCTCAGCTGCATCAAAGCCATGGGAAGGCCCCTTCCTCTGCACAAAGTGTCGTAAAAAGAAAGATGCTATGGAAGGAAAGAGGTCGAGTACACCTGCATTGACTGCATAATCTGGTAACATGGTAAATATTACTATATATATTTTTTCTGGCAGTGTGAGCATGATGGTTTTGTTTGCGGTGGTTATTGTTAAGGTGTGTGTAAGAAATGAAGTAGGGATATCATATGGAGAGTTGTAGGTGTTCTGGATATTGGTGCAAGTTTTTGTTAATTCTGGTTTATGCTCGGCTGTTGGACTGACTGACAAAGAACACGGACATGCTGTCTGATACTATTATGATATGATTGTGGTAGTTCCATTCCTAACAGCTTGAATATGTAAGTAGAAATGTTGATTTGATTGCAAAATGGATGGGATTGCAGAGTATTATTTTCTCTCTCATGTTTAGTAGTTCAAGATTGGTGGTGGCTGCTGCTGCTGCTGCTGCTTGCATTTGGTTTGTCTATCCTTATTTGCTCCCTTCCTAAATTGTCCGATAGAAAACCAACTACATTGAACAGGCATAATAAGATGTTCACAAGTTTTAACATATTAATTATTAGTAGGACTGACATGGTTTGCTGCTTTTCATAATTATTATGATTTATATATATATATATATAGACTTGGAGATGATCCATTCTCATATTAGTTATACCGTTACTTCAAATAAATGCGGGGCATATATTATCAGCTAGGTCAAGAGCTTATACCAAGTGAGTTTGTTCAATAGAAAAACAACTACTCATAATCTAAAAATATCTTGAGCTATTTTTTGAAGCAAGCAACTCAGACCCGCATGCTTTAAATTATTGTTGCAAAGCCAAATACCCTCCCCCCACCAGCTTCACCTTTCCGCCACTGAGTTCCGACTTAAAAGATCAAATTACTAATGTACCCCCCCTGACCCATTAAAATACACATTCAAGTGCTTTAACTTTAAAATTTGCAAATTTTATATGCAAGTAAAAATAAAATTTAGTCTTTTATTCCATTAAATATATAAATGTTGTTTTATTTTTCAGAGATGGGAATTATATATATAATTAAAAGATTATACCCTTTACAATGGTAAGTAGAATTGACTGAAGTGAATTTTGATTGAATTAAACACGTTTCAGTAGCCAATGACGAGGGATGCATCACTCTATAAATTGGGATAGCTTTTTTTGGAAAATTAAGAAAGTTCAGCTCCAGACTGATTTGGGACTTGCCAAACTTAAACTAAAAACACATGGAAAACTTACTAATATTTATCATTAATAGATTAAAAACACATGGGACTTGGTTAATATTGTATAATATTTAAAAGAAATTAGAAAAAGGATCCTACTCCTTTTAAACGGGTTTGCTCTAATATTGAAGTGGGAATGTTTTATGTTATAAATTGCTCAATTGTTGTTACACATGTAGTTTTCATTTCTGTTGGTACAAAATGAAGGCTGGATTGATTTTTTATTTTAGGAGTGATCTAAAAAGTTAAATCTTTTTCTTAATGGTTTTCGGATCTTAAAATATACCTAAGTAATTAAGAGATACACACTGGTCTTCCAACTCTATCAGCTGACCTCTTGAGAAGATTTACATTACGCCCGGTGTAAATATACTGGATGAATTTGGGTCATACGTGTTACACACACATATTGAGTGAGTCTTATTGTACTTATTATACATATATGAATGAAATTCACCCGGTGTATTTATACCAGCTATATTGTAGACGGTTGTAATGGAGTCTTTCTTGGAGATACTGTAATTCCAGGACTGATTGTAGGTTAAATTTAATGTAAATAAAATTATATGAATGATAAAGGGTGTGTTTAGGGAAAAGAAAGAGAAAAAAAAATTGGATTACAAGATGTTATATTTATTGTTTTGTCACCCAACAGATATGTATGTTTGTGTATATATTTATATATATAGTACTGAATGTCATTAACGGGCTGTTTGATAAAACTGAAAAATTAAGTACTCAAAATTTTAAGTACTGAATTTTAAGCGCTCAAATTTTAAGTACTAAATTTATTAATTTGAAAAGTTGTTTGATATTATCTTAATTTTAAGTGCCGAATTCATTAACATTGTTGGTTAAATATAAATACACAAATCTGAAAATTGTAAAATTACATTGTTGCCCTCGGTATCATTACTTTTAACATTTTTATAAAATATATTGTAAAAAAAATGATACAATAACTAATTTCACTCAAACATATTTTTTCATCAAGGGATAAGATTAGATGAGTCTAAATTGTATTTCACAATTTTTTTTCCGGTCATTTGGGGCTATGTTATTATTTATGGATAAATCTTTTCTTTCCTTCATCTTGATAATTTTAGTATTTTTTAAATTATTTTATAATATTATTTGCTCTTTGGTTGAATTACTTGAATTATTGTTGTTAATGTTCAATATTTTAATTTGTGGTAGAATAAATTTAAATAAAATGTACTTCACAATATATATATATGTGTGTGTTGTTTCTAGAATATAAGATAAAGATGTAAAAACAGTGATATTTTAGTGGGGGTGATACTACAAAGTTATAATTTATTAAAAAAACAAAAAGTGAAATAAACAAAATAATATGCAAGTATTTTTATCTTTTATGAAATAATCATAAATATGTACAAACTTTACTCTAATCTTAGAATGTTTGGTAAGAAGAGTTATGTGAAAATGAATGGTATTCGAAATATATATTTTTTATAAGCAGAAGTTACTCGATAAGAAGAGTTATGTGAAAACGGATGGTATTGGATATATTTTTTTATACAATAGTTGCAGAAGATGATGAATCGTGGAAGAAGTTGAATATGGCAGGATATTTCAACACGGTAGGTGATTGAGCCATATATATAAATAAAATAAAAAAATAGTTTTAAAATTAAAATTAAAATTACTGAGCATATTCTACATTCAACCTTGAGCAAATTGCTAAAAAAATTCACTCCTTTTAAGGCGACACTTATTTGTTTAAGCGTAAAACATTATCAAACACTTATTTAAAAAATTAGTTAACATTTTTTTATTGTAAGTGCTAAATTGGGTTATCAACCATGCCCTAAGTAGTTTGAGGCTGTGTTAGTTGCCACAGGTTTTTTTAACCTTGCTCAGATTCGGGCCTTCACTCGATTTCTTTCTGAGCCTTAGTTTTGTGTTTGGCTTTTGAGCTTTGTCTTTTCCCCGGGGTTCTCCACTCCCTTTGTATATTTGTTTATAATTATCAATAAAATACTTACAACTTTTAACACACACAAATAATTAAGCTAGACTATCAATATAGAAACAGTACTTTTAACACACACAAACAATATTATGGTTAAAAAACAAAAAAAAAAAACAAAACCACATGCATGATAACTCTCTAAGAAAAGGCAATCGCATATATATATATATATATATATATGGAAAGTGTTACTGTTGGTGAGAGTATTTTATGAAGGGAAAATTAGATTTTGGTGACCAAAATTAAAAATATTTGATTTACAGTGACCTTAAACTCAATAAAAGGTAAATAGTGTCCAATCTTGAAAAGTAATTGCCAATGAGTGACCATTTAACTTTAATGTCCAAAATACCCTCCTTTTATTTAGAAATTATCAATCCCTTATTCGTCTTCCCCAATCTCAATTCTAAATATCAAATCTTCAAAAGACATACAAAGATTCTAGAAAAGAAAGTATATATAGAGAGAGAATCTCTCTCCCTCTCTCTCTCTCTCTATATATATATATATATATATATATATATATATATATTTAGACATATATGTTCATCTTACAATTAATGCATGTGCATATATGGATTTTTTTTCTTTGATAGATTTTAGGGCTCCAAAGATACAGCAAGAGTTATTATTTGAAATGAATTAACTATGGGATACCTGATATAAAAAAAAAAAAAAAAAGATATGAGGCAGTAGGTAATATGTTTATTAGGCAAGTCTATTCATATCTTCCAATATTCCTTATTAATAATTAATTGCACCCAAATTAGATTTTTTTTTTTGTTAATGAGATATTAATATACAAGAATATATATATATATATATATATATAAATTATATCTTCTTAGAATGTATATATGTTCATATATTGTATACAAGTCATTGGATTCTTTAAATTTTTTGATATTTGGGTTTAAAAAAAATGAAGAAAAGATGGGGATTTATGCACAAAATGAAGGGTATTTTAGGTTTTAAGATTAAATGGTCACTTGTTAGCAATTATTTTTTAAGTTTGGTCACTATTTACCTTTTATTGAGTTTAAGGTCACTAAATAGCAATATTTTTTCAATTTTGGTCACTGAAATCTAATTTTCCCTTTTATGAATCATGATAAATTTCAATCCTCATTTTATTACTTTATGTGAACTAAAAAGAGACTCGTAATGGTTTTTGGGAGCTTTGAAGAAATAAAGGGTGGTTGGAGTAGAAAGTGGGAAGTAAATAAAATGTGGAAAAAGTCTCTGGATATGATATTGATATGCTCAAGAGAAAGTGGCCTAATGTATTCCATATCTTAACAAATATTATCTCTTATCGTTCGTTGATCAAGTATTCAATTATTTACTAATCTAACCTTCCTTTTCAATCCATTCAAACATGTCACTTGAGGGCATTACTAGGAAATACATGACAAAAAAATTTGTTCAAGTCCTACAAAATAGGTGACTCTTAACACCCACGTCTCCTTTCTCTCCCCCCACCAATATTCCATGTTCTCTCTCTCTCTCTCTTCAAGGCCAATGAGAGGCAACTCCTCTGTAGAAGTAGAAGTAGAAGTAGAAGACAATGAAAGAAGAGAAGCCAAAAAATTGCAAAGTTCTCATCACCATGCCTCAACCAAAGATCAAAATCAAGATACCTAAGTTACTAGTCAAGACCATATTGCAGAGAAGAAATCACAAGTGCAATGACAGTGACACCAACAACAACATTAATGGTGATCAAAACAAGAGCAAGAAGAAATGGGCCAAACCCAAAAGGCTTCTTCTGCCCAAGAAACTAAGGTCAATCATTCACAGTGTCTTCGGTAACAAGACTAGTTCAAAAGAGGTGTGTTCTTGCAGCAGTTACAGTGGTAGAGGTGGAGGTAGAGGTGGAGGTGGAGGTTTCAATGTGGAAGAAACCGACACGCATTTGAGTAGTTTTTCTGTGTCAAAGTCATGCTCTTTGAAGGAAATTTTGGAGATTGAAGGTGAAATGGGAATGCAAGAGAACACGTTGCCACAACAAGTGAAGGCTCCTAAGCAACCTCTCAAAGTGTCTCTGTCAATGGGTTTTAACTCCTTGAAAGAAAAAATCAACACAGCCAACAATTCTAGCAATGGAGGTGTTAGTGCCATGGGAAAACATGAGAATTCAAGCATCTTATATAGGACTCCAAGCAGGAAACTGAATGGTTATAGACAAATTAGGAGGGCCAGGTCAATGCGAAAGAAAGCAAGCAAGCAGCTTGAAGAAGAAGAAGATGATGAAGATGAAGGCGAGATACTATGCAATAAGAGGATACTGATGGGAGAGAGGTGCAGGCCACTACATATATCTGGTACCCTGAACTATGATAAAAATGGCATTTTGTTACCAGAAGTGCTTCCATGTGAGGAACTGTAAATCTCTCACAAATGCATTTTTCAATCCTGCTTTGAGGTTTGCATCAGCTGCTTCTAGTTTTAGATTTACTTTTCGGGTTCAGTTTTGTTTACCGTGTGTAAGGAAATGTTGCATGACGGTCATGGTGGTCTGTATACAAAACACATAATGTACTCTTTTTTTTAAGTTATTAACTTTCTACAAATCTTTGGGACAAATAATCTGGCAACAAAACTGCAAAAATGATGGCAAATTGGCAAAATCAGTGCTTGCAAGTCTTCACTATCCACCACCAAGATCAATTTAGAAATCTCATTGCTTGAGATATTATCCGCAGAGCAGATCTAAATCAAACAGTACTAATTCAAGGATAGAGTGAAAACAAATTCTGTACTGTTTCTTCTTATTTGTACACAAAGATGCGCAGGTTTTTTTGAGGCCAGGCCACCTGAAGCTGCCTATGACGAATTCTAGTCTTTCACTTGGCCACTTTAATGTTATACAGTATACTCTTAAAAATTTTGAGTTGCACCAAACAAGTTAAATAACAAAATAAGGATGCAAGAAGCCTGGATCTTGGAGGAGGTCTGTGCCACTGTCCTCTTTCTTTTCTATTATGGTTGTTGCCTAGTGCCCCCATCCACTGGCCCATCCCCATACCTGCCTTCTAGGGCTAGCACTGCTGCAAGTCTGCAACCATGCCTCTTGCACTTCTCTCTGCCATTGTCTACCTGTCTTGCCTATTTCATTTTGTACCTTCCATCTATGTTTCTCGCTCCCTCGACCATATTCCCCCGTCTTCACTCAGGCAATGATGATCCCTATCCTTTTCCCTGTCTTTATACTGATTTCTATCACACCCTCTTCCATATTCCCTCTCATAATCTTGAAATAGTCTCAATCTCTGCATAAGTAACAACAATGCCAAAGTAAAACTAAAAATCTCTTCCGCTTACAAATCAAATTGTAGTCCACATATTCAGAACTATACGTGATGCTTAAGTAATTCAAAATTAATCTTAATCAGATATTATTTCATGGAGCAAATCATTTGGATTTCAAAAAAGAGCACATGATTCATCATAATAAGAACTAGTATAGCCAAGTGTATATTAAGAGACAGTTGCACCATAAGAATTGTATCATACATCATACTTATCACAGTGCACTTTCAGCACATAATAACCTAGAAGGATCATAAAACATTACCATGGAAGGGTCTGTTCAAAGGCTTCTCACGCATTAATAGGAATGCAGAACTCTGTGCACTATGCACACGTGTGTTTGTCCTAAACTTCTTTTTTTTCTTCCATGTTTCATGAACTTTAATATGTTTGTGTATGTGTATGTACATATTTAGATAACTGCCCCAAACATGTCATACTAGCTTCTGCAAAGAGAACTCATGATTTTGTAATGGTAACAAAACATTTCAAATACTAAGCAAAATATGAGCTTAATATTTTTGGCAGTTTGCTTCAGAATATAATGAACACTGTATTTCCTATTTCTAGTATGCACTTTTTGGTTTGGTTGGTTACTTAGGGGCACAAGGGGAAGCAATGCCCCTGTTAGTAAAATATGAGATTATAACTAAAAAAGAAAGAAAATGGAAACCAAAAGAAGATAAAGAAAAGAGAGAGAAATGGGACTCGTATCTGAACATACCATGAAAATAACACCGCTGCTGCTATTAATAATAATATTGAGAACTAGTCTAACTAGAGTAGATTGTGTGATCCATCATACTTCTCACTGCACACTGTCAGTGCAGAGAAACCTGGCAGGATCATAACTTTTGATATAGGAAGCTGTTTTAGGCCACTGATGGCTGTAAATGCAATGACAGTAGCATAACCTTTGAAATGTGTGAATGTGTGCCTGTGTATATGTGTGTGTGTAAAACTATATATATATATATATATATGTATGCATGTATGAATATGTAGGCAACAGCTTCCATCATAATCTAACATACTAATTTATTCCAAAAAACAATCATAAGCTTCCTTGATGACAAGAAAAATTATAAAATGTTGACGGGCTAAGGTAACTTCAATCTTACAGTTTCTTTGACTTGAAGAGATTGTACAAACAAAAAATGAAGATAGAGAAGTTTTTTCAAGTGAAATGGGTATTTATGGATCAAATCATTGTATTGTATTCATCACAATAAATTAACGGCCACTTTGGTTGGGTTCAGTTTTCCGAGAATAGTTTTTTATTCACAGAGAATTGAAAATCAAAAAACAGTAAGAAACCATTTGATCGTCTGTTTTATGAAAACATAGTTTAAAAGAAGAAAAAAAATCATAGAACAGTCTTTTCTAATTATCTCAAAAGTGTCTTTGGTTCTCAAAATTCTTGAAAATTATTTCATGAAAATTGAACTAAACAGACCCTAATACTTCGTCACAAATGTCCCAAGTGTTCCTTTTAAAACGTCAATATAGAAAGATTAAAACTTTCCTAAATTCCTCAGCTTTCAAAACTTTCTCAAACTAACAAGTTAGATCTTTATATTTTCAGAGGTCAGTTTTGGAATAGCAAAGGGAAGCAGGTACTAAATACATGTTTTCTTACAAAGTTGGAATCCCCTTGGAGCATTTCATATGGGATAGAGGCAGTAATTACATATTGCAAAAATCCAATCAGACTAAATACTAAATATAGTAATTTTAAGTGCTAGAAGAAAAGAGACACCAATAACCATTAAACCGCAGTTACACTACATTGGAATTGTTTGATTATTATACTTATTGCTGGACACTGTCACAACAGTGAAACCTGGCAAGATTGTAAAGTATTACTGTAGGAAGTTGTTTTATCCAAGGATGCCTTTGGAAGCCACAGAAGTATAATAAGCCATGACAAATGTGTGTGCACTGCACGCGTGTATGTGCATGTTTATGTGAATGTAATTGTTTCTTGAAATAACAGCTTCCTTTATAATATATAATATTTGTATCCCCGACAATGACAATCACGCAGCAAATATCATACAGAAGTTAGAGTTGCTAAGAAAAATTATACCAAATTTTCTAGTTAAGGGAACATTTGTATGTACAACGAATACAAATTTGTAACATTTCATTTCCACAGAAACCAAGTGTGTGTGTGAGAGAGAGGTGCAAATTATTGGAGTCATCACCAAAAATGTAAATGTAAATCCATCCACATACTACAGAATCACTTAATTTCAAATGCTATGAGAAGGGGGAGGAGAAGGTGTACACCTTAATAACAATGTAATAAAACATACTCACTTTATGATGCAACATTTCCATGACAAAACAATGAGCTCAGCACATACTATTAAACTAGGAGAAATTGAGAAACAGATCACTTCATACATTAGCTACTCCCAATGCAACAGTTCCATGACAAAACAATGAGCTCATAGCACACACTATTAAACTAGGAGAAACAGATCACTTCATAAATTAGCTACTGCCATATCACATAAGTTCTTCTGCCAGTCATCATAAAGAGTGCATCGTGAACCTCTCTTGATGGGTCCATTTTAGAATAAGGGAGAAAACACTAATAAAAACAAACTTCAACATTACTATTGAATGAATTCAATTGAATTAAAAAAGAAAAAATTGTATAAAGGAAAAGGAAAAATAGAAAAATAATTTATTTTAGAAAAACCAACAAAGGAAAAATGGGAAAGGAATTTAATTTAAAAAAACCAACAAAGGTAGCTCCCCACACCAAGGTTGTCAGAATCGGGATTCTACGTTGGATCGTTTTGGATTCCGTAGAATCGGAATCGTAGAATCAGATCGTGAATCGTAAGATTCTACCAAACTAGTAGAAAAATAATTCAAATTAACTTTTTAAACAATGATACCTCTAAAAGAGTTAAAAACATATTAACAGAGCCTATGGAGTATGGATAAACAGAGTTAAAAACAGAGCCTATGGATAAAGTGATAAACAGAGTTACATAATACACTCAAAATTCAAATACTCAATAATCAATACAGAATTATAGATTACAGACTACCAGCACCAGCACCAGACCAGTGAACACATATGTAGTAATAAAATATAAACTATAAACTATAAACAAATTAATTTATTTAATATACAGAATTGCAGAAAATACTCAAATAGAAATAGAAATGCATATAGTATATACAGAAACAGAATACTAGAATAGATTAGATTCTAGAACCAGAATTGCAGAACCAATTAATTTAATTTATTTATTTAATATGCATATACAGAATTGCAGAAATGCATATAGCCATATACCATTAATGATCAAAGTTCGAATCGGAGCTGTAAGAGGTTGACAACCATAGGTCTTCAAGAATCCAAGACTTCCAAAAGAGAAAAAAGAGAAGTGGAGAAGTTGAAACACACCGATCCGTAAAGAGAGAACAAAAGAGAGAAGTGGGTCTCGGACTCTCGTCGAATCGAACTGTCGAAGAGAGAAGTGGAGTCGCCGCCTCGCCGGAGCTGCTGGAGAGTGGAGACAGGAGGCTTCGACAGTCGACACTCACACTTCGCGAAAGACTGAGAATTTGAGAGTTCGAGTCGTTCGACTCTTCTAGGGCTTCTTCAATCTTCAGTATAGACTATAGTGTATACGGTATAAGATTATAAGTTATAATAAATAGAGTGGGCTGCTTGGGCTTTCTTTACCATTTCACTCTCTTTATAAATCTTTGGGCTTTCTATTGAACCTATTTTATATAGCCCAATGGCCCCAATATGCTTCAAAAAGCCAACGCCACTAAAATAAGGCCCAAACACTGAATACATACAGAATCGGTTCAATAGTATAGAATCGTGCGATTCTACGATTTTACAAAACGATTCTACGATTCTGCATTATTAACAATTTATATGCGATCCAACTCGTTTTTGATATTTTAGATCAACTCGAATCACGATTTCGAGATATTTTAGATCGACTCGAATCGCAATTTTGACAACCATGCCCGCACCCATAAAATTTGGTTCTTGTGACCATCTCTTTTAACAAAGGTTGTTTAATCATCTTATTTGTTGAAGTCACTAAAAGTAACCGAATGTGTAAAAGTCACAGGTGTTTAGTCACCCATCAGGGAAAAAAAAAAACAAAAACAAAACAAAACCCGAGCAAAAACCAAAATCAATTTTTTTATGAAATTCAAGAACATTTTTTTTTATCAGGAAAAAAAAAAATCAAGAACATTCACGAATATATATATATATATAGAGAGAGACAACAATCATAATAAACTTCAAAGAAAAACTTCGTCACAATCCCAATCCACATAATAGCGTGTACTATCTATTCATTCTTATCCTTGCCTCTTAAAAATGATGTCAAATCAAGAATAAACTTCTTCAAACCCTTAAAAATCATCAAAAACGTCAAACAATAAATCTTCATCCCCATGATTGCCTAATTGTAGAACCATTCACCATAATATAAAGAAGTCAAATTTAAGTCTAGAATGTTTCAAAACCCTAATCCATTAAGGGTGAAACAAATAAATTTAACAGTCAAAGCCACAGACAGATTTTACTCAGTTCTATAACTATAACTTGTTACACAAAGTTCCAACCAATTTATTTGAGAAATAAAAATTGTTTGCATACAAAATGCATATGCAATAACAATTACTTACTCAATTAATAATTTAACCATAAAAACTGATTCAAACTAGTAAAAAGTGAGCAGCTTAACAAGTAACTCATGCATATAAATATACGCATCTACATATGCGTGTACATGTTCAAAATGGTGGGTTCTGACTTGTAATCTTCGTTTTTAATGAACTCTTCACGACGAGCGTGAGCTCGCAGTTGGCACTGAGGTAGTATTTTGTATGTATACATAAACCTCTGGACCCGACCCTGAATATACAAAATGTAATGTGTGTATGTATATGTATATGTGTATATATATGCAGATAGAGATCAAATTTAAGGCAAAATGTTCAGAAACACAAACCGATCTTGAGCGTAAAAGGATACCCTAATCTGTGGAAAATCCACCAACTCTGAAAGAAAACCATAAACCCTACCTCGAGAAATGAACATTGATTGGGATTTGGGAGCTTTGGGCCAAAACCCGAAGAATGATGAATGTAGAAGTTGTATAACAGTATATAAACTCACAAAAGATCGGGCCGGGCCTTGTTTTAATTACCCGGATCACCATATGCTATATTGGAGTGCAACTTGGGTTGAACAATCCGAACCTAACTCAAGTCCAACTCAATTTTTTACGGGTTTGGACAACTAATTTTGCAATTAGGGTTGAATTTGGGTTGAAAAATCTCAACCCGAACTTAATTAGGGTTGAACTTGGATTGAAGTGCCAATAACCCGAGCCCAACCCAAACCCGAATTTTAATATTATTTTTATGTATATTTTTTATTTTAAATATATAATATTCAAATTATGATAACCTTTTTTTTTCAATTTTCTTTATTTAAATCTTAATTTATTGTATATTAACACTTAGGATAATTAATTTCCTAAAAAATTGTTTGTAATTTTTTAAAAATTTGCATTAAGTTCTTAATTTTTTTTGTGTTTAAGAGTAATCTAATTGAAACTTATTAAAAATCACTTTAAATTTTCAATATGGAGATTGGTGATATAGATAACCCGAATTAACCTGACTTTCTTACTCGAAATCTTAAGCCAAGTTGCAAACTCGAGTTTAAAAATTTAAAGATGGGTTGGGCTAAGGTTGAGTAGTTAAGGTTGGAAGTAAGGTTAGGGTTAAACATTTTATATGTAGGGTTGAGCTCGAGTAATACCTCTAATCCGTCTAACCAGCTAGAGTTGCAACCCTAATTGCTATATCTTTAAACTTTTTAAAAATAAAATTAAAAATTACATAACGGGCCGAGCCGGGTGGGGCATTGTTTTAATTACCCGAATTCTATATCTTTAAACTTTTTTAAAATTAAAAAAAAAAAAGAAGTTGACCTTGTACTTTAAAAGGTGACCTTATACAACAAAAGGATAATGCTACTCAGACAGAATTTATAGGTGGAAACATTTACATTCATTGGATGCATGTGGTTAGTATATGCCCAATGGATGTAAAAGTTTTGCTTATGAATTCTGCCTAAAAATTCTACCCGAGTAGCATTAACCTATACAAAATTACAGTACTTGACAATGATAGGCAGTTTAAAAAGTGACCAATACACATTTATAAAAAATTCTCAAAAAAAAGAAAAACATAATTTTTCTTTAAAAGCACTGGTTTCGTTTGAATATAAAAAATTCGTTTGAATATAAAAAATTTATGAACTGCGATAGTAATTTTGTGGGCTGCGGGTATCATTTTTCTCCTTAAGGGTATACTTGTATATTCTTTGCGTGAAAACAAGTTCAGTAACATTGATGAAATTTTGGAAGAAAATTGTAGAAAAATTTAATTTTATGGTTCGAGTAATATAAAAGTTATAAAGAAAAAATATTATTATTTATCTAAACTGCCCTTATTTAAATCAAACAAGATAATAAGCCTAATTGGATACTTTTTGGCCTTTTTTTAAAAAAAATAGAAGTAGTGTGAAAAATTAAATTAAATTAAACAAATTTTTAGAAAGAAAAAAATTATGCATTCACCCCTTTTATTTTAGAGAGAGAAAAATGGCACAATTGTAATAAAAAATAATACATAACTTTTCCGAGAGAGTAAAATTTTCCTACTCTTTTTGCAAGAATGTTTTTCAGGAAGTTGAGATAAAAATTTTCTTTCCCTCAAAAAAAAAAAAATTCCCCATGCTATCTAAACTCCTATAATGTTTTTTTTTCTTTCCAATATTTTTGGTCTAATCAAACCATATGGGAGGTCGAGTATTCGATCCCATTAAGGAGAGAACGTCTACAATGTAACCAGTGTAAATACACTGAGTAAATCACATTCGTATGTGTTTAATATGTATTGTAAGACTCACTATGCATGTATAACATGTATAACCCAAATTCACCCGGTGTATTTACACCGAACATAACGTAAATATTCTCCATTAGAAGGTAAAACATAGTGTTGTGTTTGTTTGAACTTTCCGGAAAAAAAAATAATGATTTAATGTGTTTTTCCGAAAGTATTTTGAAGACCATCTCTTCTCCCCGAAGAATTCTTTATTTCTAAAACTCTAATTACATATTCTTCCAAAGGAAAATTTGGGATGAACCAATGCACACTATAAAATTTGCTGATATAACATATTCTCTATCACTACGAGAAATTAGAAATTATTAGATAGTCCGAATCATGTAATAAGATCTTACAAAGAAATCTAAGTGCGAGTTTTGATTGGAATAAACCACCAAATAGTCATTATCGACTAATTTTATCCGATTAATAGAAGTAAAAAAGCTAACGAGGGAATGGCTTAAAGACTGCACAGGAATGAAGACTTGATTAAAGGTCAGACTCAGACCTCAGACATCCTATTATTAATTGATCCAATCCCATGCTTAGTGTGTCCAAATATGGGATAATTTTTCAATTCTTTTTATCCACAAAAAATAAAAAAGCCATGATATTATCACCTTTCTTGTAGCCAAATGATATTATCACCTTTCTTGTATCTCGGATGCTTCTCTCATGACCTGTGCATGAGGTGGAGGAGTTCAAGCCTCACCGAGCTTCAAGAAGGCAAATAACATCTTGAGTTCATAAATACTTGATACTAAAAGCATGTAATCAACATCCTTGTATAAATTATGCATGATCATTGCCTAATTTAATTTTCAACAAGCAGAAGAAGTACTGTTGGTTTCTTTTCTTCCATACCATCATTTCTTTGTTGATAACTCTCTTTCCAACCATGCATCAGCTCAGATGGTATGATGTCTCCTTCTCAAAGGAGAGATTGAGTTTTCGAGCTCAGCTAAGGACAATATTGTGGGTGTGTGCGTGTTTGCCATGACACGGGAAAAAAGGATATTAATGTTAATTGACTATAACAAATTAGCATAAAATACTGGATCTCTCTAAACATTATGTCAAACCTTACCTTTGATAAGGGACGGAAAGGAAAATAAAAACCTAAAATCTACAACGATAAATTACATGGGAGAATGGAGACGGTGTAATACAAGAACATTTATCGTTGAACCTGATCAGGGACATGGTTGCTTGTGGTAGACGATGACCCCGCCCTACCATTTAGCATTCCATTATCAACAGGTGGAGATACTCCCCATTTACCCTCTGATTCTAAGGGTTCCATCACTTTAACAGACGCGTCTGTCAATCCAACAGCAAATTGGTTGGGCTCATGTGGATGTGCCGCAACAACAGACGGGTATACAGCTTGGCTTCTACAACAATGTACACCAAAGGGTTCAGATGTGAAGATCAGTAACAATGCTAAAAGCTTTAGACATTTAGAAATCAGATTACTAAAAAAATAGTGAAAGAAAAGGCACGCACACACAGGACAGAGAGAGTTGTAAGATTTATGTAGTTCAATAATTTATCCTTACCATTAATTTAAATCCAATTCTTTACACCAAGCTTCACATTTTATAAGAGAGACTATAATTCAATGAAACTGAAACCAAAAGAAGTTTATTGGAACAATTCCATAATGATGTCAAAGACTGTTGCCAGACAAATTATATATATTGTAGATACGTATTGATATTAGAGAGTAATGGTTGGGATTAGGGAGAGGCTACTGACTAGCTGGAGTTCGAAATATACGAGAAACAAAAGACTAATTCCAAAAGTTCAATAGATTAAACCATGTAAAGGAAAAGGCAGCATAATCAGACAATGATGTGAAAAAAATTGGCTACAAAGCAAGATGATATTTAACAAGCACCAACAACTCTAGGAATAAGTTTCACAGCATCACATAAGCTATTAAAATTTTCAGGGAATAAGCCATTATGCTCTTAAAATTTTCAGGGAATAAGCCATTATGCTCTTACTTACCCATTCAAAACTGCCGGGGACAAGTATGTAGATGGATCAATGCGGCATCTTAGTCTCAGGCTGTCTGCATCAAAGACCCCAATATTACCATCGCAAAAGGAAGCATAAACTAGTTGACTATTGCAGGAGTACGTCGCATAAGAAATAGGTGCGGAGAGGGCATCTTGTGGGACCCACTGCATTTAAAGAACGCAAAAGAGCTTAGGGTTGTTAACGGCAATCTTACTGCCAGATATTTAGGTATGCTTTCTACCTGACGAATGCGATCCATCTTGGAGGCATCATATATTGCTAACTGTGTTTCATGGGATACCAGCAAGCGGATTTGATCAGAGTGGAATTGTACGCGTGTGTCACCAGTAGGTGCCTTACCAGCAGGAAGTTGTATTGGAACTGATTTCCTTTTCTCCCACAAATCAATGCTCCAAACACAAAGCTGCAAAGTTGCAATATTAGTACCAATAAAGCCGGAATGATCTTGTGTGACAGTGTGAATGGGATTTCTTAATAATGTTCTCAACCAGGAAAAATTATGCATTTGACAAGAAAAGCAAAAGCAAGAACTTGAGAAGCAGACCACATATTTTGTTGCCCAGATATAAGAGAACGAAATTTACAACACAGCAGCAACTAACAGCTCAAAGATTGCATCAATATATGATTCTTGAAGTTTCTGAAAATAGTATCATTTTAAAAACCATAAACCTTTATCTGCTTTCTATATCAGTCAATAATTTCAATTTCTTAAGATAGAAATACTTAACTACCACTTCTTTCTATGTAAAGAAAGACATACGAAGTCGAATGACATTAGACAGAAGCCCCAGCTTTTCAAGAGAAAGAGATGAAATAAATGTCTCCATTGGATGTACAGAGGACAAAGAAAGGGGAATAAAGTGGAATGGCATGTTATTGATGAAGAGACCTACTGATATAACAGCTAAGGCGAATAGTGGTTTGAGAATTGGTCTTATTTCAATTTAATTTAGTTGGGCTTTAGGCAAGGCCTATTCAAAATTTTAGATGTCTCAAATCCAAGCCTACCTAACGCCCACCCCTATTGGCAGGGAAAAAGAAAATAGGAGGATGTGAAAGAGGAAATGAGATTGAATAACCTACGGATAAAAATGGTAAATAATTGTATATAACCTAGATTTCGTTATATTTTAAATTTTAAATTAGCTCACACTGTATATCCATATGCCAAGTTGGGTTTAAATTTTTGTCCTTTAAAGAAGGAATGGATTGAATAAAAGCTAACAAATTTATAGAAAAAGCTGTTTGTGATTATAGTTTTGTTCTATCAAATAAAAAGAACAATAATAAGGTATTAGATGTTTTCCATTTTCTTTGCTACAAGAAGGAAAAAAAAGGAAAGAAAAAACCAATCACGGCAACTTACCTGAGCATCAGCACCTGATGAAACCAGTATGTTAAGACTGGTAGAAAAAGCTAAACCAGTTATGCGCTTTTGGTGACCTTTCAGTTTTGATTTTACCTACAATGGCATAGACAATCATGTCAGTTCTGATCAAGTCACAGTAAAAATATCCAACAGAACATGAAATATTATGGAAGTAGTTACCTCATCTACCCTAACATTGTAGATGTGGATAGTCGAATCCTCCATTCCAATGGCTATGATATTATTATCTTGAGGATGAAATGCTAGGAAGGTTGAAGCAGGTGGAGGCGGCATGAAAGTTGTCATTACCTGCACATCATTCGTAGCAATCTCAAACCCAAGAATGTATAACACCAATGTTGACAAAGTGTGCAACCTATGCATGCATGTGCAGACATACCTTGAATGTCATCATGTTGAACAATGAAACCTTTCCACCAGAGGCTGACATTACATAAGAGTCATTCTTTGAAAGGGCGATGCATGGCACTGCTTCCTCAAGGTTGACACCTGAGACATCATTACTCATAAGAAGACCACTGTTTGGTTGCCAGTGCTGTGGAACAACATTGGCAGTGGCCTTTAAACCATCACTGATTTCAGAGATCTCCTCCACCAAAAAAGTGATATACAACATATACAAATGGAAAACAAGCATACAAGATAAATTAGTCCCATCTCCATTACCTTTCCACTTGGATTATGTTCACTGCGAACCCACTTCCATAACTTCTGAATACCATTTGACCCAAGTGCTAAAATGCCTACACCAGAATTTGTATAAAGAAGCCGGGCAACCTAAGCATACACATTCAGTCAAAGAATTGCATGATAAATAAATTCTGCCACAACAAATAAAAAATAGAAATTACTTAACACACCTTGTTGGCAGCATCTGTGCTTTCCGGCATGGTAACTAGCCGGCACTGAACAGGATCCATAATTTCGGCCAACTGCCAGGGTTTGATTTTATCAGTTACATCATCCAAAGTTCTTGGTTTTTCCATGCTTCTAGCCAAAGGATCAACTCCATTCTAGAAAAAGAAAACCGAAACAACAAAATTAAATATTTGATAGCATAAGACTTCATTAAGCTGCAGTAATACAAGTAGATAAGAAATCTTTGCCAACAAAGCTAGAGCGACATAATAAACAGAAAAAAAACAAACAAACAAGCAAGCAAAAAAAAAAAATAGGTGGTAGTCTTAGGAGTCACTTATTTTGGTCTGTTTATAAGTTCCACTTACAGAGAGGAGCATGCACACCCTTGGACAGCGTTTACAGGCATGCTCCTCCCTGACATCCAGTGGTGCACTGTGACTGAGAACCTAATATACTGTAGGACGGGAAGCAGAGATGACTCAATTCCTTCTAACAAAATTGGATCAGAAACCTAGAAGGATTTAAATAGTGTCTGTTTCTAACATATTAATTCAGGATAGGGAATCAATCAACATGGTCACCACTGTAACTAATATTTGTAATATTTTATTGAGAGAGAGAGAGAGAATATCTGGACAATTTTAATTTTTAAGTGGCAGACGTATCAGCAACATACAAGAATAGAAGGCCTGACGGGAGAGCTTCTTTCCACTTTACAATTGACCGGTCCAACATTTGCAACAGCAGAAGAGCCGGAGACCTGATCAATGAACAAAAACATCTCTATAGATATCATAATGTAAATATGTTAACGAATAAATTTTAAAGACTAAAAGAAATTATTTGTACCTTGATTGCAGCAGGTTCCACAGACACTCTTAGTGCTTCAAAAGATGAGGCTTCAACTGGTCTTAATGATCTAAGACCAGTGGCAGTTGCAAGTATCTTGATTCCGTTGTCTGCTGTAGATACAGCTAGAAGATTTCCTTCCTTATTGAACCTCAAGCGAGGAAGACTCTGAGACATTAAAGGTAATGATTAAGCGCATGATTCAAACATGGTGATTGATTCTAAGAAGAACTATTAAATTAATATTTGTAATACTAACTGGGAGTCCACCCTCTGCATCCGTGCTCGTGAGAATGTTAATAGTGTCCATATCCCAAAACTTTATTTGATTATCTTCACCCACAGCCAAAAAGTGATTTTGAGTTGTATCAAACTGCACCACACCAGCTGATTTCTTTCTAAACCCAGAATATTTCCTCTTTATCGCTCCTTCACTTTCATTCCATTCAACCAGGAAAGAGTCCCCATCTTTACTTGTTCCACATGAGAACAATCTGAAAGAAGGATCACAAAGTAATGAAAAATCTGAAATTTTGATAAGACATTAGGATCAACTGCATTTTGTACCTCATTTGACAAGCCAAATTTCATCAACATAGACGATAGGCAGAAATATGTACTTCAAGAAAATGATCAAAAAATCAAAGCAAAGACGTCCTATGAATCATGTCTAATATTTTTGAGTTTACTAATCTTACCTACTTCCATCAGCACTGTAGAGCATAGTAGTACACCAATGCCCAGGAGCATCATAGTCAACTCTAGATCCCATATTGTCATACAGCCAGGCCTTAATTTTCCCATCAATAGCGGTTGAGAATATAAACTGCAAAAGCACAAGTAGAAAACATGATGTCTTTTTTTATGATTTTTTTTATTAGCGAGTAAAAGCATGACATGAAACTCTCAAAAATTTATATAACAGCATTAAAGCCCCATCCTTTCTACCATGAGCCAGGTAAAATGGTGAACAGAAGTGCATCCATGACAATGTTGAAAGTGCATTTAATATAGGCACAAAACATCTGAAAATGCATCTCTGTCAATGAAGATGGTGAAATAATAGGAACAGTCTGATGTGGCTGATGGTTTGGAGAGGTAGTGACGCAAAGATGGGAACACAATGGCAGTGGTGATGGCTGTGGGGTGGTAGTGGTGATGCAACACAGGTTATACAGAGGAGGCAACTCTAGCACAGTAGTGTAAGGTACTGGAACTGGTACTTGCAGTGACACCATTATGGTGGTTGAGCTTACTGTAATTGTGAAATCATTTAATGAAGATGACATTCTAGGAAATTTGTTTAGAGTGGATTTCTTTGTCACGCTGCATTATGCAAATGGATTTCAAACTATAATTTAGTGGGCATAGGGTTGTTTCATAATTATATAGTAATGCAGAATTTCATTGTAATTGGTCTAGAAGGTTATTAGTTGTCACGAGGTTGTTGCATAATTAACAACTAGTTGCAAATTGGATTTCACACGGCTGTGCCTAGTATGATTGGCTAAACATTTAGTATTTGGGACCTCCTTTAGGAGCTATATATACTGCTGTAACTTTCATTTTTAATGAAAGAATTAGACAAAGAGATTTTACATTTGCTCTAGGTGTGACACATCAATCCCTCTTCCCCCCTCCTCCCCCTCTCTTTTTTATTTCTTTTTCTTTTTTAAAATTTCAGCACATCTGTTTTTTTATTTATTTATTCCAGATCCCAGTTTCTGTTACTCCACTCTTGTTTGATAAGACAGCGGCCATATTCCTTAATGTAAGGGTTGTGCCGCATCATGATGGGGACAAAGACAATCATAGTAGCAGCAATGTCTCACGGTAGCGATCCTATCAGAGGTTGCAACAGCAAAGAGCAGCAACTGCGGTGGTTGTTGTGGCATTAGTTAGGTTTTACTGAAATAAATTCTTATCATAAACTTTAATAGGGTAGTTCATTTTTCTTTTGATAAATTGTATTAACTAGAATTTACAAAAGTATTTCTTTATCATTCAATTTTTAAGTTGAATGCCTCTCGTGGTCATGTTGTTTTAGACGGTATTGATCAGCTGTCACCGAAATCACTAATAGCTTATTGAAAAAGTATAAACTATAACAGTATCTAATAAAGCTAAGGTATTTTGGGAGGAAATTTTGAGTGGTCGTCCTAATTTTAGATATTTAGTTATCACACTTCTTAATAATATGTCGACAGTATCGCCATTCAGTTGTTTACTCCACAAAAACAGTACTGTGCAGTTTAGTCTTGGTTAGGGTTGCAAGATAATCAAATCTCAAATATAAAAACACGACACAATGAGAATTCAAATAAATCTAAGGTATCTGCAATAGAAAGATGTTAATAAATACTATCTTTATTAGTACTTCTTTGTAACCTTATTAAAACAAAGAACAGCTACAAGTAAAATAATACATATTCTAGAATTTCCTTTGGATTTTGAAATAGCAGGGCAGAGGGAGCTGCCATGCAGTTCAAAGTACAAGCACGCGTATTGCTCCTGAAACCAAGTGACTGAAGACCGGAGAGCAGTTCTCCAGATTCATGAACTATTTTCATTATTTATCATAATCTAGTCAATGAAAATAAAGTAACTACCAACCTCTACAATGTTCTATAGGTGCTTTAGACATTTTAAAAAATGAAACGGCTGATAGACATCTTTCAATGCTAAGGGAACCAAAAAAAATTAGAAAATATGAAGGAGGCAGGAAGTACATTAATGGTAGAATCAAAATAAACATTATATTTGCCCTGGTGGAAATTTAATTGTTACTCAAATTAAAGTTTTGGACTATATTTTCTGCTAAAGTAGATGGATATAGACTAAATTTACAATTCCAAATCAAATAGCAAGTAAATAGGTACCAACTAAAGAGGTTTTTCCCCTTTGTGACATACCTGGATATTCTCTTTCTGATGAGGACATACAGAGAATACAGGTGCCTCATGCCCTTCAAAGTTAAAAAGGTTTCGTCCAGATAAATCCCACACCTGTTTCAATTCTTCCATTTAGTGAAATAATAATAATTAAGCAAAAATAAATTTTAAAAGTATATGAAGATTTATCTCACTTTTATTAGCTTATCATCCCCGCAGGTTACTACACACAGCTGTTTGTTTGGATAAGCAAAAGCCAAGTCATTCACTCCCCCGCCATGGGCATCAATCTGCAAGCAGAGAGATACCAGTCAAGTTGCAGTTACAATATTTACCTTGTTGAACAGGTGCAGCAATATCCCAACTAACCTCTAAATGCTGGCGTAAATCATTTGATCCAGGATATGCATATAAATGAATCACTTGCTTAGAAAACGCAGCCCCTGCAGCATGAATACAATTACAAAAATACTAACAGGCATCTTCTGAGAGCTATCACTAGATGAAATGAACATACCAATATAATTTCCATCTGGACTCCATGTAACACGGCTTACAGATATTGGTGCATCTTTCACAATGGATTCCTGTTCAAACTCTTTAACTGTGAGAATCCACTAAAAAAATAGTTGCTACAACTTTTCAAGAATCACAAAGGAGGTCGTCCAACGCAACCCAAACAGAGTCACTGCAATATTGGCATGCTAAAGACTTGTTTTAAAAATTGTCACTTATGGTATCAACAACTCCAGACAAGACATCAACACTGATTAGGCCACAGCTAGTTGCTAATTATTTTAAATTGTGACCATAACCTACATACTCATACAAAACATAACAACAAGAACAACGCACAAAACAAGTGAAAGAAATAAGAGTGCTTTCAGTCAGAAAAGGAATGATAGATGGAAACAACACTAAAGATGATACAAGGACCTGAAATGCCAATGAAAAAGCTGCCATATCTCATACCTTGAATGGCTTAGAAACCAACTTCTCTCGCATCGCAACCTCCCAGAGCGTTATTTCACCACTACTAGAACCAACTGTTTTAGGAGACAATCTAAGTCAAATAATGGGAAGAAGAGTTGTAGAATAATTTATTTGGTTGCAGCCAGCTACAAATCAACAAAGATACAAAGAATCAATCACAGAATATCATACCAAGAAGCAATGTGTGGTGAGAAGGGTGAAAATCCATGCTTGTGACAGTGGATCCTTGATGCAAGGTAAAAGCTACCGTTCTTGGCAAGTCGTCCATGGACCAAGAAGCTTGTTGACGAGCTGTTGGATATGTAACCTGAATATTTAGGAGAGAACTATTATCAATCAATAATGAATAATTTTAGTGAGAGGACCATTTGGCACATAGCACAATGACAAAGGCCATGATGAATCATCCAGGACAACACAGAAGAAATGGCAACTCTTGAAGATTACCTCCTCAGCAGACTGTGCAGACCGCAAACGTTTCATGAATTGTTCATGTTCAGTACTATGAAAATCAAATGTTGTTGGAGGTGTTATTGGACGCTTCAAGATTGAAACTGTTCAAAAGAAAAAGTGAAGCATATAACGCATGTTCTCTTTGATGCATGAATGAAGCAGGAGTTGTTTGGACAACTCAATGAGCATCATATACAAAGATCGGAATCTATATGTCACATACAATCAAGTGAATTTTGTCGCCACTTGTAGCAGGAGAGTTGAAGAACAAACCCACAACACCACCAATATAGCATCCAAAACTCCAAAAAGAATTGGATATTATAAATTATAGGCTTCTCATATGTTGCCTTCCATGTAAACATTAAGACTTGTAGCCATGATTAAAAGATGTCTTAACATTCAGAGGAAACTAAAAGGCTACTGTATTTATTTTCCAAGGGTTTTGTATAAAATCAAAAGAGTTTTATAAGCAAGAGTTCACAACGTCTTCTCTTCTTTGAATTATAACTCCATCAACTGCTTGAATACCAACTCCAGTTGAAAGTAAAGCTCTGACCTTGATTTTGTGGAACAGGTAAAGATGATGCAGTAACAACAGCTGCTTGAACAGATGAGGAAGCAGCAGCATTTGCCATCCAACCTGCTAGAGCATTAGCATTAGCAGCTGCTGCAGCGGGTGGAAAAGGCTATACAGAAAAAATGAAAATGAGATACTCATCAGTAACATTCTGAAAAGTATGTAGTTAATCTGAGTAAAAATTGAACTTCTGAGATGAATGATAGCATACACCGTGAGCTCCAAGTGTTGTATAAGCAGTAGGCTTCGCAACTGCAGCAACTGGAAGATTGACAGGAGTAGGTGCAAGAGCTCCATTTGGAGGTGTGCAAGCATGGTCTGTGAATAAAGTTTTAATATCCGGATTTGGCCTTGGATTCTTGCACAACTGGTGCTGCCAGTTCAAACTGGATAGACCATAAAATGGCATATTGGAGATTGGAGGCCATACATAGTTAATAGCATGATTATCTACATATCTACTGCAATATATGTAAGAATGATGAAAACAACAAGACCATCCACAGATTTGTAAAATCTTTTGAGGGGCAAGAAAAAGTTAAAGATCCATATATGTTTATGAAATAAATTATTGTCAGCAAAATGGATGGGGTCCGAAAATCAAGACATCAACATCTATATTAATACAATTGTTCTCCATGTATTGCACACAAATGTTAGAAACTATATCCATCCCTTGATCAAAAAGATACTAAAATTTTAATAATGAAAAACAGAATATATTGCCATAAAATAAGAAATCAGAACAATTAAAGCTTCAATAAGGCTGACTCAATATTAGCTAGTTCATTAGGTGGACAACGGAAAGAAGGATTTCTGCCAAAACAACAAGGGAAAGAAGACCTAAAAGGGAAGGAACAAAAGAATAGAAATAACTGCAGAGTAAAAGTGGCTTACAAAGAACAACCATGAGACAGTTGGAGAATCAAAACTTTCTTATTCATCCATTACAAATCAAATTCTATTTTGCCAGGGAAAATTTATTTACCTTTGATTGATTAGAGTCCGCAATCTTGATGACTTTAAAGTAGGAAAAACAAGCTTTTCACGAAAAAGTGGATTTGCTTCTATTAGCTTTTTAAGCTCTATCAGCATTATGCTACGAGCTGTTTTGGTGTCACCATACTTAGATAGCTGCTCATTTTCCCTGAAATACAAAGAACAAAAATTAACATGAACAACCTAGCTGATTTTTTTATTTCACAAAATAAGCTAAATCCTGAATAGATAGTTGTAATGAATAATTTTATCTAGATCTAGTAAGACTTAAAATTTCATGAAATTATCAAGATTCCATGTCCCATATCAGTGAAGAGGAAATGCAGTAAAATAAACGCTTCGTTTAATTCCTGAAATTAAGGAGCAAATGCTCGGTTGAGCTACAAAGAGTGAGAAAGCGGGTTCGAGTCCAAGGGAAATCACTTTGTGCAAAATAATGTCAAGTCTAGGTTTGAATCTCGTCCTGCATTAACACGCCAAATATGAGTAATAGCCTTTATGGCTATTGGCAAATGGCAATATTAAGGGAACAAGTGGAAAATGCTTTGAAATGGCTTCCTTTTGTAAGCATTTTATTTTCCTCATTCTTTCAAAATACCAAATGTACGAAAAGAAATAAGATTTCCAATCTCGTGTGTGTGTGTATTATTGTGGTTTTCCTGTAATGAAAGCACTGACCTCAACTAAGCCAAATATTTTGTCCGGCTTGGTTGAGTGCGCGCGCGTGTGCACGCATGCGTGCGCGCGTGTTTTTTCTCTCCAAATAATGACAATTTGAAGATTCAAAATCTGAATTTATTTTCTTTTCTCACAGCTCCTAATCAATTAAACAGAGCATAGGAATAACTGACTTATCGTTTTCCTACTTTGCTAAAGCATCCTTATACCTTATATGTAGAAACAACAAAAAACATATTACCTGAAATTGCCAAGTGTTAAAAGCTGAGTAATTTCTTTATATAAATCTTCATTAAATGTCGAGAAGACTTTCAAATCACCCACTAGTATCTCAACAGCCTTCGCCTTGTCTTGCCTAATCATATCAATTAAACACCCAAACACACAACAAAAATCAAAATCTTCCAGCAGAAACACAAATGTAAAACCAATAATAAACATAAATATATTTTAATATACCGGTCAAGAGCTTCGAGATACTTCTGCTTCCTGATCTCAAAGAATATCTTCATGGAGTATCTGTTATCGTCAACTTTAGTAAATCCTGATAAGTATTTCTCAACTTCATCCCATTCACCAGCTTGTACTTTCTCCTCAAAGTATTTCATGTTGAAGAAGAAACCCGATTCTTGTTCTAGCCTACAAAACAAAATAGACATGTTCTTTTGGTTTCCAACCAGTCCCAGAATCAAGTCAAATCAAAATAACATTTCCACACTAAGCTAATTAAATAAAAGGAAAAATAAATAAATTTTGAATCCTAAGACCCTAAAAAAATAAATAAATTTTAAAAAATAAAAATAAAAAAATAGGAAAAAGAAAAAAACTTCACTCAACTAGGCCTTATACAATTGCATGTGCAGGTTGAGTAGAGTTCTTCATTTTATAAAACCAGAACATCAAATATCAGATTCCTATTTTTTATTCCTGGTTTTTCCCCGGAACAAACAGAAATTAAAACTATATATATATATTAAAATTTAAAATCTTAATTATTTTGGTGGAAAAAATATTCACTCAACTGAACATTATACATGAATACTAAGACCCTAAAAAATAAATAAATTTTAAAAAATAAAAAATAGGAAAAAGAAAAAAGAAAAAAACTTCACTCAATTAGGCCTTGTACAACTGCATGTGCAGGTTGAGTAGAGTTATTCGTTTTTTAAAACGAGACCAACATCAAATATCAGATTCCTAATTTTTTTTTCCTGGTTTTTCTCCAGAACAAACAGAAATTAAAACTATATATGTAAATTAACATTTAAAATCTTAAGTATTTTGGCGGAAAAAAAGTTCTCTCAACTGAACATTATACATCTAATTTGCATCGTTGAGGTCATTATCTTTTTTCTAAAAAGAAAAACGACGTTAACAACAAAATTATGACGTAAACAACAAAATCATAATTTTCCTGTATTTTCCTTGTGTTTCTGCAAAATCCAATTATCCACCCATACACATAGATTATAGATATATATATTTATATATAGAGAGGCTTACTTGTGAACAGACTCCTTAAATTTCTCTTCTTCAAGAAATTGGAGTATGAGAAACACCAGTTCTCTGCTCAGAGAGGACATTTTTAGCACCGAAACAAACTCGGATTTCGAATCTAGAAGCAATCGAAGCACAAATATGCTTCGAAAATACACAAAACCGAACAAAGAAACTGAAAAAACAGAAGGCTTCGATTGAAAAAGCACAGATCGAGAAACAAAAGAGTCAGAGACGAAGAAGAACTTCACGAATTTCTAGGGTTTCTGCTAAGAAAAAGCTTGATAAGAAAGTCTGCGGAAGGAGAGAGAGAGCGAGAAGTATTTAGAGAAAGAGGTGGGGGGAGAGAGAACTTGGTCGCTCCTTCGCTATCAGTGATAAGTAAGTGTACTTATTAAACTGAGATAAGTGATACGTGATAAGACCAATGGTGTTGTTATCGCTCTTGCGTGAGGTGGTGGAGGAAGTGCGTGTTGCTGAATCAAAACCACACATTCAAATCTATTGAATGTGAGTTTGTAACGTCCATCTCGATCCTGTCGCTTTCATCTAATTTCTCGCGATATTTTGCTTTCCCTTTTCTTTTCTTTAATTTGGCTGACTTAAGTTGTTGTCAGTTGGTATATGGAGGATATTTAGCCCACGCGCGCTGCCCACCACGCAGCCAGAAGATAAGCTAGATGGGCCTACCGGTTTATCCAGAGAGTTCGTTTTTGCTCACAATACGAATACGTGACACAAATATAATTTGGCTATGAGAACGGTGATAAATCCCAGAAAAAAATATATATATTAATATAATAGGATACAGCAATAAAAATAATAATAAATCATAATTAACAAATAAAAAAATAGTTAAGAGTTATATTGTATGAATAAATTTTGAACTAAATCAAAATATATATTTCAATACTTTTTATTAAAATAATTTTAAAATTTTCTTTGTACCGTATTATTGTTGAAAAAACTATATTCTAATTTTCAAAACTTGTTAAAAATACTTAAAAAATATTTTTTTTTTAGTATCAAATACGAAGTATCTGAGAGGTATTATAGGCATGTTAAAGATAAAAATATATATATATTTTTAAAAATTATAGATATGTTTAGAAAGTATCAAACACGTATATGAGAGAATTCAAGGAGTACCGATATCCGATACGAATACGTTACTCATATAAAAATATCTTGACAAGCTCCCTGCACTATGTTTCTAGATTCACACTCCTTAATAAGATGATCTCCACTCTTATTAGTGGAGCAAAAATTCGAGTCCCTCTCAATCCAAATTAAATTGTGAAAAGCTAATTTCAAAAAGAAAATAACAAGTCAGATAAAATTTTGAGTTCTGAAACTAGATCAATGTACATACCAAGGATTATTATCTAGTGTCCTCAACCTTGTAAAATTAAAATATTGACATTTCAAGTCTTGTTAGGAACAAAAATTGAGTGTGAGTTCCTCTTCAAGTAAAAAACAGAGAAACTAGATCAATATTTTGAACAATGTTACTTGTGTGATTGTCTATTTTTATTTCCTAAATGAGTTCTTTTTATCAATCTTAAATGAGTTGAATGGTTTAACAAATAAGGTTCAACAAATTTATAACACTAACAACTATTTGCAGCACTCAAACTATATGGTAACAAATGGAACAATCATTCTAAATTATTCTTCTCAACTCTCAAGTCACTTAATAATATTTGAATATTATTGAAAATTTGATAATGAATGTGATATTATGATTGAAAAGTGTTTAAAATCCTTTAAATACTCAACTCGCAGTACATGATTTTTCACCAGAGTATCTTACAAAGTTAGTTTACATGTAAATTTAATTCATGCATACTATTAGAAATAAAGAAAGAATATTTTATAAAATGAATTGATATTGTGAACAATATATAAAGACCTATTTATAAAGACATAATTTTAGAGGATTAAGTAAGTTTAGAAGATAAGAAATCCTAATCCTAGAACCTATGTGGTTTAGGAAAAAGATATATAATCTAAAAGTAAATATAATATGAAATATATAATCTAACAATCTCCGCAAATTCAAGGTGAGTTATATAAAGTCAACTTAAGTTTGGAGACAAAATTTTGAATGCGGCTCGTGAAAGTAATCTAGTAATGTTACTAGTCATGGTTACGAACACATACAAAGAAACTGCAAAAGAGCGATTCGGTAGACAAAAATAGTTCATTAGAGCGGCGAAAAGACCAAAAGTGACTCGTTGGAGCAAAAACTGATTTGAAAATCAAAAAAGGTACTTATTAAAATCAACGACTTTGACATATAAATGCTAATGGGAGCCGATGAATTGAACTTAAGCTGAGCTGTCATATTTCTTCTTTTAATATTGCATAATATATATATATATATAAGGTGAAAACTATTTTGACGATTGCCCACCGAAGATGAAGGCTATAGTGCCATCCCCGATGGTGACGCAACAAAATGTGAAGATTACCAGAGATTGGTAGGCTTTGATACTGTTTTAAAAATATTGAAGATTGTATAGATTGAATTAATATTGTGAACAATACATAAAGGTCTATTTTATTAATTATTCAAAAAAATGTGTTTGGTACAAAGGCTTCATAAGGTTGATCTTGAATCAGTTGTTGAAAGTTATTCAAGTGTTCTTCAAGGTTGAAAAGGACTCAAATGAATTTTCAATCGAGGGCTGGTGAAGCTTAATCTCGAACGGTGTGTTGAAGATCTTTAAAGAAAAATGACACTTATGTGGCGTTCTTATTGTTATCCGTCTTCAGAAACTTCAAATGTTGGTTGAATCAAAGATTCAACAAAGTTTTAGCGGTCTCTTAGTCTCTCTGTGTGTTTGTGAATATGTTGGGTGACCTTATATTTGTAGGCCAAAGGGTGAGTGTTTAATTGAAAAACTCTCCAATAATTATGTTAATTTTTATAAATAATAGAGATTTCAGATTTGTCTCCCTTTATGAAAATAAATTCCAATCTAAATTTGAACCATCACACTTCATTTAAAGGTTTGGACCTTCATAATTTTGCCATGTGTCCACAAATGAGACCCGCATTGCTAGAATTTAATTGATGGAGATATTTTGAGTTCTTGACTAATCGGACAGTGATGCTACCATCTCATAATTTCTGTCTCTACAGAGACTATTGAATTTGTTGTAATATAATGGTTAACTCCTAGTTCAGTATTTAAATGGTTGTAATATAATAATTAAGTACTAGTACAAGTACAACTAGGGATGACAAAAATTCCCAACCCGGGGGACCCATCTTGCCCCAACCAGTTTAAAACAGATTGGGGGAACCGTTTATGTTAATAGAACAAGGATGAGTTTTGTTAATTAAAACCCATTCAGTTTCGGGGCGAGGACGGGGCAAGGTCTCCCCGCCCCATTAAATTCCACCCCGATTATACTACACTTAACATGTTATATATTATATTACTTATGTATATATATACTTAAATAGAAAATAGTAGCCCTAATCTCACTCCTCTCTCCTAGTTTACGATGATATGATTGTAATTCTTTCCTTGTTCTTGCCATGAAGGATGATATTTTATGTTAGTTTTATGTTAGAGGAATGTATGATTAGTTTTATATGATTTTGTTGGAACTTAAAAAAAAAATTAATTTTCAAAATATTTGAGTTTTAATCGGTTATGGGGTAGGATGGTTTGGGGTAGGGTAAGTTTTGTCTGTTATGGGGCGGGGATAGTGTGAAGGGAAAAATTTATTACCGGTTATGGAGTTTCAAAAATCAAACGGTTATGGGGATGGGGATGGGGATGAGGATGGGAATTCCCGCACCATAACCAACCTGTTGTCATTCCTAAGTACAACATTTAAAATGTCTAGTAAGTTTTTTTTTTCTTGAAAAAATTACAGTAACACCCTTTATGGTTTGACTTTATTTCAAACAAAAATAAAGTTTGCTTGTACCACCTATCATATAAACCCCAGTCGATATTTCCGTCACTAATGGAGTTTTAAAAAGTATGAAATGCCATATATGCCCTCACTTTTTAAATGCATTTAATATAAAATATTTGAGATTCAAAAAGACTGAGCTGCCCTCATTATTACTATAGGAAAAATACTTCCAAAGTGGGTCTTCTTCTAACTCACATTCAACACACCAATTTTCACCATTGTCAAAGCTTTCCTCATTCAAATTGAACCCATATAAAGCCCCTAAGACACAAATTAAACATAGGGTTTTCGTTATTCTACACATTATGAATCGTATAGTGGATAAATTTTACCAAAAAATAATATAATAATTCAATCTTTTATTCTAAAGTAAGGGTTTTTATATATACACACACATACCAATATATATAACACAGACCCATTTTTACAGGTAGATGATATGGAGGACATTGACGTGTTGTAATGGCAAAGAAGCACAACAAATGGAATCAATTTTATCAATCCAAACACTTCCAATCACCACTGTGCAACAATTCTTCTCTTCCCTAAAATCTCCTCACCTCAACGATAGTTAATTTTTTTGATTCTCTCTCTGAATATGAGAATTTCCGTGTACCACTTCTGTTCCCTCCTTAGCATTTATCTGATTTCAATGTGTATATATATAGATGCACACATATACATGTATATATACATGCATCATAATTGTCTTGTTAATGACTTTGAATGATTAATCTGGTTATATATGTGTTCTTTGTTCAGACAAATTGTTGATTCATCTCTCTAAAGTATATATGGATCGATACCTAGCTCATTTGAAATGGGTTTGTATATTAAGTGATGCATATGCAATTTTAGAAGATACTAAAATCTTATGTTTCTATTTTTTTAATAGAAGTTTTCGTTTTTGCTATAAATTTGGTTGTGCTCTAATTCAAGGAATCTTTGGATGCTTTTTTTTTTTTGATAGAGTTATTGTATATATTTTCCTTGTTGGTTTTTGTTGAACAAGAATTCTAAGCTTTATTTATACCAACAAGATATTCTAATTAGGTTTCTACCGAACTAAGTTGGGGATAAACATGTCCTTTTGCAAGTTAAGAGAGAGTCAAATAGTATACAAGTCTTTGCAAAATGTCAGAGTTGTCTATATACGATTTAAAATTTCTCTAAAAAAAACGGAACAAATACAGTGAATTTATAAAATAGTTAACTATAAGCAAACTTTATTTTAATGTAAAAAAAAGTCAAACTATAATAAATGTCACTTTAATTTAACTTTTTATTTTTTTATTTTTCTCGACAGAAGTTGAAAAAAAAAATTTGTAAATCTCTTATTCTTGGTGTGTGGTATCACTTTTAATTGCTTGACCGTTAGGGATTTAAATAGTAAAACGCATTTATTTAAGAGTCTAAAGTCAATAATTAGAGAGCTCTTCTTAGTTTTATACACGAGGTCTTATTTGGATTTCCAGTCTAGGCAATTAATTTTGTGTACTTTCTTTCATAGTTATTTTGTAGACTTTAGTTATCATCCTTGCCTCTTTATTGGTGTATTAATGTCTAAGGTGTGAGGTGTCTATGTTTAAATTAGAAATTTTATTTTTCTAAATTAGGTGAAATTCTTAAGAAGGTGTGGTAAGAGACTTTTTTATCTATTAAATATGAGCTATTCCTTTACATTGAAACTACATCCCCTACTTACCTTATAAAACTAATAAATAGATTAATTTTAATTAATGTAATTAGTACCCCACTGTTACCTCTATTAGGAAAAAAAATTACACCATATTAATTACAAAGATTGCTAGAACAATCACTTTACATGTGCAAAAATTTACATATTGGATGGGAAGAGATCACCTAGAATTTTTAAAATTGATCTAGGTGAGATCTAGGAAGCATGGATAGGAGAGGTAAAAATAATAAAAGCATATTTGTATATATACAAAAACAATGATTTGGTGAAAACATCTAAGAAGTATTAGATACGTGTTAGAAATTTAAAAAAAATTAAAAATTATAAATACGGTTAAGAAGTATCTGATACGAACACGATACGAGTACGTAACTCTTATAGAAGTATTTGTGCTTCCTCGGGTGAAATACATAGGGATGGCAACATGGCGGGTATGCCAAAATTCTACCCCGCCCCATTAAAGAAATGCTAAATCCATCTCCCGTTAAGAACCCTAACGGGTTTGTGGTAAGAATACCACCACCGCCCCATTTAGAGAAAGAGAGGAATAACAAAATTCTTAAAATTCTTTACTTTATTTGCTTTGAATTCAATGTTTGGGCTAAATGTACCCAAACAATGATACAACACTCCTACAGTCAAAACCCCAATATATAAGACCAAAGAAAATGACACAAACATACATACATATGTAGATGGAGATAAAAATGGTTTTGGTCTTCAAGAATTTTTTTTATTATAGATATGTACACAAGATAGAGAGAGTTCTCTTTTAGACATAAGATAAAGAAAAGAATAGAGCAGAATAAGGTAACCTAGTGGCTGCCATATATCTAGTATACTATATTTATATAAGTAATATAATAATAAAAGAAATGGCACACTTCATAAAATTATGTCACTATATATATATATATATGTATATAATCGAGGCGGGGCGGGTACTAGGCAGGTTTTCTTAAAAAAATCATATCCGCCCCTACTCCTATTAGGGGCGGACCAAATTCCCTCCATTAGGGGCGGAGCGGGATGGAAACCCACTGGGGTGGAGGAAATTGTCACCCCTAGAAATACATCTCATTCAAGAGCCGTATTGTTTGGGCCAAAATGGTCTATCATAAATTTTTCTTCAAAATAAAGGTTGAATAGTACTCCAGTGATGAAAACTTTTCATTTTTCTTAATAATAGAAAATAACAATTTATCATTGACCAAAATTTTGAATACTTTCGAGATACCGAATGCTTACTCGTTAAATAGACATTAAGTCAAGATCTACACGAATGGTATTTTTTAGATTTGTATGTTACTTATTTCATTTTACACAACCATGAAATTGTTGTATAGAAGATGACTTTTAATTTTACTTCCACTAACAAACTTTGATCTTCAAAATTTAAGGTAATTATTGATTGAAGTAAAATAAATTATTAACATTATTTAACTTTATATGAAACTAGGAGGTCAAAATAATAAAAAGAAAAAAACTCTCATGGTCAATATATGTAGACGCCTACCATGACTTTGTATTTTAGTAACTGTCCTTGTCAAGTTTCAAATACAAGGTGGAATCATTATTTAATTGATATTAATTAATTAAACAAATTGAGATTGTTGGTGGAGTTGTTTCAATTACCACTTCAACCATCAAAAGAATCAAATGGATCATATTAAGTACATTGCATCTATGCTTGAGTATTAATTACAAGTGCTAGGTTAACTGCATCTTAATAGCTAATTATAATTTTTTTTTTCTAATGGTAACACATTGAAAGTTAAATGGAATATGTTACGAGGGTTGTTTGCATTTAAATTGGACATTTGATCTAATAAACCAAAACCATCGTGTCGAGAACCGTGGAAAAGATTTCTCCATGTAAACTATCTGTATGTCACTCTTGTAGAATTATGGATAAATTGCTTTAACCTTCTTTGAGATTTGACTTAATTACTCTCAAATTAAAGTTTTTGTAAAATTACTCTAATACTCTGACACTCCTGTTAGACTAATGATCTGTTAAACAAAATTATATTTTGCAATTACAAAAGTACATTCAAGTTATAATACTTTTGTGCAAAAATAACCTCAATTTATAATCTTTTGAGTGAGATTAATATGTTTTATATACATATTATTTTCATTAATGCAACACCAGCACTACCGCAACCGGAGCTAATTTTGGCATTTTAATTTTTTTTATGTTAATTGACTTTAACGAAGCTGACTGTCAATTAACGGCATGATATTCGGAGTAAAGTCAATTAAACCTTAGGGGAGGTTGACACCATATTTTAAAACTTTAATCCGAGAGTAATTAGGATAAACCTCAGAAGAGGTCAGAGTAATTTACCCTATAATTCTATATAATAAGGTACAATAAAAGAGTAATTTATGGAACAAGATTGACACCTAAGGTCATACAAATGTTATATTATTATATTTAATTGTGAAGAAAATTTAAAAGTTGTTTTTGTCCAATCACCAATTATACGCACACAGAAACTGTGTTTGTGTACTTAAGTATCGCGTTTTGTACATAGTATTTTGACAACCGATAAGTTAAGTCATTTTTTAAAACAGTAAAATAAATAGTATTTTTTCATGTCGATGTCAATATTTTAGTCAAATTCAAGCTTGTTCTATATTTATTCATGAAAGAAACCATTAAAGTGTTATTGGTTTTTAATGCTTGTAAATTTTGAATTCAACTTCATCAGCTTATACCATACTGGTTGGATTTTATGCTTTTTAATTTGAATCCAACTTGATAAGCTAATACTAATAGAAAATCATATAAAAAAAAATTCAAGAAAATCAAGATATGACATGAGCGCTGAGTGAAAATTAGGTCTAATTATTTATAGTAATCCACCAAATCTCTTTTAGTTTCTAATCAAACGAATTGATGAATTGTCCTAACAAAGAAAGACTCTGCTTGGTTGGACCACATATATGATATTCAGTGTTCCTAGCAACACCAGAATTTTCCCTCACAATGTGATCAGTAACTCGCCTTTGTCAGAGCCGTTACATCTCATTTGCTTCGTTTGGTGATATCTCGCGCATTAATAGATTACCTATAAAAGACTGACGAAATGTCCATTCAAAGTGGGCCCCAAGTCTAGGTCACCTGCACATGCCACCCCTCCTTTATTTATTTCATCTCACGCGCTTTACTTGTCGCGTGAACAACACGCCTTATCTGAATTTAGAAAATTAGGTGCGCGTCATCAACAGTGAATTTAGATAAGTTACCTATATAGGTGCTTCATGGTTTATTTCATCTCACTGGACATTTCTAGGACTCATCTTCTAGAATTTAAAATACTGTCTTTTTTTTTTTCTCTTATTATATAATTTATTTTTCCCATCCCACACTTTGATTTTTCTTCTTTTTTATCTTTTCCTTTTCTCTCTCTTTTTTTTTCTCATTTTTTATTTTATTTTCTTTTCCCACTTTTTTCTCTCTCTTTTTTATTCCACTCCTTTTTTAGGAAACTTTGACAATAGGAGAAGTGATCCTTTTGTTCTCTATCTCTCTCTCATTCATTCTGTTTTTTCATTCTTCTTTTCTATGTCATTTTAATTCTCTCTCTCCTTTTTTTCTTCTAATAGAAAGCTTGATAGAACTATTTTTCAAGGGCAATTCTGCCATTGTATGTGAATATTGTTACTTTTGGGTGTTATGCTCAATTGACATGTGAGGGATTAAGATAATCCAATGCAAAGATGGTCAACTTATTATTATTATTATTATTTGCATTTTTCCAAATATTTTATTTTAATTTTCTTTCCACATTATTTGTGATCGCGAATTTGCATATATGATGTATATTTGATGTTTCAACAATATATATTCACCTTATGTCTTGTTTGTCAAATTACACTGAATTTTTTTGAAATTTATATTTTTGTAATGATGATATTTTCTTTCGTTAACGGTCATTAATAGTTAGCGTCGTCAATATGTATACAAAAATTATTAATTTATGTGTGATGTTATACGAATAGAAATATAATTACACAAGAATCGTTAACAGCATTCTTCCAACAACTTAAAAAAAAAAAATCATTGTAATTTGATAAATAAATAAATAAGTCAGTATATATTTACGGTATATATCGACAAAACCTCAAACAATGTGTAATTTTCCCTTCTATATTTCTACCATGATTTTGTACACGTTGGTGGTCTGGTCAGCTTACTCCTTTGAATGTTCGTTTCTTACAAGGAATCCCACATTTAACTATAAATTAAATTAAATTAAATCAAATCAAATCAAACATGTTGCAGAGTCCAGCTGACCAAGTTTCATTACCTAAGACATTGAATTGATCAATCTCTGTTTTGCAAATGTTATTTGCTTTCTTATCATTAAAAAAGAAAAAAAAATAACTTGTGGTCTAGCCAATCATTTCACTTGCCAATGACATATTCTCAACAAATTACATCTCCATCATTATCACCACTTTTTAAGTCGGACATATAAATTTTATTTTATTTATTATACACATCTTCTCTTATGTTTAATTTTGTTAGATTATTTTTAATTCCTTCATTTCATTTATCAAAATTCGAGCTTCTTTATCAAAAAAAAAAAAAAAAAATTCGGATTCTACAAGTCAAAATAACTACAGTAATTGTTTTAGTCCTCAACAAAATCCGAAACCTATAACACAAAGTAAAAAAATTAAAAAATAAGAAGTTAAAATAGTGAAGACTAAAAATTAAGAGATCTCGTTGTCATGAATAAATACACATTCTTTTTTTTTCTTCCAAAAATGAACATCAAATATTTAAAAAATAATATTTCTTAAAATATATATAAAAAATTAACTATTATAAACTAAATCCGTACTAATTTAATTGTCCATTAGGGGGTTCTAACTATTTAAGGGACATTATATACTACATTAATTCGAATTTATTAGGGGGTTCCAACAAGTTTCTGCCACTTTAATAGGGTTTCAAACATGCCCTAAATATATATGTATCTTCTTCAATTACAAATCTAGCATTCTATATATAAATACCCACCAGCCTTTCACCTTAAACAAAAGAGAAAACGTTTTAAAACATGGCAAAAAAAAAAGTAGGTAAAATTATATTTCAGTGACTAAAATTAAAAAATAATTGCTTTAAAGTGATGTTAAAGATATAAAAAGATGAATAGTCATCAATTTTAAAACTACATAGCTCTTTAATGACCATTTGATAATAGTTTTGTTAAAGTGTTTCATTTAGTTATTAAAAATAATTAATTAATTAAACATATTGTTAAACCTAATACTTCTCACGTCCTATTATGCATCTCACCTAACATAATTAAACCCAACTCTACATTCTAAAAATATAGAAATATATATATATATATAAAGTTAGGGTTTAAATTGATTGTATATTTTATGGAGATACATAGTTGAGGTGGATAGTTCAAAATTGCAAAGAAATTCTCACGGTATATTCATCATATTTAAAGGTTCAATTGAACAAGAGAAATTTAATAATGGATAAGTAATATATGAGGGAAATTTAAAAAAATGAATGATTTGGAGTTGTAAATGGAATTTAGATTCACCATATTTATATTATTACTATTTGATATACACATTATTTACAAGGGTAGGAAATGTTTTTAATTGGGGGAGAGAGATGTAGGACGGGTATTTTTGTAATTGAGTCTAAAATGGTCACTAAAGAGTAATATAATTTTAGAATTGGTAACTATTTGTCTTTTTGTAACTTTATAATCACTATAAAACAATTATCTTTAATTTTGGTCACTTAAATCCAATTTTTCCAAAAAAGTAAGTAACAAGAAGATTTGGACATGTATATTAAATTCAAAGAGAAATTACTCTAATCTTTCTTGAGGTTTTGCTTAATTACTTTCATATTAAAGTTTTTAAAATATGGTGGACAACCTCCCTTGACGTTTGGTTGACCTTACTCCGAATATCTTTGCAGTTAATTGACAGTCAGTTCCGTTTTATCTAATTAATCTAAAAAAATCAAAAATGCCAAAACTACCCTCAGTTGCGATAGTGTTGGTGTGACATTGATGGAGAAAAATAAAAAAAAAGAACATGTTAATCTCAGCCAAATGATTAGAAATTGAAATTATACTGCAGAAAAACATTATAAATTGAGGGTACTTTTGTAATTGTATATTAGATGCGATTTTGTTTAACAGATCGTTAGTTTAGCAAGGGTGTTCGAGTAATTTTGCAAAAACTTTAATTTGATGATAATTAAGTCAAAGCTTAGGGGAGGTCAGAGTAATTTACCCTAAACTCAAATGTGAAACAAAAAAGATAGTTAGCTTAAATGTCTTTGTATGAAAAACTAGGAACAAAAGAAAGTAAAAAATGTACTTATAAATTAGTAAATAATCGAGATAGATAACTAAATACCTAAATTAAATTAAATGTATTAAAGATGTAAATAACACAATATTAGTCAAATAAACGATATAGATTGAAAAATTATTTTCAAAACCTATTAAATGATGAATACACTAGAGAAGAAGTAGAAAGAAATGAAGTTAACATAAGAATAATAAATAAAAGTGATAAAGAAGTAGACATAAACAATATATACTCATCGAAGCTGGGCAAATATTAGGTAACACAGGAATTGAATGGTTAACAACGTGGTATAACAATATCCTAATTAAAATAAGGCATGATGCTACGTGAGTGGAGAAAAAGTACAATAATACCAATTTACAAAAAATAAAGGAGATATATAAAATTGTGGCAACTGTAGAGGAATTAAATTAATGAGTCACACAATAAAAATATGAGAAAGAGTAGAACAAAGATTAAGAAAGGAATTCACGGTATCTGATAATCAATTCGAATTCATGTCGGGGAGATCCACAATGAAAGCTATGTACTTACTTAAACAACTAGTTGAAGAATGTAGAAATAAGCAACAAGACTTGTATAGAAAAAGCATACCCAAGAGATATAATTTGTTGAGCTCTACAAACAAAAACAAAAAACATAAAAAAAAAAATTCTCTCACAAATCATTAGAAGTATCCAAGAAATGTATATGAACACAAAAATAAAAGTTCGAACCACATGTGATGAAACTAATGAGTTATCTATAAATGCAGAATTACACAAAGAATCAGTGCTAAGCCCATATCTATTTGCAATAATTTTAGATGAAATAACAAAAGATTTTCAAAACGAAATTCCTCAATGCATAATATTTGCGGATGATTTAGAGCTATTAGACAATTATAAAGAGAACTTAGTAACAAAACTAGAAATGTGTTAGAATCGAAAGGATTGAGAATTAGTGAATTAAAATCCAGTATATGGAGTGCAAATTTAATAAAGACTTGATCATTAATAATATAATGTTAATACTTCAAAACCAAAAAATTACTCAATACAACTATTTTCAACATCTAGGATTGATATTACAAAAGGATGAAGAGATAGATAATGATATAACTAGTAAAATTGGAGCCGGTTGGACCAAGTGGAGACAAGCTAGTGACATTTTATGTGATAAAAGAATAAAAACATACTATAAAAGAAAAATCCTATAGAACCGTTACTAAACCAATTATGTTGTATACAGCGAAATGTTGGGCCCTAAAAAAAAAAAAGAGCAACATCTTCATGAAGTGTTAGGCCCTAAAATGCTAAGTTTGATGAGTACAATGAATTGGAGATATATGGTTACTAATGGAAGTGTGCTAGAAAAATTAGGGGTGACACCCATTAACAAGGAAATTAAAGAAAGTAGATTTAGATGATTTACACAGACATATATCAAAAATCTAGAAACACATGGGTCAAATAAGGAAGGCTAGTTATGATAGAAGATAGGAGACAAAGAGACGATAAAAACAATTTAAAAAGTTAAATATAGTAAGTAAAATGACATGTAATAGAAATGATTGGAGAAAAAGAATTTATGTGGCTCATGTGGAATTAAGTCGAGAAGAAGAAACAGAAAGACGATGACGATGATGATGATGATGTATCTTAACAACCACTCAAGTCCATGAGATTCTGAGAAATATTCTCTAAAAATAATTAAGTTGTCGAGGAAGAAGGTTGGCATGAAGTATTTGTTGCCAAAGTTTTTCTCATCAGTTTTGAGATTATTGGTTACAAAAGCATTCAACTTTGCCCTTTTGTCTTCTCTGTTATTGAAGTTCATGGGGACAGGATTCTCAACCTCATTTTCTAAGTGAGGACAGTCATAGACCCTACACAATGGTATCTGTAATGTACTTAAATTTTTTAAGGATGGGAAAGAAACTACCTTGTAATTTTCAAGAATCGTTTAAAATTTTAAATTCAACATTTTACTTGACCTTTTTTCGGTACCAAGAGATGATTGTTTTGTAACGTGTACTATACTTATCTTTTTTTGGTACCAACATAGGATTGTTTTGCAATGTGTACTTTACTTGAGAATTTTCTTTTTTTTAGGTAATTTCTATATATTTGTATTTATTTGAATGGTAAAACCTCAAAATTTATAAATTATTCTACTTTTCTTCTATCATTTATTCTATTATTTCTATAGTTGTTCACTTATTAAAAGTTTGGCTCGAAACTTGTTCGTTTAGTAAACGAGTGAAGTTTGAGCTCATTTAATAATAAATTAGCCAAGCTCACACAATTTCGAGTGAGCAAATGAGTTAAGTTTAAGTTTATTTTTCAAGTTTGAGCTCATTTTTTAGGCTCATTTAATAATAAACTAGCCAAGCTCGAACAATTTCGAGCGAGCAAATAAGTCAAATTTAAGCTCATTTTTCAAGCTCGTTTAATAATAAAGTAGCCAAGCTCGAACAATTTTGAACTGACTCCCAATTCGCCAGGGCTCATAAACAGACTCGTTTAGTTTATTTCAAAATATTCTACTATAAAAGTTTAGCCCAAACATTTTGTGGCCCATGGAGTTCTTGATGTTTATAAGCTTGTCCTACAAATAAAATCCATTTCCGTAGTAGCCCATTAATAAAGCCCAATAACCCATCTCTCCAACACAACCGTTGGATTAAATTAAACTCATGTTAGCCGCGCACAGACACGCCTCTCCAGTCTCTCTATTCCCCCTCCCTCCTTCTTAACCATTCTCTGGGTTGCTTTATCATGAGACAGAGACCCAGGTCCATATCTTTGGACCCGTTTATTTACACCACTCATAACATATGATATTTTTCACCAATCTAATAAATTATTTTAACCAATCTAATTATAATAAATATAAAAATTTGTATTAGTATTGATTAGTGAACCCTTAATATGAATTAAGGGTTTCCAAAAATTGACGGGCAAGTCCGCCTAAAGTAGGGTAGACTTGCTCGCCTTTTATTAAGGTGTGTTCGTTGTGTTAAGTGTCGGCACGACTCGCCGTCTCTTAGCGATCATTGACGAGTCGCCTCAGCACCCCTAACAGGACGAGTTACACATAAATCTAACCACATGCTCATTTATATACCCACTACACCATTACCAATCCTTTTAAAATTCCGATGTGGGACAAATTTGTATCTACTAATATATACGAAGCTTTGTATCTATCTACTCGTAACCATTCTATTGCATCTGGATATGGGTCTAAGCTGTGGTCCAGAGAAGGGAGGGAGGAAGGAATCTTGTTAGTTGATGAACTGCCAATTCTCTTGGAGAGGCCTGTCTCTTTTACCTGCAATAGAAACCTACTTTCCCATCCCAAGTCTAGATGCGGAATGGCTCCAAGAAGCCATTTTTGGAGCTTGCAAGGCTTCCTTCATCTCATGTGGGGGTTCAGTGGAGGCAGCATCCGTACGGCCACTTGGTTCAAGCATGTAATTTGATTAATCAAGGTTGCTGCCCTATATGTACAACTACATATAGGGCATTTAGTTCTGGATCTGATGTAGTCCTCTAAGTTAGTTCCTCTTCCATGGTTGAATCAGAAGGTCGATTAGCACATATCAAAAGCCCCCTGGACAACAAAGAAGGTTATGGCTTGGGATTCACGCCAACCAGGGCAGAGAGAAAGAAGCATATAAAGAAGATGATACTGGATTCGCAGAACCAATAACTAGTCCAGCTCACACACAAGCCACAGATCAATACCCGGAAAGAGTCCTAACCTAAAAGGCGGGGAAGCAGCAAGGGAATTGAATGAAAGAGGGCAAGGCACGGAGGTCATATTCAGGTTGTGCCTCCAGTAGCTCTCCTTAGACTCACATTTTATCCCACCTCAAAAAGAGCAAGCATTGAATTCAATTAGGAAAGAAATTTCCCACTTTCAAAAGATAAGATTGGCTAGGGATTCGCCAATAGACGGTCATATATATACCTTGTTTATATTTAACATTTGTTTGTGCTGCAAATGAAAAGCTTTGTCACCTTAGGATGTTTCACACCTTGCTTGCTTTTCTAGGGTTCAATTTTTATTTTTTTTAAATCGTTTTGCTTTCTATACATCCCTAAAGTATCTAAATGAAAACATCAACGGTCAAATTTTTGTAAAGGCAATGTGTGTGTGTGTGTGTGTATATATATATCTAGGAACCTTGATATTGGGGGGTGTTATATTGTATTTGAGGATTTAATTCATTACTTGTCAGTTTTCTTTAAATATGATATGTTTTTGTTTAAATTCTGGTTTTCTGTGATCACTGGATAGTTAAATTATTAGATTCTTTTAATCATCCACTACGTCTTTTTTAGTATTGTAATATGACTTTTGATAAGCGGATGATTTTTAAATTGAGGTTTCTGAATTTATAATTTTCTTCTCGACAAAGGGAATAATCTGGGTCCTCTGTGGTCTTTGAATTGCTGAATGATTTGGGGGGTACATTTTAGTCTTTTTCCTCTTTATGGAAGAAGTGGTTTCCCATTTAATTTTGAACTAATTTGCTGATTGAGGTTAGATTGATTGCACAGTTTGCCTGAAATTTTCGGTGAAATCAGATGAGTAACATATCATTTTTGTCTTTCCATATTGGTTCCCTTCATTTTTTTTCTTACTCACTAGTTTAAGTCTATTAATTTGACTTTCCCACCATCAAGTATTCTATTTACTTGAGACTTATAAATTTAAAGATGAATTAGTATTAATCTATCAAATGTTTTGAGGATTGAAGAGAGGGTGTAGACCATTATTACCAAAAAAATTTTGAGCTTGAGTTGATATTTAAGTTCTTCCTTTCTGTTAATGTCTCCTTGTGTCTTTCCTTATTTTATTTAAGTTGTTTTACTGAAGTCTTGTTTTTAAATGTATATATATATTTTTGTCATAAAGTTATGGATTAGGACAGTTCTGATTAAGTTGATTGTGGTGTTGTGTTTTTTTCTTTAAACTAGTGTGTTAGTTATTTGTTATTCCAGACCTAATAAATGGTAAAAACAGATTTCCTTGATTTGCCTATGATGTGTCTAAATGATGTATTATCAGATATAGAAATGAAAATATATTATTTTCGCTTACTCTTAAGCAAAATCATATATGTTTGAAACTTGGATTTGACTATGGTGTCTAAAATAATTTTTTTTAAGGGTAAGGTTTGGTCTGCACTTTTTTAGCTGTGCTTCCCCTTGAGATAAGCCACCATTATTGTTTTTTCCCATAATTCTTGAAGTACTAAAATATATTCAAATTTTATGGAATTACATTGTTGACATGCACTTTAAAAGCATGTAATATATATATATATATATATATATCCTGACTGATACGCAATATTTTTTCATTTTATTCTTGCAGGTGAACGTTCCAAAGACAAAGAAAAAAACATAAGACATTTTGCAATGAAAGTTTCCAAAAAAATAAATGAGTCTTCGCAATTTAAGACATTTTGCAAGGAATGCTTTTTAAGTGATAAAAATACTTGAATTGTTTTAGGTACGTGAAACCTTTCAAAATTTTAAGTGTGAAATGTTCGTAATAAACTAATAGTTGTTTAAGTGATGCGCTCCAAGGATTTTGTAATTTTAAGTATGGAATATTTGTAATAGACTAATAGTTGAACAAGTGTAGGCAGTTTTGCATTGTGGAATGCTTATAAACAGGTTCTTAAGGTTTTTAATTTTTATTTTTTTATAAACATGTTATAAATGGGTTGAAGAGTTAAATGGGTTTGTAATCAGTCGTGTTAGGTCGTGTTAAAATAACCTGATCTAATTGAATTAAATGGGTTATGTCGTGTCAAATCCAACACAACCCACTTATTAAATGAATTACATGGGTCATGTTGTGTCACTCATTTATTAAGTGGGTCGTGTTCGGGTTGAAACTATCTGATACGATTAGTAATCGTGTCGTGTTCTGATTGATCCATTTGTCGTAATTATCTCGACACGACCCGAACACGATTCGCGAACATGAATTGTCACCCCTAGTCCTAAGACTAAAGTCAATAAGAAATTAAATTTCTTTTAATTTCAAATCCAACACGTCGATTTGACGCTTCCAAACACAGAGAAGCAAATAAATATTGAAAGATTATTGCTATATAAAGAGAGCAATTAAGAGTTAATCAATCTACTTAGGCCTTAAGATTGGTTAGTTGTTAGAACATCAATGCATGGACTTCAACACTAGACCTAATAACATGATAGTAGTAGACCTAATAACATGATAGTAGTGTTGGTGGAACATTTAGTTCCATTATCGTGTGGTGTAACACAACAATTATGTAGGCCTAGTTTGATACGCATGAATGAAATGGAATAAAGCTGAAAATGGAAGGAAATGACTATTCTCATTTCAATGTTTAGTTACAGATAGAGACTAATGTATGAATAAAATGGTAGTACCTTTCAACATGTTATACTTTTCTATATAAAACATAATCAGTTTTAAAAATGGGACATTTGACCTACTTTTAATTTAATTACCATGTGATTTTTTGTTTTTAATTATCCATTCAATTAAAACTTTCTAAATCAAAATATAATCCGTCTTTTTCTTTTAGTCAAGATTAATATAATCATTTATACGAAAAAAAAAACAGTACTTTATTAAAAACTGAAAGTAATAAAACAATAACATTCATTTTTTTTCACAACTGAAAATATAACAAGTTACATGTATGGACATATGACAGGTATATATATATAGGCGTATGACAACTATATAACATACCTATTATATGTGGAGAGGGAAATTAACGCTAACTACCTATATATATTCATGGAGTGAGTTGTAAAAGAGAAAGAGAAATTAATGAAGAGAGAGAAGAATTTAATAAAGAGTGGGGTTGTTGGAATGAAAATTTCAAGTGAATAACTTAGAATGATCATTTTATTTTTAATGTAATACAACAAATAAAAGAAGGGAATCAAAGATGGAATTGTCATTCCATTCTACCTCCATTTCTACATACCAAACTAGTCATTAGAATTTTTTTGTGCATAAGCAATAATTTAATTAACTCCCAAAAGGTAAAGCATATCAATGATCTAGTGTAAAATATTTTTAATCTACATTTGAATAACGAAAAAAATTTACACTTAATTTTAGAAACAATGAATCAACCGAGACATTAATATGAAATTTGATTGGTCTTCCTGTGAGACTCTCTAGTCAGCATTAAGCCCATTGGCTTGAACAACATCCTTTGATATTGTATTTAATAACTACTGCTAGCTTCTCCATCCCTAACCTAAACCCTAAAGAAATACGTAGTATCTTCAATTCCTTTTTTGTAATTAAAATAAATAACAGAAACAGTTCTAAGTAATGGGCAGAGTACATTTTTTTCCCAGTTCGCCGCCCCACATGTGATTGTTGGCCACGATGTGCTAGCTTTTCATTTGGTTGAAGTACCACTGGACCCCAGCTGGTCAATTATTATTACATGCAACCGAAAGATAAAATTATTAGAGGTCTCAAATCATTTGATCTCGATCAATCACAAGTTATTATCTAGTTAAATATGTTAATTTTATTTATTTATTTATTTATTGTATGACAATTTAAAATTGACTAGATTCATATCATCCCAAATCATCTAATAATTTTTAAGATTGAGAAATTATAAATAGTTCGGGAGAGTGTTGACATACACACCCAAAACTTTGAATTCTCAAAATTGGCTTCATATTACTTCAAGAACAATAATTCTTGAGAGACATAACGGTGGACCCAGGCCTGAGATAGGGTGGGATCCATGAATCCATCTCTATGTCTCGAGCTCGGATATTTTTCGATAAGATAAATATCGATCTAAAAATATTTAAAAAATTACTAGCAAGTCTTACCTTTTTCATTGAAAGAGAAATAAGTCATAAAATTTTTCTTTAGAACCAATAAATCCCACTTTTGAGATTTTTTTTTTCTATTTAAATCCTAAATCACTATATCTTTCATTTATACCCTTACTAGTTTTTTCAAGAATCGATATTATATATATATATATATAATCCTTTACGTTTTAGTTAATTAATAATATTGCGTTGTGAATTGGAATAATAATTAATCTAATTTAAATTCAATTCAAAACTCTTGTGTAGAATACATGATTTTAGTACAAAAATAATAATTATTCTATAAAAAATTTAATAACATGTTTTTTTTCTTCTTTTTATTCAATTTTTTGTGTAATTTTGTAAGGGTATATATGAAAGTTTGAGTCTAAATTTTATATCTAATGCAGCAAGAGTATGTATAATTCAGTAAGATTATAAACGAGACTTAGTGATTAAGGACTTAAATAGAAGAATTCTCAAAAATAGGACTATTGTTCCTAAAGAAATTTTGTTAGGACTTATTTGTCTTTTAATTCGAAAAGTAGGACTTTGTGGTAATTTTCTCAAAATGATTTATAATTATTTAAGAGTAATGACTGTGATAGTAAAAGTTATCATCCGAATGTGAAAAGTGAGTCACTTTCATTCTTAAATAGTAGAAGTGAGATTCACACTTTCACAATCAAATAGATAGACACCATATTCACTACACATTTGGTGATAACTTTCCACTATCCCTATCATTATTCATTATTTAAATTTCATATATTGGATGAGGTGTGTGTAGTGTGAATTTACAAAAGACATTTAGTCCAATGGTATAACCTTTCACCCACAAAGAAAAGAGAAGATTTACGACTCACCAGGTGTAAATGTATTGGGAGATTTTTAACTGTGCATGTACAACACGCGTGTCATCTAGTGCACGGTGCAGTAGATGCATTGAAGACGTTATCTAAAAAAGAGGGGAGGAGTTCAAACTCTGATATAAGCAATGTTGTGTGTGTGAGTACTTACATGATTAAAAAAGTAATAATAATAATTGCTGGCTATCTATGCATATTATGTTCTAGATGGTTTCAAATTATTTGATTGAACTTTTTTTTAATTTAAAGTGAGATAGATTCACATTTAAATTCCTACTTTATTTTCTCTTTCTTTTTTTCAAACACGCAAGAAACTGTATATGAAAATGAAATGGCTGTTGTTGTTTAGCATTTTAGAATAGTTCAAATATCTTATTGAACAATGCAAGGATATTTATTGGGCCCACTCACCATAGCATACAGGCATAGATTGTTTAGATTGAACAAAATATGTCATAGACTAGGGTGTCAGTATCACCTATCTTTGTATTTCCTAAAATGGGTTCCATTTATGAATGTATTTCCAATTTAGACTTCCATGTACCCATTGAAATTCAATTGCATATGTAGAGTGACAAAATCACTTTAAATCATGTGAAAATTGATGGAAGTCTAATAAATAAGTCTTCCTTCAATCCACGTGATTAATATGAGATGGAAGTGAATAGTCACTAAAAATTTAATTTTCAAAATTAAGAATATTGGTCAATTTCAAAATGTAATTTTTTTTTTCATTCTTAGATAGATATGAAAACTATCATTTTTTTTTCTAAATATTTGACCACATATTTCAGACTTTTGTCTGATTTTACTGATTTTCAACAAATTTCACCAGAATTCCAATAAATTAATAAAAATATCAAGAGGAACTTTCTAGTTTTACACGATATATATAAAATAAAAAAAAAAAAAAATCAATTGGACCAAAATATTAATCTTTGAGCAAAAATAAATTTGATTTTCATATTCTGAATTTAAATTATGTAAGAATTCACACTCAAAGTCACATAATTATTCTAATGATGTGTTACTTTCATGTTTCACACTCTCGTCCTCGTGTTTTGTGGGTGTTCTTACTCCGTCACTTCTTTTGTATAAGAGTAATGATAGAAAGTCTGAATCGAATTAGATCGAAAATAACTTTATGTGAATAGAGTGATAAGTTTCACTGATATCATGTGATAAAATTTACCATCACGTTTACATAAAAATAAATTTAGTTAGTCTCTAAATTATTATTTCTTATATAATATAAAATTTATTACTCGCGTTGTACGTGAAGAGTGTGACTTAACTCGCACTATCAGAAAATCTTGATAGTATATACGCGTGATGTACTTATGCAATTGAGTGGCAACTACAACAAATCAGCAATCGAAACCTTCACGTACGATGTCATGAAGTGTTTACCGACTTTTGAGTTTTATTGGGCTTGGGCCCACTTCATATGGGTACTGATTGGAGATCCTATACCACTTTAGGTTCCTGTGGGACATATTTCTGAAATCTTGTTTATTGATCTTTTTCGGGTTTTTATTTTTATTTTTATTTTTTTTTAAAAAAAAAAAAAAAAAAAAAATTCATGCATTGGATTTGGACTTGGTTTCTCATTTGCCTCCAATTCTGCCTCTGCATGCGTCGGCAAAATCAACTCAGTACAAATAGCTTTATTCTTGCTCGTATAATTTATGGGTTTAGGTGAGGTCCTATTTATTTTTATTTTTTCATGGAATACATTATATATATATATATGTGTGTGTGTGTGACAATTAAAATTCATGCGTAATTAATTTCTACTCATTTATAACCTATTTAATTTAAACGTGTTTAATTAATAAAAAGTAATTAACAAGTTGGGTTGTATTCGAGTTAATCTAACCAGTTTAGTTAAATGAGTATAATTTTGTTATAAACTAATTGATACATCAGATGTGAACACAACACATTTAATTAACATATTAATTCTAGCCAATACGATTATGACTAATACTCGATTAATTCAAATTAAAATTCACTTATTTTTTTTATTACGTTCAAGACTTGTTAACATGCGTGTCTAAATATTGCCTCCCATATTTTCCAGTGTAATTGGTTTATGCAAGAGGATGGAAAAGCCAATTTGTAAGTATAGGTGTATTTATATTCAAAAGGGTACAAAGATTATAATGATATAAGAAGTGTATTTTTTTAACCATAATAAACACCGAAACAATTGAAATGTGACCCACAAAGCATGCATTGATACCTTTGACAATTCTAGTTAGTTGAAAAAGTAATAATAATCTTTATTCATACTAGTATTTTAGATTATTATTTTTTTGTTTTTTAAATAATAACAAAGTCTATCTTAAGCCTAATTTGACAAGACAGTCGAATTGACATAAAGCCTGTATTTATATTTATGAGTTACCACGTGTGACTTTTAGCCTTTTAGAGACCATCGGAATAAATTCAAAAAGTTTTCTGAAATTTGTTGGAAAATAATACTAATGCTTTGTAGAATCAGCCATGCATCGTCCAAAATCTACAAATTTTCTTCCTAATATTAGGTGATCGATGACTCTCCGTTGACAAAATCTACCAATCCCTTTTTTTATTTCTTACTAATTTTAGGTCTTCGGTGACTCTCCATCGAATTCGAATGATCACGTTTGAACTCTGAAGGGTCATTTCAAATTTTTTGAATTGATGTAACTCACGATGCGTAAATTATAAGTGTTTGTACACAAATAAGAATAATTTTGAATCTATAAAGTTAAGATAAATTATAAATACAAGTTATAAAAAAATCTGATATTTTATTGATAATTGAATGAATTGGATTATATGCTTTCTGCAGTATTTGTATTTGTAATAGAGAAATTCTAATCCTAATAGAAAAATGAAAATTATTTTCAAAAGAAAACTAATACTAAAAATAATTCAAAAATTAAACTTTCTTTATAAATTCTATAAAAAAATTAATAATAAAACTACTAAATATAAAATTTGAACCGAATCCGAATTCGTTTGGGACATGAACAAAATTCTTGAAATATTTTTAAGGCCTTAAACGACTGAATTTGGCCGAAAAATAGCACGTGCCACTAACTAAAGTTATTGAATTTTTGGGTCGTTTCCGATCAAATATAAGTGTCGTTGAGTCAAAACAAATGCGTCAAAAATTATATTCTACATCAGTCCCCCTTGCCTGAAAAAAACTCGTCCTCGAGTTTGGCTGCAAATACTCATCATATATGAGTATGAACAGAATTTTATACCATTGAGAAATTAATCTTAATTCTTCAAATCCTTCCTCTAGATTTTTTGCCCATTTTTTTTTTTCTCTTTTCTTCAACTTCTTTTGATAATCACCTTTATACTTCTTTTTTGATGTTTCTTATTTGTTTTTCTTTTCATTTGTTTCATCATAACTAATTTTCCTCACATGCTAATCTCATAGGTGAAGCTCGCATGTCTTGTAATTCTTTTACCAATTTATCTTTCAATTTTTGCACTTCTTGCTTGTCACCATCACTTCTTTTGTTGTGTTGAAGTTCTTATACTGTCACTTGCAACAATTGAATAAGTCATTTTTTATTCTTCAATCTTTTTAACTTCTTCTTTCTTCTCCTTTTCTAGGCACATTTCCTTGGGTTTCAGTTCTTGTTCACATATAACTTCTTTTTTTATATATTCGGTTTGTTGTGCAAAACCTTCCATTGTAGAAGGAAGTTGAGCTTTCGAAGACAAAGATAACTTTCAATATGCTTGAACCTTTGTACACCTTTGCTTGTAATCTCGGTACTGTTGAAACTAGATCTCCTCATAGTCTAGTGGAAGAGATCTGGCTTTGAAAAGATGTTTCATCTTCAACTAAGATCGCACCAATGCCTTCCTCTGTAGTGCGCGAGAAACCCACAATTGTTCCCACCATGCAGAAGCTATTTATTTCAATTTGTAAGTCATCAATTTCACCTTCTTATCCTCTTAAATCCCCATGTAATCAAAGAACCTCTCAACATCTGTCAACTAATCGATAAAATATTCATTATAAAGGTAGCCATCAAAACTAGGAAGGTCAATCTTCATATGAAAATTTCTAAAATAATGATCCCCATGATCATAATATCTTCCTACGCCTCTGTAATTCCCAAACACATCTTCCTTATACGCTAGCGGCCTATGCGACGGGAATGGGTTGCGATTACTAATAGGACAAACGTGATCTATGTCATCGTTATGCAACCTGTTGTTATCGCGATTTTGATCAAGACCCAACACAAGCCTATCAAGGGAAGCTTGTATATCTTGCATCATGTGTTGGTTATCCATCGCTTGTCGGGTTTCACGTTGAAAGTCCTGAAATTTGGTCCTTAAAAGAACAACTTCCTATCGATCTTCGTTGCCAGCGAGATTACTACCAAAATGATTAATTGCCATCAGATCATGAAAAGACAATGTTCTGATACCAATTGACGGAATGGAAGTTATGAATATTCATGCACGAACACAAACAACTTTGATCCACAAAGTTATGATAAATCACAAACACAAATTACAGAGAAATTTAATATTTTATTGATAATTGAATGGGTCATTTGCTCTATGCAGTACATGTATTTATAATAGAGAAATCATAATCCTAAAAGGAAAAGGAAAACTATTTCCAAAAGGAAACTAACACCAAAAATAACTCAAATAATCAACTTTCTCTATAAATTCTGAAAAAATTAAACAACAAACCTCATAATTAAAAACTACTAAATATAAATTTGAGCCGAATCCGAATTTGTTTGGGCCACGAACAAAATTTCTGAAATATTCAACAGTCTTCCTATAGGACGGAACAACGTGATTTTGAGGCCTTAGATGACTGAATTTTACTGAGTTTTGTTTATTGAGTTGTTTCTGATCAAATATAAGTGTCATTGAGTCAAAACAGATTCGTAAAACATTGTGTCCTAAATCAGTAAGTCTCTGTAATTGTAGTCAAACTAGTTTGCCGGTATGATTAGGGATGGCAAAAATCCCCAACCCGGCGGGGAACCGCCCCGCCCCAACCCATTTAAAACGGGTTTGAGGAACCGTTTATGTTAATGGAATGGGGATGGGTTTTGTTAGTTAAAACCCGATCGGTTTCGGGGCGGGGATGGGGAAAGGTCACCCCGCCCCATTTAAAACCCGCCCCGATTATTCTACACTTAATATGTTATTATATTATATTACTTATGTGTATATATACTTAAATAGAAAACTTTAGCCCTAATCTCACTCCTCTCTCCTAGTTTACGATGATATGATTGTGATTCTTTCCTTATTCTTGCCATAAAGGATGAAATTCTATGTTAGTTTTATGTCAGAGGAATGTATGGTTAGTTTTATATGATTTTGTTGGAACTTAAAAAAAAATTAATTTTCAAAATATTTGATTTTACCCGGTTATGGGGCGGGGCGGTTTGGGGCGGGGTGAGTTCTGTCGGTTATGGGGCGGGGATGGGATGAAGGGAAAAATTTATAACCGGTTATGGGATTTCCAAAATTAAATGGTTATGGGGATGGGGATGGAGATCTCCGCCCCATAACCGACCCGTTGTCATCCCTAGGTATGATGCTAGCTACTTTTATTAAAATTTCAAGGGTATCTATGGAAAGATAAATTTATTTTACTCAGATTTTTTTACTGGGACAAATATTTTGGGATAGCCCCAAAAGGAAAGATGGACAATTAAATTGGAATGGAGAGAGTATATGTTAGGAATTGTGTCTCAAAATTTTATTGTAATTATGTTTCTATTTTAGAGTTGTAATTTATTTAGTAATTTCTTGTTAGATTTGGTCTTGGAGTAATTGTAATCCTTGTCTAATAAGAAATTGGGTTTGAAACTTTATAAATAGAGGTGAGATTGAGAAGAGAAGTGGTAGAGAAAAGAGAGAGAAAAAAAAATATGCAACTAAAGTATTGAAGTAAAGAAAGTCGTTCTTCACCTGTGGACATAGACAAATTTCTGAACCACGTAAATCTTATGTTATTTGTGTGTGTGTGTGTGTGTGTTTTTTATTTTATTTTATTTTATTTGTCAATAATGTGTGTGCAATCCTAGCAATTAGTATCAGAGTTATGGCGATAACTATTACAGATGGAAAGTAGGTGATCGCAAAGTTTAATGGAAGATGAAACTTCAGTATTTGGTAAGTTCGAATGCGAGATTTACTGATTCAACATGGCCTCAAAGAGGCTTTGGGTTTAAAATAAAAAAAGATAGAAGATGAACAGTGGGGGAAGATTAACTCGAAGGCAATGAAATAAAGAAAGTCGTTATTCGCCCATGGATGTAGGTAATTTGTCGAATCACATAAATCTCGTGTTATTTGTGTGTGTTTTTATATCTATCTTATTTGTCAATAGTGTGTGCGCAATCCTAATAGTATATACATATAAGAAGCTATCTCGTGGTACAAATTTAGTGCATCATTCATGAAGAGCTCACCACAAAATAATGGCTAGTTGGCTAACAAACTCGTCAACTGTGGCGAGTCTATTGGCTAGTATAATTGCCCTTATGCACCATTTGGTAGGAAGGAAGAAAATTGAATGGAAGGGAGAGAAAAAAGGATGGATGAGACATTTATAAGGAAGAGATTATGTTCTTCACTCTTTTTATTTGGTTAAATGGAAGAAAAGAGAATGAGATAATACCTTAATTATTTTGTTTGTTAAGAGAGAATGAAAAAGAAAATTTTAATTTATTTTTACTATTATTAGAATAGTTTTGTAACTTAAAACTTTTTTAATAATCGTCTTTCTTCCTTTCTGTTCGTATTTAGAAAAATAAAAATTTATAAAAGAGGAGGGATGACTTATTCATCCTTCTTTTATTCTCTCCTTAGCTCCTCTCTTAAAAAAAAAAAAAAAAAAAAAAAAAAGGGAAAAACCTTCCTAACCTCCTGCCAATCATTAGTCTTGAAATCGAAATGTGACTAATGTAATAAATGTGGCATTCTTTTCGTTCCATAATTTGTGTATTGTGCCATTATGGCCTTCATTGTACGTTATGGGAAAGTGATTTGCAAGTTGGAAGTGGTGGATTTCTTCACGTTGGACTTTAAAAAGTGACTCCTATTTGGTGTTTCAGTTATATTTCCATATTTACAATTACTGTTATTTTTTAAAAATACTCCATGATATATATCTCTCTTTACATAAAAAATAAAATAATAATAACTCTTCCTTTCTCCATCCTCGATCAACATCGCAATAAATTTTATTATACAGTAAAGTTTGGCATCCTTTACGTGCCTAATTATGTAGACTTTGCTCTATATGTATAAACAAAAATATTAAGGGTAAATTTGATAATATATATGATAAGAAATATTAGTAAGGGTAAAGTCTTATCTCCAAAAAAACCTAATTTTCAAAGGAAAATACTTAGGTCTTACCTCATGCAAATCCAGTTGATTCTCCTGGATAATGTGATTCAATAAAAATGTGACACGTGTCTCAAATTTATAAAAGTATTAAAAGAGGTTAAAGATGAAACAAATATATTTTTTTAACAGGTCAAATGTAACCCGAACCTGATTCTCTCTCATTTGCAATAATATCTCTCATTTATATTTCTCTCTTGCTCTTTCTCATCTACAGCAAACTCTCTCTCATGCATGTATCTCTCTCTCTCATCTTGATCCAAATTGTATTTCTTTCACATTCTTATTTCTCCCTTTCATCATTAATATACATATACCCATATGTATTTATGTAACAATACTTTATATATATATATATATATTTCATTAACAATCAATATATATGTATACACAATATATATATCTATGATATTCCTATAATGATTAATATATATTTCTATAACGATATACCAGTGAGCAAAAATTTAATCCACACCAAACACAGTGATTATTGAATGTAATTGATATAAAAAAGACAATTACAAAAAAAAAAAAATCTACCAATCACATCCAACAATTACTCTGCTTGGTGTGGATTAAATTCTCGCTCACCAATGAGCAGAAGATAATTACTCTCTCTTTCTCTCTCTATATATATATATATATGTAACATCCTGGTCTCTTCTTAATTTATTCACCTTTATATTTAAAGAAAGGATACCCATGTATATATATATATATATATATATATATATATATGTGATGGTTTGTTTTCAATTTGATTGATCTATGCCATTTTTAGATATTAGAATTTGGGTTTTGTTGTATCAAATTTGTGGGAAGTTTAACAATAACGAATATTAAGATGCATTGATTGACATTGTCATTCGATTTAACCTGTAAAAAATGAGTAATACCCATTTTTAATTTCTTTTTCTTTAAACACGTATCACACTTTTATTAGATAACATCATTCAGGAGAACCAACTTGGTTCGCATAAACTAGTGTCTCTCAAACAATTGTTTATGTTGCAAAACATATATATATATATATATATATATATATATATATATATATATATATATATATATGCCTAATATACATATATATTATATATAGCTGAATTACAAGGATGATGGAACATAGGTGTTTAATGGGTTTCAGTTGGGGTTGCTAACTGATATATTGTCACTTGTAAGGTTGATACTTCTGAACCAACACTATGCTTACGATCCTGTTAAATTAATGGTATAACTATGGCATCATTATCTCACTCTCAATATATATACACATATATATACACACACACATAAATCCTTCCTTACGTCATTTTCATGCACCCTTAATTATAATCGTTGAATATGATTATTTTGAACTGTAAATAAGTAAAAATATTTTGAACTGTAAATAAAGAAAGATATTTTGAGCCACATGATTAATTTTTTAATTACTTGATTGACTTTTTTGTCATATTATACTAAGCTTAAATGTAATATATATATAACAAATGAACAATATTGTAAAATGTGGGCCTTCATTTGTTTTTTGAGAAAAAGAATAATTCAATATTGTTCAGCCAACCGAAGCTATACCACACATTATATATTTTAATATGTATTTGAATTCTAAAAAACAAGTTTATTATATTATATTAGTATCATCATATTATTATATAAGTGTTTATATAGGATTTTTTTGTTCCGAATACAACTCCTTGACGCACACTATTATTTATTTATAATGTGAATGCGCCAATAGGAGTTGCAGGACGGTGTTTATTTAAGAGATGAATGTTGTGTTATGTTCACGTATGGTTAAAAATATACAAATTTTATATCATTATAATCTTTGTACCCTTTTGAATATAAATACACCTATATACTTACAAATTGGGGACTCGGAATCCTCTTGCATAAACCAATAACACTAGGAAATATGGGTGACAATACTTAGTCACGCATGCTAACAAGTCTCGAACATGATAAAAAATAAGTGAATTTTAGTTTGAATTAATCGTGTATTAGTCATAATTGTATTGGCCAGAATTGATATGTTAATTAAACATGTTGTGTTCACGTCTAATGTATCAATTGGTTTATAACAAAATTATACCCACTTAACTAAATTTGTTAGATTAACATGAATACAAACCAACCTGTTAATTACTTCTTATTAATTAAACACGTTTAAATTAAATAGGTTATAAATAAGTAAAAATTAATTATGCATGAATTTTAATTATATGTCACATATATATATATATATATATATTAAACATGCATGTTACATAAATTATGCTGTATTATTTAAAATAACTGTGTTTGTGTTAATATTTTTTTAATACGGATAATAATTAATTGTGTTGTGTTTATATTTCACACTACCTCGTAACACGAAAAAAAATATAAAACACTGAGTTGTCACTGTCTGATTAGAAATAAAAATAATATTTTATGCAATTATAGCCATAAAATGCAGCAAAGGACACTGACAATAAAATGAAGGATCATAAGAGTTCTTCGCCATCCTTGCTCTATCTAAAACACTATCATCACGTGGGAGTCTCGATCCTCTGCAGTACTGGCAGGTCCGGCTGCCGGGTGCACCTAATGAATAGATATTTAATGAGTCGGACCATATTAATTTGTTGCGACAAAAAAAAAATCATTATTGTAATATACTGAGAGTAATTTATACGCTTAAATTAAATTATTTTTACTTAATAATGTATTTTTATTAGTCAAATATATGACTCATTGAATTTTTACTGTAACATTTCTAATAGGCTAGATATTTTATTAGAAAACTTTTTGTAAGACAAAATATAAAAATCTAAAGAAGATTATGTTCGCTTGACCGAACGTTAGCTGAATTGTAATCATTGTGAAATTGAGTTTAAGATTCTATAAGCTGTGTTGTGCCGAAGATGTTGATGTGGTTGGTGCTATTCCCAGCCGACATTTATTTATTTTCAAGGCACTTAAATTGTGTTTCTAACACATTAATTTTATTTATTGAAATCTATAGTAAATGGGTTGAAACACCATTTAAATGGGTTGAAAATCTTACAACGTTTAAAGAAACTGTCCTTTTTTCAACAATGTTTTCGTTAGTCTACCATCTTCACCCTCCCTGTGCACATGTTACATGCTAGTTTTCTTCTCCTAGCGTAAGGAGATCCATAATTGAACCAAATAATGGATTACGGTCCTTCTCTAACTCCAAAATCTACAAACCTCATCTCCAACCGTCGGAATTTACTCAGATGCCGGCTTAGAGCAGAAAACTTCCAGCGAGTTTGTCAGTTTCCGGCCTAGTACTTCATCACTTTCCGATCAAATTTGCCTCAAAAGCAAGGTCGTCTCCAGCATCAACTTCACTCAGCGTCTTAATTTCTCATGAATATTGGGTTCGGTTTTATTTACAGAATCAGATTGTTCTTTTCTATTGCAAGAGTACCCTCTGTTTGGTTGCCTTGAAAACGCAGCAAAAAGGAAAAAGAAAGTTTTGAAACTTGTATGTAGTATTTATAGTTTGTTTCTTCGGGAACTGCATAATGGGTAGTTATCCAGATTCAAATTTTGATTTTCTTATTCGTTTATTTCCGTACATTTCTTGAACTACTAAGCATAGTTCCATGCATTTAGTGTTGGAATTCCATGTAACAACTGAATATTCTCTGATTTTTCCTGAAATAGTAAGCCCATTTAATCTATTGCAGTTTCATCCTTTTTTTTTCCTTTTAAAGTTGAGCTTCTTACCTTTTTGAGTCAGCTAACTATAACTCCCATTCAAGGCATGCTTTACATGATTATAATTTTATATATATATATATATATATATATATCCATTTTTGGGTTGAAAGTTTTGAATCTGCTAACAAGAAAAATTTGCTTATTGTGGTGGAAAAAAAATTGCAGAGGGGGTGTGAAAATGGGGCAATTTTCGTCCACTTTGAATGGATTGGTAAGTGCCATTTGGACCAAGAAAGGGCACAATTCTGGGAATTGTGGTGGAAAAGAGACTGCAGAGGCTATGGTTAAGGAAGCGATGAAGAACGACTTGATATTACGGTCCTCAGGAACTGTTCATGTTGATGGGTCGAACAATTTTGCATCGGTTTTCTCCAGAAGAGGCGAGAAAGGATTGAACCAAGATTGCTGCATTGTGTGGGAGGTATGCTTGCAACAATTGGCAATTTTATGTTCTTAATCTATGCTTGTCTACAAAAATGTAGCTCTTTTTATCAGTTTCTACATTCTTCCTTTCTTTTGTTATGTTGAGGGCGAAGCTTTGGTGCAACAGTATGATAAGGTTGCTCTATTGTGACACGGTTTGAAACAAGGAAACAGTCTTTCCGCATCGGGAGAGGCTGCACATTTGATTGGATACTTGTGGACAGGGTTTGGGTTTGCCTTTTTATTTTGTTTTGTTCTTTTAGCACTATTAGTTTGTGCCTAGATGTTTACATCTGAATGGGGGGAGATACAAAAAATGTGGCAAATTTTGGTTTTCATAAGCTGATAGATGTATATTCTGTTTGTTTGGTAGGAATTTGGATGCCAAGAAGACATGATGTTCTGTGGGATTTTCGATGGACACGGTCCATGGGGACATTTTGTGGCAAAGAGGGTTAGGGAATCGATGCCATTGACTTTGTTGTGCACTTGGCAGGAGACTCTTGCTGAAACTTCACAGGACTCCGATTTGGACATGGAATCCGATAAAAAGCTTCATTGGTTTGATATATGGAAGCATTCCTACTTGAAGACTTGTGCTGCCGTTGATCAGGAGCTAGAGGAGCATCGTACAATTGATTCATTCAACAGTGGAACCACTGCGTTGACGATTGTCAGACAGGTGAGTTCCTAAATGTAAATCCACTAATATTAATCTATTCCCTCCTGTTGCAATGCAAGTAAAGCATTTCTTTTTGCTTAATAAGTCATCTTGTTACCTACTTAGATGCTGATAGGTTCCTGAAAAGCGAAAAGCACTGTTGTCTAGAGTTTTCTTGAATATAAGATGTTGCATCATTGCAAGGTAATTTGACATTCAAGGAGGAGGAAACTTTCTACAAAGGTTGAATATGACTACACATATAGAGACTCTTAAATGTCTCTAATATCTATATTACATTTAAGTTTGGCAAATGTCTCAAACTATCAACGGTCTACAATCATTTCATCTAACGGTCGGCAAATGTCTCAAGCTATCAACGGTTTACAATCATTCATCTAACAGTCACGGTGGCGAGTGCACGATAGTGCCGTAGGCACAAGAATACACTAGTATATATATATATATATATTAACATGTCTCTAATATCAAAATGCAATAACTAAAATAAAAGGAAGAAGAGAACTTTGAGTAGAGCTCTAAATGCAGCATACTTGGTAGTTCGAGATGATATGGTCAATTATTAGGGAACAACATTAAGCTTGATGCATCTCGGGCTGTCTGTTGGCCATCAAAATGCTGGTGCTTACTCTATAATTTAAAGAATTACGAGATAAGGAAGTGATTTAGTGGTTTGTTGTTGGGATTTTCTTAGCATCTATAAGAAACTTGTTCTCTGTTCCCCATGCTCGACTACAATCAATAATTTGGAAACTCTAAACACAAGTAGGAGAGGAAGCAATTGATTTTTATTTTATTTTTTTTAATGGAGAATTGTTGCAGGTGTTTCTTTTTTTCTTTCCCCCCCAAATTTTGTACCAGAGCCTATGGTACGTGGACTAAATTTCTGAATAGGGTGGTTAATTTAGATGATCCCCAAAATTTGCTTTGATTTAGAAAGGATCTTTGCTAGTAATGTTACCTTCTGCAAGTTTATCAGGATTAAGATGATCTTCTTATTATCCTAAATTGATATTTTGATAGGGTGAACTTCTAGTCGTAGCAAATGTGGGCGATTCCCGTGCTGTATTGGCTACCACTTCAGATGATGGCAGCTTGGTACCAGTTCAGCTTACTGTTGATTTCAAGCCTAATCTACCTCGTGAGTCTCTTTCTTCATTTCTCTCTCTCTCTCAAAAATTATCAGAACATGGTACTAAAAGTGTCAGCATTGTTCGACAGAGGAGGCTGAGCGGATAATTCAGTGCAAAGGGAGAGTGTTCTGTTTAGACGACGAGCCTGGGGTGCACAGGGTCTGGCTGCCAGATGAGGAATGCCCGGGACTGGCAATGTCTAGAGCCTTTGGGGACTACTGTATAAAAGACTTTGGACTTATTTCTGTCCCTGAAGTGAGTCAAAGACATTTAACCAGCAGAGACCGGTTTGTTGTGCTGGCATCCGATGGGGTATGTATAACACTTCTGTAGTTATCACTTGCAATGTTTTATACAGACACAAAAAAGAACAATACATATTTGTTTTTCTATATGTATATATATTTTTCCTAGTTGGGGGACTCGCACACACTTTTTTGCCCGCACCGGGGCTCGAACCCCTCGAGGTTTGAGGATAGAGAGCTTATACCATTGGGCTACAACCCCTTTGGTTGTTTCTCTATATTAAATGTCTAGAACTTGTAAAACATCAGTAGAAGTAATGCGATTCAAACTCATGAGCATGATTGACATAACCTTAAGTTTCTTAGCTATTTCTGACAGTTCAATATCTGTGACATCATTTATATATACTATTTGTTTTCTTTTCTTTTCTCATTCTTATGAATTGTAGACAACTATAGATTCTATAATTTCTGGTGTATTTTTCTCTATAAGCAAACAGTTCAGTGAAAGCTAATAAGAACTTTTATGTTTCTGTTAAGGTATGGGATGTAATCTCCAATCAAGAAGCAGTGCAAATTGTATCTTCCACACCGGAAAGAGCAAAGTCAGCCAAACGTCTGGTTGAATGCGCTGCCCATGCATGGAAAAGCAAGAGGCGCGGTATTGCAGTGGACGATATTTCTGCTATTTGTCTTTTCTTTCACACTTGTCCCTTGTCTTAGCAAATTCATCCTGTTACTATGTCGAAACAGTGGTGACAAAAAAGAGCAAGGTATTTGCTCCTTCATTTCCATCTTTTTTCAAATATCATAATCTTTTTCTTTTGTTCTTTTCCCCGTTGTGGTTCATCATAAGTATGCATGTCTGGATTAATAAAGTAAAACAAAAGTAAAGATAGAAAACAGAAGTATGATTCATGGAAGAAAGAAAGAAAAAGAAAACAGAAGTATGTATATATGTGCGCATGTGTATACTGGCTAATTATTGAGATGTAAAGTGTTTGCATTAGGATGAGTGAATTCAACTGAAAAACAAATATATTGAAGGAATTTTCTTATAGGATTAAGCGCTACATATGAACAAGAATCAATTTTATAAGGTTGGCTTAATGGGCTCTTGGTATTAGGTGAAATTAGACAATGTGTCCTTCATCTTCGAGAGTGGTAGGTTTTATTATCTTTTGTATTGCCAAAAAGAAACAATTACAGTGTAAAGTAGTTCCGGAGATGTCTGCAGACCACTTATACTGCCGTTTTGTCATGCAAAAGTAGATATACACCGTGTTGTTATGAACTTATATATTCCCCTTCGATTAGCAGATATGAACTTGAATTTTCCTCTGCAATAAAATGGAGGGGTTTCTGTTTAAATTTTCGAGCAACTTTCCCTGGTGTAAACAAAAAGTTCGCATCAAATATTATGTGAATAATTTCGCACAATATTAAAAGACTCTTTAAATTACAACTTTTTTTTGTCTAGTGATAGGATCATAGGAGAGAATGATAGGTGAATTGAAAATGCAAAATAAAAACTTTTGAATTAAATAATTACTATTAAACTGGAAAAGATAAGATGTAAAAATGGACTATAGACATAGTTATAAGAACTTAAAAGAAATTGTAATTGTTACCATAAAAGAAGATGTGATAAAGTTGGTTAAATTTGTAGTGTGAGAACCATAGTCATATAATGAATAAGTATGCACCCTAAGTAGTACTAGATAGACACATTAAAGCACAACTTGAAAAAGTATGGATGAAATAATTCAAGGAATATCCAAATGAGAGAAATCATTTATAGGAGGAAACTATAATGACCATGGAAGGAAAATTAGTGAATGGTATGACAACATATATATGATGACACATTTTGAAAATAGAACCAACTCAGGTAGGCTATCCTAGAATTCAGTATCACATATGATTTTATGATAGAGAACACCTAATAAAAATGTAATAATCTTCACATTTGAACCAAATAGTATTTAGTTTTATTTTTTTCTAACAAGAAGAATAGAAGCAAGAAAGAGCTTAACATCACAATACTGATTACATTACAAATGTATGTATTAAAGGACAATCAAGAAAGATAGAGGAGATTAGAAAACTAAAACTATGTGGTGGAATTTGAAAGGAAAAAAAAACCATGATTATACAAGAATTAGATGCTAAAAGAAATAACATGTAATTTAGAAAGTCGAGTTAATTAAATGTGAATTGGGGAACAAATACAAGGGTGCAAGTCCTCCAAAAACCAACACCAAAACTCTGATAGCATGTTAGTTACCATCTGCTCCGAAAGCTCTAATCTAGGCAAATTTTTTTCCTGGGAAGTTCAAACAAACACACACTCACAACATTGCCCCTAGTGGGGCTCGAACTTTCTTCCCCAAATGGGAGGAGAGATTATACCATCTGGACTAATGAGCTGGTGGTTAATCTAGGCAATTTGGGAAGGCAGGAACAAGGTTATTTTATTCATTAACATTTCGTTTCCTCGCCCACCATTGCTGGAGCCCGTGCTAAATAGGGATTCAGGAGCATGGTTCAAAGCAGTTGCAGCAATTCAGCCTTGAATAGCCAGCATGTGGTCAGAGTTGGGCTGGGAGGATTTGATTGTGAGGAGAAAGAAAACAACTATTGCATATGCAATATTTCACTTCACTACCAAGAGCTTAGCTCAAGTGGCATTTCCTCTTCCTTCCAAATGGAAGGTTTGAGTGTTCAAGTCCCCAATGCAACCTATTTACCAAAAAAAAAAAAAAAAACGAAAAAAAGAGATATATATATATATATATGTATATATCTTTACTCTGTCATAATTGTTGGCACTCGAAAGCAGGGTGCCAGGTGGGATGGAGGAGTCTTTTGTTGCTTTCACCGACGATCAAAAGGGGGGTGTAGCTTCAAATCCACTCTTCCTGCTTCGAGCATCCAAGTGGAAGAAGCAATGGCTGCATTCGAGGCTGAATAGCAATGCAGAAGAACTTGAATCGCTTTCACGTCTATAAAGACTACATGGAGCTTTTGAAGGGGTTTAGGGATCTCAATGAGGCTGATAATGATGCTGAAGCTTTTTACTCTGATATGTTAGATTTTCCTTCTTTTCTTGTTGCTGCTTTTGCAAAGCTTTAATCTTTTGTGGTTTAACTATTAATATATTTTGATGTCTTTTTCGAATTAGAAAATTATAAGAAGCTTAACAATAATTGGAATCACTAATGATCAATCATTACAAAGTGCACTGCACTTAAAAGTAATTTCTAAGTGAGACAACTAATGGGTGTTTTTTTGTTCCCTTTTAACTTTTCAAATGAACCATCATGTTAATTAGTGGTTTGAACTTTCTGTTATAAACAAGTTCAGCTTTATGGGAAAAAAAAAAAAAAAGATCTTTAAAAATTTTTAGTAAACAGTAACTTCAAGACTACCAAAGGTGATCTGTGGATCTTAGATAATATTGAAATATGATTTTATGAATACATGTGGAATCTTTGGGACTCGGATTATGACTTATGATTATGAATCAATATTTTACACATGACCGAAAGTCATATAAAGTGTTCTAGACTAGCTTTGTCGAGAATACTGAGTTTAGCATATATACTTTGATTGTTTAATTAGTTTACTGATCAGCTCCTTTTATTTATTTATGTTGTCAACCTATAAACACACACTCACACATATATATAATAGTATAGTACACACACAGACACCTTTACACTTTTCTTTTTATGCATGTGCATTTGATGTAATAAGAAAAATTAATGATAAAGAAAGTGAAAATGACATTGTGTCTATTACCATCGGTAAGGCTTACAAGTTTTGTGTCTTGTTCGGTAGTTCGGTTTTCGACTACATAATCATTTTCCAATAAAAAATATCATGTTAACAGAATATAAAGTATCTGATCCATAAACTTACATTTCCCTCAACTGAAAAATTAGAATAAAATTCTAATTCAAATTAATGTGGTGATTAGTAAGTAAAATAGTTATAGGTCTCATATTAATTTGATTTTGGACATGGTACACTGTACATAACAAGCATAAAAAAAAAAAAAAAGACAAGTCTTCTTATTGTTTGATTGACAACAGAAGAACCCTAAAAAAAAAAAAAAGTCGTCATATATATATATATATATAGGGTGTAACAAAAATAACTTGTATAAAATTAAACATTGTTCCATGTGGGCCCACTAATTCTTCACCATGAATCAAACTGGTGGAAAATTTCCATCAAAAGCAGCCTACTTTGCCAAGAAGGCAAAAACAGTAGGGAATTTTACACCACACCTAGCAAGGAAGCATAACTTGAACTCTGTTACAAGAAAAAGTACATATCAAAGTTACATATTTTCCAAAAGACAATGTGCCCTTTACTTTCATGACAAACAATCCTTGCATTCCCTCACATAGCAAAAACTATTCTTATATAAAAAGGTTACAAGTATATGTTCCCTTTCTCATGCCCCATCATAGCCCATCAATGGCATTAGTCAATTTCCTTCTTGTTCTCATCCTTTTAGCTCTCTCGCATGGAACCATTTCAAAAGACCAAAGCCAGACCATGCAAGACATGATCTTCCAAGCTTGCACCAATGTTGAAAACCAAAACTCATGCCTCTCAAACATACAATCAAGGCTTGAAAATAATCCAGACGATGATCAAAACCCCACTTCGGTCCTCAGAGCCGCGCTTGAGGCCACACTCAACGAGGCAAGGCTGGCCATTGAAATGGTCACCAAATTCAACACTCTGTCAATCAGTGCGCGTGAGCAAATCGCGATTGAAGACTGCAAGGAGCTCCTCGATTTCTCAGTCTCCGAGCTGGCATGGTCCTTGGCCGAGATGAAGCAAATCCGTGGTGGTTCAAAGAACATTCACTATGAAGGTGACCTCAAAGCATGGCTCAGTGCTGCACTGAGCAACCAAGACACATGCCTCGAAGGGTTTGAAGGCACGGACAGGCGCGTTGAGAGCTTCATCAAAGGCAGCCTAACCCAAGTCACACAGCTCATTAGTAATGTTCTAACATTGTACACTCAATTACATACCCTACCATTTAAACCTCCTAGAAATAGTAATAGCACCACAGTGAACAAAGCTGTGGATCTTCCAAAATGGATCACAGAAGGTGATAAAGAGCTTCTTTCTGCGAGTACAAAAGGAATGCACGTAGACGCGATCGTGGCAATGGATGGGAGTGGCCGTTTTCGTTCTATCACACAAGCCATTTATGAAGCTCCAAGCTATAGTAAAAGAAGGTACGTTATTTATGTGAAGAAGGGTGTTTATAGAGAGAACATTGATTTGAAGAAGAAAAAGACCAATATTATGTTGGTAGGAGATGGAATTGGAGCCACTGTGGTTACCGGTAATCGCAATTTCATGCAAGGATGGACCACATTTCGAACAGCTACGGTTGGTGAGTATCTAATTAACCATACCCTTCATTATTTTCCTATTTCTTGGCATGTCTGTCTTATCATTATTGTCGCCATCCTTACTTTTGTCTCATAGGATGTCCAATTTAACCCATCCTGTGAGCAATTCGCCCGTCTTGCTTGTATTGAGTCGGGTTTGAAATCATTCTAATAGGATTAAGGGCTAGTTCGGGAAGAAAGTTTTAAATCCGCCAAGCCCTGAACAATCTCTGATTAAATAATAAATGTATAAATAAATTTTCTTTTATTAGTTATAAATTTAATTTTTTCTTTATTTTTATGATAATTTTAAATTTTAATTCTTTTTTGTTATTATGATGGTTAAGTACTTGTCTATAATTAATTTTTTATTATACAATTTATTTTAAATTTATTCAAGTTTAAATTATTTTACTTAAAAAATATGTATATCGGAGTATTCCGAACCCACCCGACTTTGATGGAGCGGAATGGACTTGGAAAAAACTTTTTGTTTGTAGGATGAATTTGGGATAGGGTGCCTATTAGGGATGACAATTTGCCCCGCCCTGTTGGTACCCATCCTGTTTAAAATCCATTTATCGAACCGTTTTAGGAAATTGGGAGGTGATGGGACTTAGGAAAAATAACTCACGCGGGTTCATGGCGGGAGCAGGGTAAGACCCTATCCTAATGGGTACCTGCCCCGCCCAGTTTAGGTATATATATATATATATATATATATATATATATATACACTTATATATTATATATAAAGGAAACCTATATATATTTCCTTCTCTATGTGTTTATTTGGAGATGATTTTGTAAATGGTTGCGGGACAGGGAAAGTTAAATGGTTGACGAGACAAAAAAGGCAAAACCCACCCCGCCCAGTTGCCATCCCTAGTGCCTTTCCCGAACCGTCCCATTGACCTCTCTAAAAATGCCCTTGTGTTGTGTGGGCTTATATTAAGCCTAGTTGGGGATGGGCTGGGCTAACTGAATGATATACGAAAGCCAACAAAACCCAAAACTATTGAAAAGAAAAATGTGTCCTCATATCACTTCAACTAGCCCAACTAAGTGGTACATAACTCAAGTTATACCGTATGTTTCTTGTGACTAGAGTGTCAAAAGAATGTTAAAAATTGTACAATCAATTAATTCCATTGTATGTAATGAGCTACTCCTAATTTTATGTTTTTCATAGCTGTTTCTGGGAAGGGATTCATAGCAAGAGACATGACATTTCGTAACACGGCCGGACCTCAAAACCACCAAGCTGTCGCCCTCCGGGTTGATTCAGACCAGTCCGCGTTCTACCGTTGCAGCATGGAAGGCTACCAAGACACCCTCTACGCCCACTCCCTCCGCCAATTCTACCGCGAATGCAGCATCCATGGCACCATTGACTTCATTTTTGGCAATGGCGCAGCCGTCCTCCAGTACTGCAAGATTTTCACTAGAGAACCATTGCCATTGCAAAAGGTGACCATCACGGCCCAAGGCCGGAAAGACCCTCATCAGAGCACAGGCTTCTCAATCCAAGACAGCTATGTTTATGCCACCAAGCCCACTTACTTGGGCAGGCCCTGGAAACAATATTCCAGGACTGTGTTTATGAACACTTACATGAGTGGGCTTGTCCAGCCCAGAGGGTGGCTAGAGTGGTATGGGGACTTTGCTTTGAGCACGTTGTGGTACGGTGAGTATAGGAATTATGGGCCCGGTGCTTCGCTATCGGGCCGGATCCAATGGCCCGGTTATCATATAATTCGTGACAAGTCGGTTGCTGAATTCTTCACTGTCGGCCGGTTCATCGACGGGATGTCCTGGTTGCCGGGAACCGGGGTGAAGTTTGCAAGTGGATTACCCAATTAGGTCACATTTGCAAACTCTTAATTTGTTTCCAAGTTGTGTTCATCATGTAAAGATGTTAGTAATTTAATTAACCAGTGTAGTGAGGTTAGTGCAATGTATGAATAGCAGGGATGAGCCCATTTCTAGTCTTGTATGCTTAATTCAAATCGCAAATCTGTAATACTGTTACTAGCACTTCGTTATCAGTGATGTCATTGTCATTAGATCTCGCATAGAAATGAATTCTTGTTCATTTTGCCAATATTTACATTAAATTAAGATAGTGTTCCGCTCTTTGCTCTCAGCTTGCACTCTTAATATATATATATATATATATAGAAGTTTGGTACAACAAGGATAAAAAATTCAATTTAAGTATATATATATATATATATAGAAGTTTGGTACAACAAGGATAAAAAATTCAATTTAAGTGGTTAAAAAATCAATCATATAATCCAAAATATCTTTTATCATTTACGGTGTAAAATCATTCCATTTAACTGTTACTGTTGCGCCGTAGGCACGGCCTAGTATATATATATTTTGAATAATTAGATCTACATGAAAGCAAATAAAAGAGAAGACACTGGGCAGAGCTAAAGCCCAAGTGACAAGTGCAAGGTAGAGAGCAAAGCCCACAAACTAAGAGCCCATGGCCCAAGAAAGATACAATCAAAATTCGTTTAAGACCTAAATTAAAAAATACAACAAAGTTTTGATAATAACAGAAGGATTTTTTTTTATTTCTGTTTGGGCACTTGATTGAAATTGCGTACCAACCATCATATTTTCTGATATAAAATATTGACAACTATTTATTGAATAGACTAATTGGCAAGTTGTTGTTCTTTTAAGTGTCCTTATTTTTAATTATTATTTTTGCAAAATAGAACTATCGATCAAAGGGTGGTCATTCCATACTTTTTTCGCACATTTTGCAAAAACCAAAGTTCTTGTAAGAGACAACCAACTATCAACTATTTATTGAATAGACTAATTGGCAAGTTGTTGTTCTTTTAAGTGTCCTTATTTTTAATTATTATTTTTGCAAAATAGAACTATCGATCAAAGGGTGGTCATTCCATACTTTTTTCGCACATTTTGCAAAAACCAAAGTTCTTGTAAGAGACAACCAACTATCAAAAGGGGTTATTCCAAACTCGTTTTGTACTTTTCAACTGAAACAATTTCTGAAATATTTTTCAATTCAAATTATAATCGGCAGATTCCTTAGAACACCCTCATAAATAGGGCTGCAATTCGGGTGGGTTGAACGGGTTAGAGGTATAATTCGAGCTCAATCCTACATATAAAATGTTCAACCCTAACTCAATCCTAACCCTACTTTCAACCCTAACTACTCAACCCTAACTCAACCCATCCTTAAATTTTTAAACTCGGATTTGTAACTCGGGTTGAGATTTCGGATTAGAAAGTCGGGTTATCTATATCACCAATCTCCATATTGAACATTTAAAGTGATCTTTAATAAGTTTCACATTAGATTACTTTGAAACACACAAAAAAATAAGATCTTAATGCAAATTTCTAAAAAATTACAAACAAATTTTAAGAAATTAATTATCAAAAATGTTAACATACAATAAATCAAGATTTAAATAAAGGAAGTTGAAAAGAAAAAGGTTATCACAATTTGAATATTATATGTAATATATTTAAAATAAAAAATATATATATAAATAATATTACAATTCGGGTTCGGGTTGGGCTCGGGTTGTTGGCACCTCAACCCTAGCTCAACCCTAATTAAGTTCGGGTTGGAGTTTTTCAACCCAAGCTCAACCCTAATTGTAAAAATAGTTGCTCAAGCTCATAAAAAATTGGGCTGGGCTTGGGTTGAATTAGGGTTACCTAACCCAAGTTGCACCCCTACTCATAAACACAACTACTATTACCAAAGTTTCATATTATGATGATCTATATGAAACACGATGATCTATATGAAATACGATGAGTGCTAGCGACGGTTGATTGTTGCTCAACACTCAGCTTTCAATTTGGTTACAATTGTGACAATATTTTTTTATTTGACAAATACTTTTATTAGAGAATGTATTTGTATTATCTCAAATATTTACAAATACATATGTGATACTTCTTCAATGTATCATAATTTAAAATTTTTATTTTATTTTTTGACACGTATATTTAGATACTTCAATTAAGTATTTGATACATTTAGTTGTTTAAATACACATATTTAACAAAGTTTTAAACTCTAAAATATAACTTTCTTGTATAATCTCGTAGTATAATCACGATTATTTCACTACAACTATGAAATAAAAATAATAGGATAATTTATAATTACACTCCTGTGGTTTGCTTTTATTTCACTTTGACCATCTCACTTTAGCAAAATTACACTGTCCCCTAGTCAGACCTTATATGCGGCCGAAAAATTCATTTCGAATGAAATGATTAAACTACCCTAGTAAAACATGTTGTATTTATCTTTCACTTTTCATGCTTGAGCTGTCGACTAGTCTTACTCCTCATTTTTAGAGTGGTTGCTTTCAGGTCTCGAACTCAAGACCTATCGCTTTTGGGTGAAGTCACTTGCTATCGCACCAAGAGACGACTGCGCGACCTCTTCTTGATTGCTTTCCTGTGCCCTCAAAATTCGACCTAACAGTGGGCATCAATCATTAATGACTAAAATGTAAATCTAGATTTAGTATACACGAGATTAATTGGTTGATGGACAAACAAAGCCATAAGATTGATCGTGGTTTGAGTTGGTTTGGATGGCCGATTTGTGGGTTGAAAAGGGCTGGTTGAAGATGGTGCAAACTAGGTTTAATGGTGGGGAAAAAGGTTTGTCGGTTGGACAGATTCATTCCCAAACCTAGTCTAATTAGGTTTTGTTGAGATTTTTTTCTCCTATTTGTTGAGATTGAGTTTGTTTAGGTTTGAGTTAAATTAGGTTTAATTGGTTCAATTCGAGAATTATAGTCTTTTTACTATGGGGGCTGATTATTCACATTTCAAGCATATATTGATTAGAAGATTACAGTAGTAGTTAATTTCTATTACAATTCCTTCTTTTTGTGTAAATATCGGGCATACACGCATACATAGATTCACTTATAAAGTTGGTTTATTCCACGCGGTAATTAAGATTTTCCTATTATTACATATGTAAATCATAGAAATCAAGGTTTTATATGATTTATAGAAATTAGGACTTTCCTATTTGGTTATTCACTTTTTTTTCTTTTTTGGAATTTACAGGGAGGTAGAAAAGTGTTAAATAAAGTTTGGAGGGCAATTTGAATATAAAAATATATTTTTTTGAGTGATGTAAGCAAAAATATTATCTGGTAGATTGAAAAAGTGTCTAAGAATCAAAGTATTCGTTATTTTATAAAATAAATGGTGTAAGAGTAATTTCTCAAATTACAACAGTGAAAGTGAAATAAAAGCCAATCACATACAGTCAAAATGTACATTGTCCAAAATAATAATAACATCACTGCAGTTGAAGGCGAGTGTCGAGCGACACGCGCTCGCTACAGCCGAACACTACACATTGCCGCAAAATTCGAAAAAGGACCATTATAATATATAATATATATATAACCCCGGATATCAACTTCAAAATTTCAAAAGAAATAAGCCCTAAATCGCTGGTTATTGATGATGATGTGAAATCGAGAAGTTCGCGACGAAATCGGGTTTGTTTGGGATTGTGTGTAATTGGTGTTTTACAACATTGACTGGTTTGTCATTTAGTTTCAATATTCAGATGAAGTTTTCGAAGGAGAAGAATAGAGCTTCCGCTTTTGCAATTAACGCGGAGATTCGTCGGGCCAAGGTTCGGTTGCTCGAGAAGGTTCCCAAGTTGCAGAGATTGCTGCAAAAAAGGGTTTGAATTCTTCCATTTTTTAGCGATTACTAATACAAATTTAATGATATAATTTGTACGTATATGTGTGTGTGTATATATATATATATATATGTATGTTTATAAATAGATTTATTTGTAGTTCTAGCGATAGACACTTTTGACTTTGCTTCCCTTTGATTGAAATTTGTAATTCCTCATCTATGTTGCATTTTATGTTGTTTTTGCTAGATCATTCATTACTTTCTGGTTGCTATGCAGTTTGTGGGAAGTTCAGGTTTTTAATTTTACGTTTTTTATTCAGTTCAATCCGTGTTATATATAAAAAAAATTAGTTTGAGCATGATAATTGTTTTCGTTTATGTGAATTTTTATTTAATTTCTTTTATAACAGCTTATGGACAAAATAACAAAATCACTGGTGAAGTTAATGATGTTATGCACCTAACTGAAGAGTAAGTATTATTTTCTTAAATAGAGGAAAGGTCTTGTCTTTTTTGGTAAGGTTTTTTCGGTAAGGGACAAGAGGTCTTGTTATTATGGGGATTCTCAGGATATGAATGTAGTTTCCTCATATCTTATTATATGAATGAAGGTGACAAATAAGATTATATGTGCTATTTCAAAATAATGTACACACAAACTTCCACAAACCATGTAAAGTTTCAAAGTAATGCCACTTTTCCAAGAGAACGAAACTTCGTCCCCTTGGCCTATCCACCAAGAAATGATTTTTTTTCCCTTGACAAATAGACTGCCATACTATATGACAACCATTTTAAACTCAAAAATATTGAAATTACAAGAGGCTGTCAAATGAGCAAGATAATCACGCCAACATCATTTTCTCTCCCACTCTATTCCTCCGCATGGAACTCAAATGCGAAATCCAGTTGCTTGATCCTAATGCATCTGCTGCTACACCACTCTAATTGGTTGCTGCATATTAATTTTAATTTTTGGTAAACAAGCATATATGGTTGATTCTGTCTTGAACTCCAGAAAGCATGAATCTTTCTGAATCAAACTCTAGCAAAAGAAACATCTCATCATCATTGGATGAGGAGGCCGAGATGTGCCGACCCTTTTCACTTGGTGAGATCCGGTTGGCCACCAACAACTTTGATGATGGATTCATCATAGGTAAAGGTGGATTCGGTGATGTTTATATAGGGCTCATCGATGGTGCAACCAAAATCGTTGCCATAAAGCGGTTGACTTCTTCCCGGTCAGGCGGCCAAGGGGCTGGTGAGTTTCGGGCTGAGATCAACGTCCTTTCCAAGCTCCAGCACAACCATCTTGTCTCCCTGATCGGCTTCTGTGATGAAGGTGAGGAGATGATCTTGGTCTACAAGTACATGGTCCATGGCACCCTTGCTGATCATTTGCACAAAAATGGTAGAAAAGATAATGGTAAATCTCCTCTTCCTTGGGAACAACGGCTCAACATCTGTATTAGTGCTGCACGTGGATTGGAATTCCTGCATACAGGTTGTGGTGGGCAGCATGAAATCATACACCGCGATGTGAAGAGCTCAAATATTTTGTTGGATGAAAATTGGGTAGTTAAGATTTCCGATTTTGGGTTGTCCAAAATAGACACTACAAGCCTATCGCATACCCACATTACCACTGAGGTTAAAGGCACATGCGGATATCTGGATCCAGAGTATTATAATACTCAAAGACTGACAAAGAAATCCGATGTATATGCCTTTGGTGTGGTATTGTTGGAAGTGTTGTGTGGAAGGCGGGCTATGGATATAATGCTTGAGGAGGAGGAGCATAATTTAGCATTATGGGCACAAAACTGCTTCAGAGAGGGAAAACTTGATCAGATCGTTGATCCCAGTGTAAAGGAGCAAATCTCGCATCACTGTTTAAAGGGCTTTGCCAAAATTGCCAACCAATGCTTGCATGCTGAATCAAAAAAACGATTTACAATGGCTGAAATAGTAGTGAGACTCAACAAATTAATTACGTCAGAGCTTGGGAGAAAGAAGAAGGATTGGTGGTTGTGGGACTTGTTTTGTCATGGAAAAATGCCTTCAGAGACAATAGCTTGTGAACAGCCAAGAGTAGATTGTCCTTCTTTCTCACTGGCAGTGATTCGAGCCGCCACGAAAGATTTCAGCAATCGCTACCTAATCGGATATGGTGGTGATAGCAAGGTTTACAAGGGTTATTTAGGGACAATATGGGGGAAGGTTACTATCAGAATCAGACGGTTCAGTGGAAATTATTTACTAAATGATAGTGTTTACAAAGAGTTGGCTGACTCCCTGCTTCAATGCATCAACATCGTGTCCTTGGTTGGGTACTGCCCCAGTGGGCATGAGATGATCTTGGTGCATGAATACATGGCCAATGGTACCCTATTCGATTGTCTCCACAATACCGTCAACAATCAATGTCTCTCATGGAAGCAGAGGCTTCAAATCTGCATCGGTGCTGCAAGAGGACTGAATTACCTTCACACAGGTATGGAGCAAAAAATTATCCACGGTAATGTGAAGTCGTCCAAAATTTTTTTGGATCAAAACTGGTTCGCAAAGATTTCAGGTTTCGAGTTGTCCTTGTTGGTTCCTGGCCACCAATCGGTGAAAAGTCCAGTACTGACGGAACAATCTGATGTGTACTCTTTCGGCATGGTGTTGATTGAAGTGTTGTCTGGGAAGAAACCATGTAAATCTTCCAAGACTATAAGTGAGTGGGTGCTAGACTGCTTAAACGAATGGTCAATTAATCAGTTTATTGATCCATATCTGATCGGAAAAATATGCCCTCCTTCTTTTTGCATGTTTGTGGAGATTGCTATGAAATGCATGCTTATGAATGAAACCAAACGTCCTCCAATGACTGATGTTGTGCGCAGACTTAAGCTTGCTCTGGAACTGCAGGAAACTTATGTGGATCATGCTGGAGTGGACAATGAGGTGATCAAAGTGTTTGAGCCTCCCAATAACAAGAAAGAGGATAATATTTTAAAGGTTAGTTGCAATAACAAATTAATGACAACTACTCTCTTTAATTCTTTATGGTTTCAACCTCTATAGGAAAAACATAGGATGGAGAGTGCAAGCAACTATTATGTAGGTTGTAGAAGATATAGACTAATACTGTTGCATGCTGGGACGGTTGGGGCACCAAACTTGGATTATCCAACTTGTTCATCATCTTACTCCTTCGGTCCTTCCGAGTTTTTATTAGAGCTTTCTTGACTCACATTGGATATGCTCCATTGTTGGATATCCTCGTCCAGTGTTATTTTTACCACAATACCACTTATGATGTCCTACACTGTTTAAGCAGTATTCTTGTCATAAGTATATTACAGGAACTGTCTAAACAGACTAATCAACAATACCTGCGTATGGCTATATCCAAGAATCATGTATAAAACATCACTATTTTGCTCATTTAAAAAAATCCATTTAACATAGGTACTGAGTCCCACATTTGTCCTTTCACCCAACATGGCGGATTCCTTGATTTTGCCCACACTAAAGTACTGCTTGCACCAAATAACTAATCCTTTTTACTGTCCATTGTTGAATTGCTTCATTGCAAAATCACTTTCAAAGTAAAGTTTGAAGGTGTTTGCGGAAATTGCTTACACAGACAGCCAAATGAAAGGCCAGTGATGACTGATGTGGTGGCTAAAATTGAAGTTTGCATTGGAACTGCAGGGGAAAGCCGATTGTCATCCACAAGAAGATATTATTAATGTTGGTGTCAAGGCTTGCAACGAGCTGCAGGTTGATGGCAAAACTGCAACAGATGATCCTCACCCAACATTACCACCTACCAGCGCAAAGATCAAAAGCTTTTGGCTTACTAATGTTTTTAAAGCTTGCATTTGGCAGTTTTATGGGTTTAGTGGTCCATATGTTCCTCCACTAACACCAGAAGAAATGTGCCGTAGCTTCTCTCTAGCCGAGATTCGAGCTGCCACAAACAATTTCAAGGACGAGCGCCTCATAGGCAAGGGTACTTGTAGCAGGGTTTATATGGGATATATGGATGAGAGGCCGAAGGTAGCTATCAAGCGTTGGATGTCAATTAAAGACTTTAGGTCGATGAGTATAACTTTTCAGATTGCGATCAAGTTGTATTCACAACTTCGACACAGCAACCTTGTGTCCTTGCTTGGGTATTGCCGCGATGGAGTAGATGAGATGATCCTGGTGTATGAATACATGGACAATAAGACCCTATTTGATCATTTACAGAACACCACAAAAGACCCGCTCTCATGGAAGCAGAGGCTCCAAATCTGCATTGGTGCTGCACGGGGGCTGAGCTACCTTCACACGGAGTGCCAAATTATACACGGCAATATAAGGTCATCCAACATTCTCCCTGACCAAAATTGGGTTACAAAGCTTTCATACTTTGGGTTCTCCAGTTTGTTGACCAGTAGTGGATTGACAGAAAAATCTGATGTATTGGCCTTTGGTGTGGTGTTGTTTGAAGTTTTGTGTGGAAGGCGAGTGGAGGAGAAGCAGAGGTATGCATGCAAGTGGTCCCGAGGCTGCATAGATCTAGATGAAGTTTATGAGATCATTGATCCATATCTGATTGATGAGGTCTGGCCGGATTCTTTGTCCGAGTTTGTAAAGATTGCCGTAAATGCTTGCATTTTGGTGAATTTCAAGGCCCTCCAATGACTGATGTTGTTCACAGCCTGGAGACTGTTATGGAATTGCAGGAAAGTGGCGATGCTGCTATGGAGTAAAAAGGTTTAATTATCAAGCTTGGTGAGCCTCACAGTGATCACTAGAACCAGAAGAACGTTGCTGAGGTTTGTGATAGTGATCATGGATAATTACATGCACCCACCTTATACTTGGTATTAAATTATGTGGTAATTCCATGATCGACTCCTTTATAGGATTTCTTTGGGATGATTCAACCTAAATTATAAGTGCATATATTTCAATTAAAGGTTCTTTCTTTTAACTATAGACTCTTGTTGACAGATGATTTGTTAGAACGATAATGATTTTAAGGTCAAAGAGATTGAACGAAATGGAGAGTCGAAGGCTTCCCATTCGTTTAAGTGTATCTATGGAAAATTTTTGATTCCCCATTTTATTTGAAACTAACTCTTCCCGTTAGATAAATTCAACTAGAAGTGACGTGAGATCCAATCGAGTGTATCTATGGATAATTTTTGATTCCCCATTTCGTTTGAAACTCTTCCGCATGAATATCATTGCTCTTGTTAGATATATGCATAATATCTAAATTGGTCAATTTAGACCATTGTTAAATGTTAGCTACGACAGTTTGGTCTCCAAATTTGGGACTTATCTGATTGCGCATAACAAATCATCTATGACTTGGGTGGTGATTTTTTTTGTGTGACATGATTAATATTTGAATTGGAATTTCTAAAACAGTTCCGTTGTTCTTTGAGCTGTGCCATGGTCATATAACTGCTTTCCTATAAATCTTTTGCTTTCTGTTTTCAACCCAAATAATTAAGTATTAAGCAGTTGTCACACTTAATTAGAGTGAAGAAAAATAAAGAGCTTATGAGCTAAGTAGACGGATATGGACACGATATGACACGAATACGTTAACAAATCAAAATTTAAAAAAGTAGGACACGGACATGGACATGGCGTGAACACAGATAATATAAATATAAATTTTCATTTATATAATCATAGAACTTTAATTAATTTATAATTTCTATCCTAAAGTTACATAAGTTAAAAAAGATGACATTATTCGAATATCAAAAGGAACATGTTATATTATATATATGATATTACTATTATATATTGTCATTCTAATATGTTTTTGTTCCTCTAGAGACTGGACACTTTAATGGATGTTCATAATGTTGTTCTCAGTATTCTTGTGAATTTGTTTTATACAAGGCGAAGAGCTTAGGATGTGTTGGTTAAGTGTTCATAATTTGTCAATGAAGTGTTCGGAACGTGTCAATCAAGTGTTAAGAATCAAGACGAGTCAGTTAAGTGTTTAAAATAATAAAAATTATTTTTAAATAACCGACACGGTCGTAAAGTGTCAAACTCGTATTTATGAGTGTCTATAAAGTGTCGATATCAAACATGGTGTCGGACACGAATACAACAACTTCATACGTAGCTTATGAGGTATCCTACTTCAATTCATGAATAATACCCAAATATATATCTGATGCTTGATGGTGAACGGTTAAGTTGAATGAAGATTATTAAAAAGTTAAGTTGAATTGTTTACCTAGTTGATACCAAAAGCTAGCCCTTCCTTGAGGTGGTCTGAGCACACACAAAACCCATGAGGACCATGATTGAACATGCAATTAAAGATATACCCTCTTGCCCTTTGAACATTCCAACCTTGTAAATTGGCCATTTAGTTATAATAATATGTGTAATCATTAAGATTTCTTTTTCCAGTAAATAATATGTTTGAAAATTTGTGGGTCAATCTTTTAGTCAATTCATAGATCTTAACAAAATATGTGTTCTTGCATTTTATATTCCACTGCAGAACTATAATTTTCATTATTGTTTTTTATTAGGAATAATTACCACCAATTCCAGCTTTTCTCGTTGAAAGAAAAATAAATCCTAAAAAGGTTCAGACCAATAAGTCTTACTTTTGAAAAAAAATTTCATTTAAGTTTTAAATCACTAAATCTTTCATTTATACCCTTACTAAATTATACTCTTGCTTCATTAGATGTAAAATTTATGCTCAAACTTTCATATATACTCTTACAAAATTAGACATAAAATTTGAATAAAAAGAAAAATATGCATTTTATTAAATTTTTTATAGAATAATTAATTTTTTGCCCTAAAATCAAGTACTCTATAGAGTTTTTAAATTGAATTTAAATTAGATTAATTATTATTTAAACGTATAATGCAATATTATTAAGGATAAATTACATTGACTTTTCCTGAAATTCTGTCAATATTCATTGACCTCCCCTATTGTTTGTCATATTATACTAACCTCTCTCGAGATTTGAATACGAGATAACACAAACCTCCCTTCTGTTAGTGGTCAACACAGTCAATGACGAAAAATTATGATGTCAGCAATTTGTATATTTTAAATTCCAGTCATACCCTTAAAAAACATGTAAAGATGTAATTATCTCTCTAAAATACTTATATACCTTTTTTAACTGAATAAAGTTGACAAAATTATCTCATTTTTCTTCTTATCATTTCAAAGAGTCAAAAAATGATCTCCAACGAAGTTTGCCGACGATAATTTATATGATAAGAGAGAGAAGTGATAAAATATTTTTTTTTTCTCTTCTTTTTTCTTTTCATTATCACTCTCTCCCTACTTTCTCTTTCTTCACTTAATTCAATCAAGAGTTAAAATCTTGAAATTAGAGAGTTTAATTGTGTGGCTTGGCTTCAATGAAACATATATGTGATTTCAGAATTGAGTTTAGAAGAATTAAGGTTAAATTATTTGAATTGGAGATTCTAGGTTTAGTTTATATAGTAATTTTTTTTTCTTTTTGATTTTTTTTTACATTTTTAAAAGTTACAGGACAAAAATTTGTTGTTTTGATTACATACATAAATCTATATAAATATATATGCACACATACTAATATACAAAATTACAGAGCCAAGTAGCCAATCTATATATAAAAGCTAGTAGCCAGCCAACCCATTTACACTTAGTAGATTATTCACTTATTTATTTAAACTACAATTGAGTTTAAGTTGTCAAACTTATTTTATTTTTCATCAATTTTAGATTTTGTTTTTTAAATGAACTGTTGAGTTCATCGATGTTGTTAATGGTGGTGGAGCGAAAGGAGAAGGGTAAGCAGACGTGGAATACAATTAGATAATTTTGTTTTTTCACTTTGCTTTGTTTTTGAACTAAAATAATATTTAAAAAAATGAGGACAAAAAGGTAATTTCGTTACTTCTATTAAAGACATTTACCTAATAATTTTGATAAGGGAGGTTAGTGTAATTTGACAAATAAGAGAGGAGGTCAGTGTATATTGACTAAACTTTAGGGGAGATCAATGTACTTTACCTTATTATTAAGTAACTAAAACTTAAAGGAATATATATATATATATAATTAGAAACTTTTACTTCTATTTAATAAGGGTATAAATGTAATATGTAGTAGTTTAGGACTTAAATGAAAAAAAGAAGGAGCTAAATTACACTTACCTCCTCTGTAGATTAGTCAAATAACAAAAATCTCTCATCTAATTTGGATAATCACACCTGCCTCCCCCTCTAGTTATTAGTTAACACCTTTGTAACAAATCAACCTGCGGTCATCACTCTCTCAAGCTAAAAATTTCTATTCTATCCTTAAAATGGTTGTGAAGACACTTTTGCCCTCTTAGTAACACTTAATTTTCTATTAATATACACCACTCTATCTCTCTCAACTCTCCATCTTTCTAAAATAGAATTGGATTTCTCTTTCTCCCTACAAACATATGCATATGTATATATATATATATACACACACACACACACACATATATATATATACATACACATATACATGAAGGGTGGTTCGATATATATATACATTTGAAGGGTACTTAATTACTTATATAGTGACCATGAAAACATTCATATATATAATGAATGTGTTCAATGTAGAGGTGGCAAAATTGGACACAACATGACACGAATTAAGCGGGTTTGGGTTTGAGATAAGCCGGCACGTTTAATAAATGGGTTGACACGAACACGACACGCAAAAATTGGATTGAATTTGAGTTTAAGCTGTCTAACCCGTGATACGATTACAACACGATTATGACATGAGTTATTCATATATTATGGTTTTATACAAACTTATATATACATAATTATATATATTGCAATTGTTTATAATCTATTTGTTTGTTTACATGACTGATGTAGCCATAAAATGTAAGGATAGATTGTTATGATGTCTATCCAGTTGTTGAATCACTTTAGTATGTTTTTGAGTTTATATATAGATACAAAATTTATAATATAGTTTGATTTTATGATTTATATATTGATATGTACTTTATTTTTTATATGATTTTCAGAGAGATTTTTAGGGATAGAGAAACTCATATGATATAAGTTAAACGGATTAAAAAAATTATTAAACAAGTTGTGTCATTATAAGATATGTGTATTAAACGGGTTACGCGGGTCGACACGGGTAACACGTTTAATAAACGGATTGGGTTAATGTTGAGGGTCTTTAATACGATTATTAAATAGGTCGAGTTAGGGTTGAGTCGTTTAGTATAATACTTATATATTGGCATGACATGAACACGACACAGGAACACGAATACTTTTTTTCTTTTTGAATACTTGACAAAAAAAAATACTCCCATTTAACTTTCCCTCATCTCTGTTTTCTCTGTCTACCTTTTTCTCATCTCCATGAAAACAATCAGAACTGCAAAAGCAAACACAAAAACCCTGAGACCCAGTTATTTCTCAAAGAACCACCACACACACACACAATTGAGACCCATCTGAAAATCTTAGCAAAATCTTTTTTTTGCTCATCAAACACACCTCCACTACTCTACCCTTCACTTTCTCTCCCCCAAAATTCTCTTTCTCACTCAGAGACCCATCTGAAAATCCTTGGCAAAAACCCCCCATCTTCTTTTACCCATTAAACACACATCCACTAAGGTCTCTCTCTCTAACGCTATCAACAAATGCTGAATCAAAGACCCATCTCACTCTACACATGAATCATCCTAAAAGTCATTTACTTTTTTCGCTTTTTAATTTTTATATACAGGGGCGGAGCCAGGATTGCAAAATGGGGAGGGTTGGGCTGGGCTGGACTAGTGAGTTAACTTAAATACAGTAATAGTAAAAAAAAAAAAAAAAATTTGGACCTGAGTTATAGCCCAGGTTAGCCCAGCTATAGTTCCGCCAGTGCTTATATAGTATATGTGATTTATTCGTAATTTACTACTAGTAGATAGATATACTTTTTAAGTTGAACATAGAAACAAAGTGATGCAAGTACAAGAAATCAGAGTCATCAAAAAAATTCTGAAGTGTGCTGAATCAAAATAAGGGTAAAGTGCCAAAAAATTTATCAAAAAAAAAAAAAGGGTAAAGTGCCAAAAATAACACACTTGTATACACAAAATGTCAAGAAAAAAAAAACACCCTTCAGTTATGTTCGTGAATATAACTCTCTAACATTTGAAATTTATGTGTAATTATCCTTTCTATAGTTGAGGATCAAGTTTCTCTAAGACTGTTTGGTACAATGGAAAAGAAAAGAAAAAATAACATCATTAATGATAGAGAAGAAAAAGATTGAAAGGGAAATATAATGTTAAACTTTTATCATATTTGGTTAATTAATAAAGAAAAAGAAAGGAAATAATAGTTAACTTGTTTGAAGAAAGAAAAGAAAGGAAACTATTTAAAAAATTTATAATTATACCCTTTTATATTTAAAAGGACAAATTTTAACTTGGGAGGCGATATTCGTACTCTCATTTTTTACGTTTGTACTCTCATCTTAGGAGAAATGTCACTTCTAACTTTTACTTTACATGTGAGTGATCAAATTTTTTCAAAATACTAAACTACCCTTTTAAACATCCTCTTTGTCTCTTATCTTTAATATTTTTGATCTTTTTGATCGGATCCAAAAATAATAATTCAAAAAAAAAATTCTCTCTTTTTACGAGACCAAAAGAAGTTATCTATGTTAATAAATTATTTCTTTTGACAATACCAAAATATATATAGATATATATCTGTTGAAGAAATTATATCTTTTGTCGTGAGATAAAAAAAATATCTCTGTTAAATAAATTATTTCTTTTGATAAGAATTAAAAATTAAAAAGTATCCAAAAAATAGTTATCCATGTTAAATAAATTCTCTCTTGACACGACCAAAAAAAAAAGTATATAAAAAAATTTATTTTTGTTGAATAAACTATCTACATTGAGAGTACCCAAAAAAAAAATATCGTTATTGAATAAATTATATCTTTTGATACATTCAAAAAAAGAAATTATCTCTATTGGAAGAAACCAAAAAAGAAAATTTATTTTTGTTGAATAAATTATCCATTTTGAGAGAACAAAAAAATACCATGAACAAGTTATCTCTTTTGTCAAGATTAAAAAAAAATAGTAAGGAGAGTAAAAAGGTAAATTTTTTTATCTCTTTTGATAAGATTCAAAAAAAAAAACATAATAAAGAAACTAAAGAAGAAGTTTAACTTTATAGTATAAAGGATAGTTGTGATATTATAAAATAAGGGATGATGTATTAATTAGTTTATAGACCTTCTTGTTATTTTCTTTAAAAGAAAAATGTAAGTGGAGTGTAATTGTAGAAAAGAGAAGTGTGAATATCGTCTCTCTTTTAACTTTTATCAAAATAAGGGCAAAGTTGATATTAACAAAGTTTCATTAAAAAATTAGTGTATTTCCTTTCTTTTCTTTCCATTTCTTTCTATATTTGAAAGGATAACAAAAATTACTATTCATCCTTAATTTATCTTTCCAAATCTTTCCATTTTTTTTCTTTTTTATTAAAAAATTTACACCAAACACGAAAAAACATATTCATCCATTTCCTTCCCTTCCTTTTCTCGTCATTTCTTTTCAATCAAATTGGCCCAAAGAAAATTCCAAAATATCTTTTTAATGACCATACTACCCCTCTTTCTCTCTCTCTCTCAACTCTCTCTCCTCTCTACTTGTCGGCTTCATCCTCTGTGTGTCTATCCATTTGTCTAATGATTCCTCTAACCCACTCAAAGGCACATCAAACCAACTGTATATCAAGTGGCGAAGGAATTGTTTTTTTTTTTCAAATGGTCACTGTATAATGGAGGTATCAACGTTCAACACTGCAGCAACGTCGCTGCCCAGCTGCGCCCGGGGGGGGGGCATCGTAAAAAAAAAAGAGACTACCATGTAAGAAAATATTCTTTTGGACATTTTGTTTTTTCATTATTTTATTATTATTATTGGGTAAACTTCAGTGACATCCTTTGAGATTTGAGACATTGTCACGGGATTGCAACTTTATATAATTTTGTCACCAACACTCTTTAAGATTTGTGTTGTATACCACATATACCCTCTTCTGCTAAAAGTAGGTCGAGACCATTTTTTGATAGTGAAAATACCATGCTACCCTTTGACTTTTGATTTAACTTTTGAATACTAAAATTACCTATTTAATCCTGTCTAATGGACCAAAATGCCCCTTACTATGCCCTATTATTACATACCCATTTCATCGTTATTATATTATACATATATATATAGTGGGGGGGAGGGGAGGAAACCACCGAACACCATTGCCACCAACCATAACCACAACCACCACCACCACCACTACCACTGTTGAACTCCAATCGCAACCTTCTTTTTCGATCACGAATTCAATCGAACCACCTCCAATATTGATCGTTAACATTGTTTTGCTGAAAAACAAGGTGAAATTGAAGAGCTTCTACATATGCGAGTCAAGCCTCTTCTTCACCAGACAAGACATCAATTTCAAATCCTAGGGGTTTGTTGAATTTTGTGAAGGAATTTAGATTGATTTGTGGCTTCGCGGATGGTGGAGGTGGCGACGAGGAGTGTTTGGGTTGGGAGATGCAGTGAGAGTGAAGGATTTGTTGGAATTTGGAAAGGGCTTTAATGGCGCGGAGTAGGGAGGTGGCAGAGATGGTGGAAGAGGCGGGGATGTCGCGGCCGATAACGACTGGCTCGTTGAGGCGGTTGATGGCTAGGAATTTTTTCGTGGTGGGGTCGATGTGGATGATAAGGAGTTTGAAGGTGTTGGTTTTTATGTCCATGGCGGCGAAGAAGTGTTTTGCGACGGGGTTGACGGTGGTTGCGATATTGGTTATTGTTTGGCTGTTGTGAAAGGTTTTGAGCTAATACAAGTAATTTGCGCTGAAAATGATGAAGGAAAAGTTCATTTTGGCATTATGAAGAATTTTGGGTTCTAGGTTTTGTTCTATGTGATGTATGTGTGTGTGTGTATTTGGCAAAGAATAGTTTGGATTATTGTTTGGATTCGACAAAGATAGAGAGTGAAAGGAGGTTTGAGAGACAGAGAGTCTGGTGGCGGTGGTTGTCGTTAGTGGCAATGGTTGGAGGAGGAGATGGTGGTTGTCGTTGGTGGCAGTGGTTGGAGGAGGAGATGGTGGTTGTCATTGGTGGCAGTGGTTGGTGGTGGTGGTGGTTAGAGGAGGAGATGAGAGAAAAAGAAGCGATAGTGGTGGCTGTCGTTAACTGGTGGTGGTGGTTGTGATTGTTGCTGTGGGCGGTGGCGGTGGCGGTGGTTAGGGTTTCTGATTGTGGTTAAAGAAGGTAGAGAGAGAAATGGTGGGCATATAAAATTGAGGGCAATTTTGTCATTTTTCAATTCTAATATTTTTATATTAAAATTCATTTAAATAATTAGGGGCAATTAGGAAATTTCACTTATTAAAAAGTTAAACATTCTGATAAGGGGCGTTGATGACGAAAAATCACGAAGTTGTAGCTGCGTGATAATATATCAAACTTCAAGAGGTGTCAATGGTATTTACCCATTATTATTTTATTTTGTTTTAAGGGTATTTTGGACATTTTAATTGTCAGTTTGTTTTGAAAATATAAGAGTGTTAATTGAACATTTGAACGTAAGGGGATATTTGCATATTTGGTGTATAACGAGGTGCTTTTTTACAATTTTGAAAATGCAAGAGTGTTAATTGAACATTTGAACGTCAGTGATATTTGCATATTCTGTGTATAACGAGATGTTTTTTTTACACTTTAGCCTCAAAATAATTTATTAGGTACCTCAGGAGCTGGTAGGTAAAAATTTGAGTTTTGTTTAGTCGGAAGACACCCACATGAGTAGGGGTGCACAAAGAAACGGTAGAATCGGAATCAGAACCGTAAGAAACCATAGCTGAATGAACCAAACCGTTTACTATAGTTCCGATTCTAGTTCCAAATTTTAGGAACCATTCACTGCGGTTCCGGTTCCAAGTCAAGGAATCGGAACCGTTAGAATATATATATATATATATATATATATATATATATATACTAATACCTTCTAAATTCTAATGTTTTATTTATATATAAAGTATAAAATATATAATTTATAGATAAATATATTTAGTTTCAAAGTTCTAACGTTCTACATATTTATATAATATAAGATATATAAATAAATACTAATAACTTTTAATCTATTGTTATAACTAGGAGTTGGGGAACTGGAACTGCAAAGAACCGGAGTCGAACCGAACTGAATTTAACGGTGTTCCGGTTTCAAAATTAAGAAACTATTAGAAACGATTTCAGTTTCGGTTTCAATTCCACTAAGAATCATATCGTGTGCACTATAACACATGACCTGCAACTTAATGAAATAAAATGTTTCGCCTTCCGTCATATGTCGCACCACTCATGTATCCAGAGAAGGAATTGCTTTTCAACCAAGATTTTTATTTTTATTTTTTCCTTTTCAACCAAGATCAAGTTGCTAATTTCATGCTACCACAAAGACTATGTCTCTCTCATATACATACATATATGTGTGTGTGTGTGTTACGAATGTCTATATATAGTTTTAAGCTTTTAACGGTGAGAGAGTATTCTAAAATGAAATGACAATCAATAAGGCCTGTTTCATGACGTTGTTATTTATTTATTTTCAATTTTATGAAAAATGAAAACTGAAAATTAACTGTTCAATCATTACTTTTAAAAGCAGAATATATTTGATAACGTCATCCTGTTAATTTTTAAAAATTGTTAGAGTATCCCTAAAAATGAAAGTTAGAACAACAACTTTGTTTTGAAGCTTTTAACTTATGCCTAATTGATTGTAAATTTTTTAACATTACTTCTATTTTTTTTGAAATAAAAATGCGTTTTTTATTGTGATTTTTCATTTTTTGGGAATGATAATAAAAAAATTAAAATGACTAACTTACCAAACAAATCCTAATATTCACCGTTGGGTACAACTTATCCAAATTATTCTATTAATTATTTAAAATATTATTTAATAAAATATATACATAAAAAACAAATTTGCTTACAATTTTAAGATTATTTTCATTTAAAAAAAAATGAAAATACGTTTTTTTTGTTGTGATTTTTCGTTTTTTTGGGAATGATAATAAAAAACAAAAATATATTATAAAAACAAAATTGCTTACAATTTTAATAAATCCTTCAAATATGCTTAAGAGGTCCTAAAAAAAATCAAAATAAAAAAAAAGAAAAAAAATTATTTGTTTTAAGTGTGTGGAAAGTATTTTAAAAATGTGGAAAGTGAAAAAATGAGATTAAAAATTTTAAAAATATTTCATAAATGGCAAAGATTCCTAAAAAAATTGGAAGGAAAAACATAAAAAAAAATTTGTTTTAGGTGTGTGGAAAAGTACTTGAAATTTGTGAAAAAGTACTTTAAATGTGTGGAAACTATTTTAAAAGTGTGGAAAGAGAGAAAAAAATGAGCCTAAAAAATGTAAATTTAAATTTTTATGTTTTTTTTGTGCAAATACATCCTTCAAATATGCTTAAGAGGTCCTAAAAAAATTCAAAATGAAAAAATAAAAAAAACTATTTGTTTTAAGTGTGTGAAAATTACTTTAAAAGTGTGGAAAGTGAGATTAGAATATGTGAATATAATAATTTATAAATTTTTTGCGCAAAAACATATTTCATATATGGCAAAGAGTTCCTAAAAAAATTGGAAGGAAAAAACATAAAAAAATATTTGTTTTAGGTGTGTGAAAAAGTACTTTAAATGTGTGGAAACTACTTTAAAAGTGTGGAAATAGAGAAAAAAATTAGCATAAAAAATGTGAGTTTAAATTTTTATGATTTTTTTGTGCAAATACATCATTAAAATATGCTTAAGAGGTCTTAAAAAAATTCAAAATAAAAAAATTTATTTGTTTAAAGTGTGTGAAAATTACTTTAAAAGTGTGCAAAGTGAAAAAAAAATGAGATTAAAAAATGTGAATATATTTTTTATTAATTGTTTGTGCAAAAACAACTTTCATATATGGCTTAAAGTTCCTAAAAAAATTGGAAAGAAAACACATAAAAATGTATTTGTTTTAGGTGTGTGGTAAAGTACTTTAAATGTGTGGAAACTATTTAAAAAGTGTGAAAAGTGAGGAAACAATTAGACTAAAAAATGTGCATTTAAATTTTTATGATTTTTTTTGTGCAAATACATCCTCCAAAAATGCTTAAGAGGTCCTAAAAAAATTCGAGCGAAAAAAATAAAAAAACTATTTGTTTTAAATGTGTGGAAAGTACTTTAAATGTGTGGAAAGTGAAAAAAAATAAGATTAAAAAATGTGAATATAATTTTTTTAAAATTTTTTGCGCAAAAACATCTTTCATATATGGCTAAGAGTTCTTTAAAAAATTGGAAAGAAAAAACATAAAAACATATTTGTTTTAAGTGTGTGAAAAATAATTTAAATTTGTGAAAAAGTACTTTAAATGTGGGAAAACTACTCTAAAAGTGTGAAAAATGAGAAAAAACTGAGCCTAAAAAATGTGAATTTAAATTTTTATAATTGTTTTGTGCAGAAACATCTTTCAAATATGCTTAGGAGGTCCAAAAAAAATTATTTGTTTTAAGTGTGTGGAAAGTATTTTAAAAATGTGGAAAGTGAAAAAAATGAGATTAAAAAATGCGAATATAATTTTTTATAAATTTTTTGTGCAAAAACATCTTTCATATATGACTAAGAGTTCCTAAAAAAATTGGAATGAAAAAACATAAAAAAATATTTTGTTTTAAGTGTGTGGATATATTTGAAATTTGTGGAAAAATACTTTAAATGTGTGGAAACTGCTTTAAAAGTGTGGAAAGAGAGAAAAAAATTAACCTAAAAAATGTGAATTTAAATTTTTATAATTTTTTTGTACAAATACATCATTCAAATATGCTTAAGGGGTCCTAAAAGAATTCAAAATAAAAAAATTTATTTGTTTTAAGTGTTTGAAAAGTATTTTAAAAGTGTGGAAATGAAAGAAATGAAATTAAAAAATGTGAATATAATTTTTTATAAATATTTTGTGCAAAAACATCTTTCATATATTGCTAAGAGTTCCTAAAAATATTGGAAGGAAAATATAAAAAAATATTTGTTTTGGGTGTGTGGAAAAGTACTTGAAATTTGTGGAAAAGTCCTTTAAATGTGTGGAAATTACCTTAAAAGTGTGGAAAGAGAGAAAAAAAATGAGCCTAAAAGTTGTAAATTTAAATTTTTTCTTTTTTTGTGCAAATACATCCTTCAAATATGCTTAAGAGGTCTTAAAAAAATTCAAAATGAAAAAATAAAAAAACTATTTGTTTTAAGTGTTTGAAAATTACTTTAAAAGTGTGGAAAGTGAAAAAAAAAGAGATTAAATGTTTTAGGTGTGTGGAAAAGTAATTTAAATGTGTGGAAAAGTACTTTAAATGTGTGAAAACTACTTTAAAAGTGTAAAAAGTGAGGAAACAATTAGCCTAAAAAATGTGAAAAAAAATAATAAAATTTGTTTGTTTTAAATGTGTGGAAAGTACTTAAAAAGTGTGGAGAGTGAAAAAAAATGAGATTAAAAAATGTGAATATAAATTTTTTAAATTTTTTTGTGCAAAAATGTCTTTCATATATGGCTAAGAGTTCCTAAAAAAATTGGAATGAAAAAACATAAAAAAGTATTTATTTTTGGTGTGTGGAAAACTACTGTAAAAGTGTGGAAATGAGAAAAAATAAGCTTAAAAATGTGTATTTAAATTTTTATAATTTTGTTGTGCAAATACATCCTTCAAATATGCTTAAGAGGTCCTAAAAAAATTCAAAGTACAGAAATTATATGTTTTAAGTGTGTGGAAAGTATTTTAAAAGTGTGGAAAGTGAAAAAAATGAGATTAAAAAATGCGAATATAATTTTTTATAAATTTTTTGTGCAAAAACATCTTTCATATATGGCTAAGAGTTCCTAAAAAAATTGGAAGGAAAAAACATAAAAAAATATTTGTTTTAGGTGTGTGAATAAGTACTTGAAATTTGTGAAAAAGTACTTTAAATGTGTGGAAACTACTTTAAAAGTGTGGAAAAAGTGAAAAAAATGAGCCTAAAAAATGTAAATTTAAATTTTTATGTTTTTTTTGTGCAAATACATCCTTCAAATATGCTTAAGAGGTACTAAAAAAATTCAAAATTCAAAATAAAAAAACTATTTGTTTTAAGTGTGTGGAAATTACTTTAAAAGTGTGGAAAGTGAAAAAAAAAGAGATTAAAAAATGTGAATATAATTTTTTATAAATTTTTTGTGCAAAAACATCTTTCATATATGGCTAAGAGTTCTTAAGAAAATTGGAAAGAAAATACATAAAAAATTATTTGTTTTAGTGTGTGTAAAGTAATTTAAATGTGTGCAAACTAATTTAAAAGTGTGGAAAGTGAGGAAACAATTAGTCTAAAAAATGTGAATTTAAATTTTTATGATTTTTTTGTGCAAATACATCCTCCAAATATGCTTAAGAGTTCTTAAAAAAATTAGAGAGAAAAAATAATAAAATTTATTTGTTTTAAATGTGTGGAAAGTACTTTAAAAGTGTGAAAAGTGAAAAAAATGAGATTAAAAAATGTGAATATAAATTTTTTTAAATTTTATGTGCAAAAACATCTTTCATATATGAGTAAGAGTTTCCTAAAAAAATTGGAATGAAAAAACATAAAAAAATATTTGTTTCAGGTGTGTGGAAAAGTACTTTAAATTTGTGGAAAAGTATTTTAAATGTGAGGAAACTATTTTAAAAGTGTGGAAAATGAGAAAAAAATGAGCTTAAAAAATGTGTATTTAAATTTTTATAATTTTTTTGTGCAAATACATCCTTCAAATATGTTTAAGAGGTCCTAAAAAAATAAAAAAATTATTTGTTTTAAGTGTGTGGAAAGTATTTTAAAAGTGTGGAAATGAAAAAAATGAGATTAAAAAATGTGAATATAATTTTTTATAAATTTTTTGTGCAAAAACATCTTTCATATATTGCTAAGAGTTCCTAAAAAAATTGGAAGGAAAAAACATAAAAAAATATTTGTTTTAGGTGTGTGGAAATGTACTTGAAATTTGTGGAAAAGTATTTTAAATGTGTGGAAACTACTCTAAAAGTGTGGAAAGAGAGAAAAAAAAATGAGCCTAAAAAATGTAAATTTAAATTTTTATGATTTTTTTGTGCAAATACATCATTCAAATATGCATAATAGTTCATAAAAAAATTTGAAAGAAAAAACATAAAAAATAATTGTTTTAGGTGTGTGGAAAAGTACTTTAAATGTATGAAAAATATTTTAGAAGTATGGAAAGTGAGAAAAAATGAGCCTAAAAAATGTGAAAATAAATTTTTATAATTTTTTTGTGCAAAACATCCTTCAAATATGGCTAAAAGATGCTAAAAAAATTGAAAAAAAAAATATAAAAAATTATTTGTTTTAAGTATGTGAAAAAGTAATTTAAATGTGTGGAAAGTTAGTAAAAATTAGACTAAAAATGTGAATATAATTTTTTATGATTTATTTGTGCAAAAACATAATTCAAATATTTGTAAAAGTTTCTAAAAAATTAGGAAAGGAAAACATAAAAAAATATTTTTTTTAAGTGTGTGTAAAAATATTTTAAATGTGTAAAAAGTGAAAAAAAAAAGAGTAAAAAGAGTGTGAATATTAATTTTTATGTGCAAAAAAATCTTTCAAACATGCTTACGAGTTTCTTAAAAAAATTGAAAAAAAAAACATAAACAAATATTTGTATGTATATGTTTTAATTATGTGAAGAAATATTTTAAATATTTAAAATAAATTTAAAGTTGTGAAAAATTAATTTATGTGTGTAGGTAAGAATTGAAAAAATTATAATTTTTCTGTCTTAAGTTAAAACATAGTCTAAGTTATACTCAAATTGAATCTCTCGAAATATTCTATTGAACAAAATTAGTTTCATCAAAAAATATTATTTGTAATAAAAGTTATAGACTTTTGATTAAAAAGATCAAAAATGAAAAGCATATTATATATATATTTAATATAATATATATGTGGTTGTACTTTTTATATATCTATATAACATTTCAGCATTGATTTTGAATTTCCCCCCAAAATAAATTCTTCATATAAGGGTCACAAATGCTTAAAAAGTTCATCTAACGGTTCAAAAATTTCAGCATTGATTTTGAATTTCCCCCCAAAATAAATTCTTCATCTAAGGGTCACAAATGCTTAAAAAGTTCATCTAACGGTTCAAAATATATATCCTTATTTACGGTCTAAAGACAACCCACTAACTATATATCCCTATCAATGGCCCAGATTAATCCAACCCACTAACTATATTTTTATTCTTTTCTCTCTCCAGCAGATCCACTCTCACTCTATCTCTATCTCTATCTCTCTCACGTTTTTTCACTTTACTTTCTCTTCTCTTCACCGTCCGACTTTCACGCTGGAGCGACGACGGTGGCGCTGTCGGCCGTTGGAAGGTCACGGACGATGCCGCTGGAAGGGTGGGCCAGTGGGATCCACCACGGACGACGGCGAGAGATCCGTGGGGTGGGCCGCTGGGATCCGCCATGGACGACTCTGTGGAGAGTGGAAGCAGATCTCTGCAATCAATCACTTCCGTATGACCATGGTTAGTTTTTCTCATATGATTTGGGTGTTCTCATTTTTTTTTGTTTGTTACCTAATGTAGATGAATGAATCTAGGACATCACCTGATTTTGAGACAAGAGGTTCTGGTTCTGGTTCTGCTCTCGAGCATTGTTTGTATCCAACATTGTTTTTATGACCATGTTCTGTTGGATCTTCTTATTTTGTATCTGTTGAAGAATCGAGTATAGGATCGAAATGGGTATTTGTTATTCATCAATAGGATAGGAGAGGAAAATTGATTTCATCTCCATTGATCGGAAAATTAGGCGGCGGCGGCAGTGGCGGTAAATTAACTACAAATGGCCGCGGGCTCCATCAAATCTCCGACAGGCTTTTCGTCAACAGCGCAAGCAGTATCAACATTATGCCAAAAAATTTTCAGTTTCATTGTATCGACACCATACTAGAATCGAGATCTGATCTAATTTTGTTATTTTGGTTTAGAACATCAACGATCGCGAACTGGCAGATCTTGACGGTCGCAGCAACACCATCAATGAAGCCCAGTCACGTCGAAGCGGTGGTGGCGATGGATTCTGCAGTAATGGTGGAGGAGGACGTCGTGATGGCGGTGGTCGCGTTTATGACATTCAAAGATGAGCAGTCAATAAGGGATAGTCGGTATGAACACTTTCACGAAACTGGAAGATCTCGACGGTCGGTATTAACACTTTCGTGTTCGTCTTCTATAAATGCGACATTTTCTTAGCCCCTCTTACATTTTTCTTTGAAAGGTATATATTATCATATTCCATTCAATTCTTTCTTCTTCTTCCTCCTCCTCTGAAATTTATACACTTTTTTGTTAACCTTCTTGAATTGTTTTGTTTAATTTTTAAGGAAAAATACGCCACGGTTCTCATTGGTAACCATATGCAAGGTCTTTATGCTTTCTCTGTGTGGGTATGTTAAATTTTTATTCAACTATTTATTTATTTGTTCGTTTGTTTTTGCTCTCATTGATGCTACGGCTATGGTGGAGGTTGGTGTTGCCTTTAATGGGGGTGATGGGTTCGGTGTGGATAGAGGTTGAGCCATGGTGTGGCTGGGCATTGAATGAAATGGCTGTTGTGAGTCTTCGTTGCCCTCCGAAGGTGGCAGCGAGATTAATTTTTGCCTTTTCTGTTTTGGTTTTTAATTTGGGTTTTTTAGCATTGGATTGTGTCATTGAAATTTAGGTAAATAATGCTTTGTTGTATTTTGATAAACATGGTATATACGCATGTTATAGGTGGTGGAAAGAGGCAGAGGACTTCACAGTGATTGATGTCAGGACAATGAAGATAATTAACAACTAATTTAAACCAGATCTTCTGTTCAATCTTAGGAGAGAGGATATGATTCTGTGCATAATAATGAGAATGGTGAAGTTGGGACCTCTGGCCGGGACTTGGCTTTGGTTTCCTGCGAAATATGGTTGCAGGCGCTCAAATGATGACAACGACGTCTATTAAATTGAATGAATGGTTGTGCACTTTGCCCATCTTTTTATTTCCTATTTCCTAATGTTGATCCTTTAATAATGCAGTAATTTTTTCTTTGATTTAATATATGAGATATTCTGCTGGCAGGTTGTTATCAACTGGTGCATCTACAAGGTTACTATCCCTATAATTGGAATTAAGAATATAAACAAGCAAAAGAAAATCTTGACGTTCTTGGTTGGCGATTCGGTTCAGATGAGGTGATTCAATTAGAATATGCACGCGAGTCTCCCTGCAAGATGATCCAAAATATTTTCCAAACAAGGTAAAATATCTCATTCCATTGTATGGTTCTCTCTCTTTTTTGGGAAAAAAATAAAAAAAATTCCAAGACAATGGTAATGTTTAGAAACTGTTCTTATTTTCTCCCTTTCTCCCCAAACTTACAGATTAAGTTTGATGATCGATGCTGATATATGGAATCACAAAAGGCAACCAAGTGGAGATGGTGTTGACAATGTCAAAATGGGAGAATAGTGTTGCAGAAGTTAATTATAGGATAGATATGTAAGTGAAATATTGAAATTGGTTAAATGTTATTATCAAATTCATTTCATTGTTTTGTTGAACAAGAGAGAAGTGAAATATTTAGTGGAAACTACAGTTTCTTTGGAGAATTTGGACTTTTCGGTTTTTTCGACACTTTATTTTATTTTTTTTTTTTTCAAAATTTTTTTGTGTAGCCGGGGAGGTCACCAAAAGATTTGGCAGTCTTGTGCATGTTTGCAAATCTAATGTCTCAGCACCTCCAAAGCGCACACACCCATGTGAACTATGTTTTGAAGCATTAGTCATTGTTTTTTTTAAATTTCCATTGTTTTTTATTTTTTTGGTTAAGCATGAGCTAACTCAAATGTTGTTTTATTAACATTTGTTTATTGGGACGTTAATTATATGAAATTAATATTTATTTTAATCCAATAATTTTTTATTTTATTTAGTGCCGTAGGCACGGGCAATACGCTAGTATATATATATACTACGAATGACAAACTACTGATACTTCAAATATTATATTAGTATAATGTTAGAGTAACACGTAGAAACGGAGCAAACAGAAGGAAAAAGGTATTTTTATTCAAACTAGTATAAAACGGCGTCGTTTCCTCCACCGCACGGGTACCGCATGACCCGTTACGGCAGAGGATCCTGGTCCGTTAGATATATTCAGCTCAAATCATTAACGACATCTTTCAGAGTTCAACTGGACCCACCCTCCCACTTCCCTCTAAAATAGGGCTTAGCAGCTGCTTGAAACGCAGTTGAGTTCGTGTCCGTTCAACTCTCTCTCTCTCTCTCTCTCTCACTCTCACACACACACGCACACCGATGGCCACGACGTCGTCCTCCGCCTCCTCATCTTCAGACTCATTATCTTCGTCTGACCGCCGCCGCCGCCGAAAGAGAGACAGAGGCGGAGACGCTATAAATGTCCGCAAGACGAGCCGTTCGAACACAAAGCGTCGACGTAGACATCACTCTCCCGAAAGGTCCCTCTTTTTCATTGAAACCTATAATCTATTCTCTACAGTTAGTCCGTCGATGTGGTATCTGTAGTTCTTGTATATGATGTGAATTGTATCTTTCATGCATCTTTAAATTCGGGTTTTCTAATTTTTTGTTACGTAATTATATGAGCCTGGCTAATATTTTTCGTTTATGATATTAATTTAGAGTTTGGGATTTGCCATTCTAATTTTAAAATATACCGTAATATAGCTAATGATTAAGTTGATGCTTGATATAGGACCTCAAATCCTCAATTCTATGTTCTGCTTCAGCTGATTTGGAAATAATGAAACAAAGTAAATATAAATTAGGTTTTGACGCACTTGTAAAAAAAAAGGATTTTACGCTTTATTTTCACGAAGTTGATTAATTGTCACATGAATTGGGAATTCTAGAACATATAGACATCTTGTTGATATAAGCTTAAATTTTCGGTAATATAGAGTTTGGCTTGTTTTATTATTTTCACCAACAATATTTATTCATTTTTGTATCTTCTTTTGATCTTAGGAAGTATTAACACATAAAAAAAATTATATTTGCTTGCCGTATTAGCTAGAATTTGAGGAACTGAGCTGTTGGAATTATTGCAACCGCTGGATTAAAAAATTTACTTATGGGTAGTTTGAGCATGCTAACATCTTAAGACATTCGAAAAATAGAATCATCACATATGAAAAAATGAGCACAATATGCTGAAATAATTACAACAGCAGATTTCTATTGGTTAAAAATCTTACTCATAAGAACCTTCTAATCGAACTATTACATATTTCTGTAAGTATGTAAGCAATATTAAGTGACACCTTGTGCATAAAGGAAAATAACTACTAGTGGTATTAGGTGATTTTGGAATGATTAGTAGATGAAGTAGTGAGGCAAATGAAAAATTAAAAACCGGTCTCGTAATAGATGTGACATAGGCATCGTTGCATGTTCTTTGGAGATTGCTTTCAGGGTCTGGCACACCACAATAGAAGAGAAAAAGGTTTAAAGTAAGGGGAAAAATAGGAACTAGCATTAGAGAAGGTCGACGGTTCAAGTCTCCACAGGGACAAAGTGGGTGAGTGAATTTCGGTTAGGAAAAAATTGATTTTAAAAGGTAGGAATGAGATATTGTTTTGAATTTTTAATGCTAATAAAGAGAGAAATTTTAAAAAGAAGAAAAGTGCGAAATTGATGCTAGTCTTGCTAGACATTGCACATGTTTTACCTTAGACATCATATTTAAGGTTGGAATCGTATCACAAAATTTCAAGAGAGTTCCAAATGATTCTTAACAAGGTTTAAATTGATTAATTCAATCATGATATGTGCTGAAAAATGGGCTCATTTGACACATTATTCAAATTAATGAAGCAAGATCATGCCCAAATTTCAAGCTCGTTCAGAAATTGACCAAACCAAAACAAGGCCTAACTTGTCTCCTTAAGCTCAAAAAGGGAGTATACCAACTAACATGTAATTTTATCCCAGTTTTATGGTTTTTTTTTTTCCATTGATTTCTATTTTGGGCATAAAATAATATTAGATATCAATCATGTGAGATCTCTCCAATCATATGGCCCATTTCTAATGATCATAGTAGTATTTCTTTGCATGCTCTATACAATGAGATTTGTAAGTAAGCATCTCTGCTAAAATATGACAATACCAAATCCCTCTAGAGCCCCAACCTCAATTTCTCCTACCTGTTGTGCCCGTTGCTTGGCTAAATATTTTATATATCTTTGTAGATTCTTCTAATTTTATGTACACTAAGCTACTACAATATCACAATTTAATTAGACCTTTTCATTTTCTTTTAGTTGACATCACTCTCTTACTTTGTACTTGTACTGCTTCAAAAGTGAAAGGGTGGACCAAGCCTCTGCCTAGAGTAGCTCAAAATTAGGGTTGTAAGCTCACTTAAAATCAAGTTGAGCTTGAATGCTTGTTAATTTGATTAAGCCAAGCTCAAACATGTTAATTTTTGGCTCCACTTTACTCAGCCATGGTCAACTTGGTTCGTTTACAGTGCTAGTTCTAAAACTTTCTTGGTTTACCTTTATTGAATTGGAAGTGTTAGATAGATATATACAGTGTTAGTTTTGAATTGGGATTTTTTACGGTTTGGTAAAACTTTCTCCTTTCATTAATGATCAAGGCTTGTTGACAAAATTTGATTATATTATCAAAATATTTGTTTAGAATGCCATTTTTGCCCTTGAAATGTGTGTAAAGATAATAAAAAACAATTTTAGACGTGAGGAAAGTAGTAAACTTAATGTTGTCCAGTGGCAAGATTTGGCAGGAGAGGTCAGTCTTATTTTTAAATATACAGGGGAGGCCTTTGTAATTTTGCTTTACTATAACTGTCAAAATAAAAAAATTGCTTAACCATAGGGGATTTCAGTGTAATTTACCCTAAAGTCTAATTATAGAATAAAACCTGTGGTTCGGGACATGTTGAGAAAATTTAAAATTTATTGAGATATCTTCACTTCTGAGCTTAAGAATATATTTGTATAATTGAAATGAATGCAAACCAACCAACCTAATGAAAGCATGAAATTGGACTAGACTAGAACTTAGCTCATCTATGGGAGGCAACTGCCCCCCCAACACTGAAATTGTCAGATCTCTCATTGAATTAGCTTTTTTCTTTGTACTTCTTGTGGAATGATTTAAGGATTTATAAGTTGGCGGAGGGCTACCCCTTTTGTGTGGCCCACGTCGTAGGACCAATAAATATGTGTATATATATATATGTATGTATGTATGTTGTAAAACTTTTTTTATAAGGAACTTGAGTCAGAGACCGTGGTGTCCTCAAGTTTCAACATCTCATGTGATCCTTCGTGCGATGTCACTAACTCACTTATGCACTGCATGTGACTTTATAACTGGATGTGGACAACTCTTTACTCTGTGATCTTTCAGAGTGCGATTAGTACAAAGTCAATTACTTTGCTGGTTCATGACCTTGGACAAGCTTTATTTTAAATTGAGAAGTAATCAAGATCCATTCTCTCATATAAAGCCAAGTTGTGGATTCCCCTTAATTCTTTGTAGATCCATTCATACTAAGCATTATTAGTTCATTAGTGAACCAACTGTTGGTTTGTCAATGATCTAAGCAATGCTAGCAGCTTGTTATAACTAGCACTAGAAAATGAGCTCTGTATATTAGGAGATTGATTCTAAAAACTGGATGTATGTTTTATAAATATTCTGAAAGCACAATTTTAGGGAGGAAAAAGCTGTGGATAATGTTAAGGAAACATGGATTGCAGGATATGCAAAGTAGGCATTCTGCATCTGCACCAGAAATATCTGTTTCACTCCCCTATAATTGATCATCATATTAGTAACATATCTAGCAAAGTCATCATCTTTCAATTCACAATATGCTTGGGTTCATATTATACAACCCACTCACTCAACGGGATGTCTGAATTTCAAAGGCATTTTTTTTTCCATCATCTGGCTTAGAACAGAGAAATATGGGGATTATTGCTTACTGAAATTTTGTATCTGATGGGTTAATGTAGAGGTGACAGTTCTTCTGATAGTGAGCATGAAGTATCTACCCGCAAACAGAGACATAAACAGAATGACAGGCTAAAGAAGGTTGTTTTTTTAGAATTTAATTTTACTTCTCATTGCATCTTATGCTTGTTTATCAATGTCATTTTACTGCCTTTTTGCCTTCCAGAACAAGGAAAAAGAGAAAGGGAAGAGGCCTCACCATAAACGTCATAAGCATAAAGTTAAAGAGGTAGGCCACTATTCTTTCTGTAGCTTTGTTTGCCTCATTGTTATTGTGTAATTTATGTAATGCTGATATTATTATCTTTGTCTTGATACTGTTGGGATGATATAATGTTATCAAGACACTGAGTGCATTATATTATTGCATGCAAGTTTTGAATGGGCTTTATCAAAGGGTTTTTGCACATAATCACTGGTAAGATTCCAGTTGCATAGAAAGATGAACTTCTAACGAATAACGATAATCCTTGTCATCTGACTAGAAAGAGGAGTTGGGATGCCATTTGGGGTTACTATGTGGTTTGCACTTGTCAAGTTCACAATATATTTAGCTCTCTAAAATGAGCAAATCTCATCATATTGACCAGTAAAAGAAAAAAACTACACCAATCAAAAGAGGAGGAAAAAAACGACTATGTATTTGGAAGATTTCACATTCCTTTACGGTAACCATTGAAATATTATATTTTAAGAGGAGGAGGTGGCGGGGTGGGGAAGAAAAAGAAAAAAGAAAATCCTAATTTTCATTAAGAGACTGCATATATCTATTCTAGGTGGGTCTGGTTAGATAGCACCTTGAGTTGAAGGGTGGATGTGAGTATGGTATTAAGTTGAAATAACTTTTAATGACTCAATTATTAACCGAGAGTATCTTTTCTGATGACTGAACAAACACCAAAAAACTTCTTGACAAAACATAAATAAGAAATCTTTGATAGGGATTTGAGATTGATTGCATGCAAATGTAATTGAACCTTAAATCATTGATTTTGTTAGTTTAGTCTACCTTGCTCTTGTGGAATTTGTGCAAAGAACTATATTTTTTGAAGCTTCAGAAGTTTCATCTGTGTTTTGCCTCAAACGGATAGTTATTCATCCTATTATTGCTGCTGCTGCTGCTAATGATGATTATTTGTTCATTGTTTTTAATATATGAGGTGCTTGTATTAATTTCTGCCTGTTTATGAAATGGCTCTTCGAAATTGGAGCTGGGTCTGTAACATGATGACTGGGTGCTTGATTGACTTGCCTGGATGTTGTTTCTGGGTTGGGGTTGTCCTGGCAATGGGAGCGATGTATAGAAGCAGCAAAATGAGAGAAATAGCAGCCCTGTACAGCTTTCTAAGGTTTTTCCATTTCACTTAAATTGATTAAATTTTGCAGTATTCGACGTTCTCACTCTTTGTAGTAACCTTTAATGTTATCCAGTTTCTAGGACGCGGCAAAGATGATGATGTCCGTCGCAGTGTGGTCTCTGGCAAAAAGGTAATGCTCTTGATTGTAAGAGGATGACAGGTGTCTGTGGAATGGTAATTAATCTTCTGTCATTTACTTGTAGATTCTATTGAAGGTTGAGAAATCAAAGGAGGACAAGTTGGCAGAAAATAATCGGACAAAATTGCTAGATTTCTTGAATGCCAGTTATGATTGATTGATGGAAGTGAATGAAAAAATTGAGTGAGCACTGCATCTGAATCAAAGATCTAAGGTTATCCGCTATATTATGGTTATGTGGATCAAATTATCTTGGCATGGAGTTGCATTTATATGCTTTGTTTACTACTCATGAGAAGCATAAATCATTGGTTGTTTGTAGCATTCAGCTATTGGGACTTTTTGGGTCAAGTGTTCCATTGTATCAGATTAGGGCTTATGTGAACTTTATCGTCATTGTGTTAAGTGAATTTTTGTTAATTACCATATGTATCACTGACAAGAACAATTTTTGGACTTATTAATTTTATTTTATTGATGTGGGCTTCAAATAAATTAGAAAGGAGTTTTTCCAGGAAATTGTGCAAATTGAATTTAGATGGATGGCTTAGGTAGAATCAGTGCCTGAAATTGAGCTATTATGATCCCTCTCCCAGCTTGAATGCACAAATGGCCTTGTCTGAGTTTTCTGACAAGCCTACAATAATATAGTGGTACGCCCGACATATCCAAGAAAACGAGTTGCCGACTATATACAATGCAATACATGGCATTCAATGATAGTTAAGGAGAGGAACTTGGATCTTGTCCCTTGCACTGAACGGTCTGGTGCATAGGGTGGAGAACACTGCACCACTGCAACCCACTTTGTCTATGCAGTGATCTCTCTCCTCCACTGGACCAGTGCACAAGAGAGGATTCAACACGTATTTTTTCTTTAATTTGTGTTAGATTTTAAGTCACATAGTTCTTCTTTTAAATGAGGAGAGCATTTTCGTGTGCGAAATTTCGCTCGCAATTTTTTCTGGATGACATCGAATTTGTTGTTTTCATACTAGGTTGGATGGAGGAAAAAATCAAGGGGAGAAAAAGAAGTTTTCAACAGTGATTTTTTTATTTATGTGCTTGCATTTATAAACTTTTAGGCTTCAAATGAATAATTTTGAAATTTCAAAAGAAGAGATGAAACGTGAGGGAATACGATACAGAATAGTAGAGTTGAGAGACTATATAATGAGAATTGCAATTGCTAGTACCGGTCTAAGTAAGTCAATTGTACATAACCTTTCTGGTTTTTAAGAATGGGTCATTTGTATGTCTCAAATGCAAAGATGGTCAACGCTTACCTTCAACCGACATATACCATTGTCAAATAACATTTTGGAATGACGGAATTTCACCATGCGGAGTGAACCATATTGTTCTCTCTCCCTTGGAATGACGGAATTTCACCATGCCGAGTGAACCATATTGTTCTCTCTCTCTCTCTCTCTCTCTCTCTCTCTCTCTATATATATATATATATATATATATATATATGTATGTATGTATGTATGTATGTGTAGATGCTCAAAAATACAAACATGGAAATCCACAACACTACACTCAAATTCTTGTGAAAAACAATTCTTTTTGTATTGAACTTCGATTATATTCAAGTAAATAGACTTTTGTAATCCTCCCTTTCCTGTCTGTCTCTTTCCTTTTATAGCACTTCTCTCTTTTTGTCTCATTCTCTTCTATATTTTGGGGCCACGCCTTTCTTCATCATTGTGTCCGTCCGGCTTTGTCGGGTCTTATATGTGTGTGGGTGATAGCTATCCTTTGAAGCAGGAGGTGGCCTGGCTTGATGATTTGGCAGGTGGTGGATGTGAGTCTGTTAGGGTTGACTCTATCTTGTCTGATAACGGTCCATGTGTTTCTGGTTCGGGGTGTTTGGATTGGGCTTGATAGTGTGATTTTTGGGCTTATTCTGTGCTGATCTGATTCGTGTGGGTGGGGTTGGGCTTGGGCTTGTCTTGTGGGCTTTCATTTTGAGAGTCTACAATATATATGTATGTATATCTGCATGTGTGATTATGCGTTGTATCCTCACCTCTTCGTCCACGTCTCCCTCCATTGCCACACTTGTCTCTCCAACCTGCCACGTTTTTGGCCTTGATATACTAATCACAAACTAGCTTGGGGCCAAAGTGTGTGTGTGTGTTCATCCAGCACACATGATATAAACAAATTGTATGTCAATAGATCGAGAGAGGAAGAGTTCATGGAGTCTAGACAGAGCAATACCATTAGCATCCTAATGTTTCCATGGCTAGCTCATGGCCACATATCTCCATTCCTAGAGCTAGCCAGGGCACTCTCAAAGAGAAACTTCTACATATATCTATGTTCTACCCCAGTCAATCTCAGTTCCATCAAAGCAAAGCTCACTCAAAAAGACTCCATTTCAATAAAGCTAGTAGAGCTTCATCTCCCAACTTTGTCAAACCTTCCCCCTCACTACCACACCACCAATGGCCTCCCTCCTGACCTCATGCCCACCCTCAAAAAGGCCTTTGACATGGCCAAACAAAACTTCTCCACCATCCTAAAAACCCTAAACCCTGACTTGCTCATATATGACTTCCTACAGCCCTGGGCGCCGACGGTGGCCTTGTCACATAACATTCCGGCAACACTCTTCCTCTGCCCCGGTGCAGCATCAACTTGCTTCCTTCTTCATCTCTTCAAGAACCCTAGTTCCGAATTCCCATTCCCGGAGATATATCTTCGAGATCATGAGAGAAGTGGCATTATTGGTATGCATGAATCATCTTCAAATGGCCCAAAAGATCATGAAAGGCTTGAAGAATGCGCGAAACTATCGTCTGACATTATATTGATCAAGAGTTTTAGAGAGCTAGAAGGGAAGTACATTGATTATTTCTCTATGGAAGTTGAGAAGAAGGTGGTACCTGTTGGTCCTCTTGTCCAGAAGAGCATTGCCGAGGAGGAGGAGAGAGTGGAGATCTTTGAATGGCTCAACAAGAAGGATAAGGGTTCCACTGTGTTTGTGTCCTTTGGGAGTGAGTACTTCTTGTGCAAGGATGATATGGAGGTGATAGCAAATGGGTTGGAGATCAGTAATGTTTGTTTCATGTGGGTTGTTAGGTTTCCAGTGGGAGAGAGAATTGGGGTTCAAGAGGCACTGCCTGAGGGATTTCTTGAGAGGGTAAAAGGGAGAGGGATGGTTGTGGAGGGTTGGGCCCCACAGGCAAGGATTCTTGGGCATTCAAATATTGGTGGGTTTGTGAGCCACTGTGGTTGGAGTTCAGTGATGGAAGGTATCAAGTATGGTGTTCCAATCATAGCCATGCCTATGCAACTTGATCAGCCTCCGAATGCCAGGGTAGTGACGGAGGTTGGTGTGGGTGTGGAGGTCAAGAGAGATGAGAGTGGGAGGCTTGAGAGAGAGGAGATTGCAAGAGTGATAAAGGCGGTGGTAGTGGAGGAAAGTGGTGAGTTTGTGAGGAGGAAAGCAAAAGAATTGAGTAAGAACATGAGAGAGAAGGAGATATATGGAGTAGTGGAAGAGCTGGTGAAACTTTGTAAGAACAAGAAGTTGAACCAGTAACTAGTAATCTGACAAAGTGCTGTAATAGGAATGTAAATGTCGAAGATCTCTACTTTTAATTAACCTAATCAATTTATCTTTTCTGACAAAAATAAACAAATGTCATAATGGAAAGCTTATATCTCGGGATCCTAAAAAACAATTATGACTATCATTCATATATAATTATATTTATATATCCACCATATATATATATATATATATATATATATATATATAGTATTCCCATTCCAATTTTAACATGAACATTGGTATATCATAATGAAAAGGGTAATGCTACTCAGACAGAATTCTTAGGCAGAATTCGTAGGCAGAAACTTTTACATCCATTAGATGCATGTGATAAGCCCCACCACATACACTAACCACATGCATCTAATGAATGTAAAAATTTCTGTTTAAGAATTCTGCCTGAGTAGCATTATCCTAATGAAAATTTTATACTCAAAGTTTTCAAAACCAACCAATAAAAAATATTATTCTCTTCAATAATCATCACTCTCTCTTCCATACATACAAGGGGTTACATTCACAACACCTAACTCACACTACTAGAGTCTAGCACAAACAATATATATACTATATATAACATTTGTAATAACCTGAATTTTTCATAAAGACCGAAATTTATTTAATTCAAATGAAGATTAGATTGTAAAAACCGGTTTATTTTGATCGGGTATTATTATTTTTATGTAATGGTGGAGACACAAACACACACACACACACACATATATATATATAGTGGATGGTTTAGTTGATGACGACTAACATATTAGTTCGTTAATGCAATAATGCACCCATTTGTAACTTGTAAGCCTTGATACTGGACATTAATAACTTTACATCAAATTTCTTATCATTTTGTATATGTTATTCTTATGAAAATGTTGATTAATGAACGGCATGATTAAATAAAATAAAGGATTTTCTTTATAAAACACCGTGTCAAATTTCTATGGAGTGTGTGTGTCATATTTCAAGCATTCTAGATATTTTATTTTATTTTAATTTTTTTTATATTTATCACAAATTTTTTATATTTATTAAAAATATAAGTTTATATTATGTTTTTAACATTTTAAAACAAATTTACAATATTAAGTTTTATATTTTTTACATTTTAAAACAAATTAATAAATATTAATGAATTATGCAGGTTAACGGGCCGTGTTGACATGACACGACCCGTTAATGTAAACGGGTAAAACGACACGACATGACACGAATATTTAATCGGGTCAACCGTGTCAGTTTCGTGTTAGCAAACGACACGATTTCTTATCAAGTCTATCGAGTAGACACGATAAGGACACGAACACGATAAACCCAAACCCATATGAACACGATAAGCCCAAACCCATACCCGCTTATTTCGTGTCGTGTTAGCGTGTCGTGTCAAATATTGCCACCCCTAACTAAAATGTACAAATAAGCACAACTAACACCCCAGCCAAACATAACAACTCAAGTCAGTGCTATAGAATTTCTCAGCTCACAAGGCATAAAATAATCTGCCTGAAACTAATAACCTTTCATTCTATTGGCATCATTCCTTCCCAACACCAGCACAGCTTGTCCAAGATTAAATAGGGAATTTTATGCCTTTTGAGCAGATTTAAAGCATGCCGAATTGTAACAGAAAGAAGAAAATGCTTCAAACCCACCAGTTGAGAATGAAAGAGAAGTTTATGTCTCAAAGCAAGACATCAATTAACCAAGTTAATAAAAGTGCAACAGGATATTACGAACAAGAAACAAACATAAGCAATTGTTGAAGATTACTAAATGTAATGCAAAATTTGGATTGCCACAATTAAAAATGATAGATTCGCCTCAAAATTAAGCATAAGAATAACTCAAACTCTAAATCCTCTGCTGTTCCTCCTTCCTCTAGCCCTCTCAAACTTCCGCCCCTTTGACCGCACATATGGCTTGGTGTGGCTGTGTGGCACGCCAGGAGCCTTACCGAAGTGTTTCACTGCTTCACGTGCATTCTTCGGACCTCTGAGGAGGACCTGCAAATTCACCCAAGATAACATATCAGTTTCAGACCCCTCAACCTTATTTTCTGTGTTTTTTTTACAAGTAACCGTATTCTCTCTCTCTCTCTAAATGAATAAAGTGCAGCTACATCAAATTTGCAAGCAATTTTTACCAGAAATAAAATCCATATTTCATTCAGAAAACATTCACCAAAGCAGTTTCAGACCCCTCAACCTTATTTTGGGTGTTTTTTTATTACAAGTAACCGTATTCTCCCTCTCTCTCTCTTAACGAATAAAGTGCAAGCTACATCAAATTTGCAAGCAATTTTTACCAGAAATAAAATCCATATTTCATTCAGAAAACATTCACCAAAGCAGTTTCAGACCCCTCAACCTTATTTTGTGTGTTTTTTTTACAAGTAACCATATTCTCTCTCTCTCTCTCTCTCTTAATGAATAAAGTGCAAGCTACATCAAATTTGCAAGCAATTTTTTTACCAGAAATAAAATCCATATTTCATTCAAAACACATTCACCAAATCATCAATGTAAGTTGACACCTTCAACAAAGAAAGAAATAGCCACAGCATTATTTAAACTAAAAACTATTTGTTTATTTACACACGGACAACTTTCTTCGTATGTTAGAAAAAAATAACTTTCTTCGAATATCTTAAATACACACATCTATCAATCCTTCATACCCTTTAGATCAGATCCACAACTTAACTGCTATGCCATCTTTTAAAATATATTAGAAGTAAGATTGAATGGCCAAATCAAAGATTTAGATTTTAGAGAACCTCTGTGGTATGCAATTTCCATCAGGTCAGAGTTCCTAGTTCCCACCAAACTCTACAAATCAATCACATTCACAATGCCCTGCATTCTTCTATTAGAAGTAAGATTCAATGGCCAAATAAAAGACTTAAATTTTAAAGAAGTGCAGTGGTACGTAATTTCCATCAGACAGTCGGTGTTCCAACCATACTCGACAAACCAATCTTATTCACTATACCCTGCACATTCATCTAAAATGAGGGTTACATAGTTAATTCCTACTCATTCCAATTCCTGAGTTTAAAGTATTAACATAGCAATAATATGGTTTCAACTAATAAAAAAAAAGTCTTTCAACTGATCACAGGCTCAAATGCTTTTAATACACCTTTTTGGGTATTCACAATGCTTTCACTATGTAAAAGCATTCAGGACTATTTTAACAATCAATTCCTTAAACTAACATTGACTTGCTCATAGTAGATAATAGGAACACAAAAAGCATTGTACACCACCAAATCAAATATAACAAGTAAGTTTAAATGATTCGGTAACAAAACTAAATTGGAGGACATATAAATTTAATAATAAAACACAAAGATGGTGTTTGAATTAAGTACCGTGTTCTGTCCCAGTGGAGCTCTAAGAGCCAGCTGATCAAATGTCAAGCACTCTCCGCCGGCTTTCTCAATCCTTGCCCTCGCAGTTTCCGTGAACCTCAGAGCAGTCACCTTCAATGCTGGAACTTCATGCACTCTAATATCATCGGTAACAGTGCCCACAAGAACAGCAATTTTGCCCTCCTAAACAGATCAATCAACAAACACAAAGTTTAAACAAAACCCACAATTCAAATACAAAAATCCCAACAAATTGATGCACACAACAGTACACCCACAGAGAGATAGAGAGAGAGAGTCACTGACCTTTCCCTTCGTAAACCGGATCAATCTAGAGAGAGAAAGTGGAGCCTTGTTGACCTTGCTCATGAACAGACGCTTCAGTATCACCGCGTTGAACTTGCTTCCAGTCCTCCGGACGAGAAAACGGTACAACTGTTCAATAATCAACCATCGGAACAATCAATCGAATGGAAAATATAATCAAAATGCACTGAATGTGAACAGAAAAGGCACCCGCGTATATACATATATAGAGAGAGGACTATTTAGACCTTCACGAGAAGCTTGAGGTAGATATCATCAGATTTAGGTGCTGTACGTTTGGTCTTCTTGCTCTTCCCGCCAGCGATTAAATCGATCCCCTGAATGAATGAAATTTAGTAAAGAGAGAGAATATATATACAGATATACAGAAACGTCTATATATACACATATATATGAATACATATATATGCAGAAGGAGAGACAACCATGAGTGAGTAGCTGCGGGTGAGTAGATGTTGCAGGGGGAATTTGCCGGCTACGCTGTCTTTGGCAAAAATGACATTAGGGTTAGGGCTTTTAAAGAAAATATGTGTTTTTTTTTTCTAAGAAAATACGGGTGTTTGGTAAGGGTATTTTAACTGACTTTTATGGAAAGTTAAAATTTTTTTTATTATTATTATTTTGGTAAAATGATCAAAAATCCTCTTGTGGCCTTAAAAAAGTGCAAGAAATCCATCTTGCTATATTTTGAAATATATTATATTTTCACTTTTACAAAAGTAAGTAAATTATCTCATTTTGCACATATTCTTATCTTTTATGACAATTTTATCCTTTCCATTATTAAAAAAAATAAAGAACAATAGAGAGAAGAGATATTTTTTTATGTTAAGCTTTTTTTAACTTAACAAAAAAAAGATGAGTTTTTTTCTGGAAATTTTTTTTTAAAAAAAAAAAAAAGAAAAAATGCACAATTACATAATAAAAAATTTGGGATTTTTTTTACCTTAATAAAAAAAGTAGAGTTTTTTTCCAGGAAAAAAACTAAATATGCACAATTACTTGATAAAAAATTTTGATTTTTTTTTTGTTTTCCGGAACTTTTTCCATTAGAAAGACAGAAAATTTATGAAAATAAAAAAAAAAATTTAAATCCAAAATTTTTTATTATTGTGCATATTTAGTTTTTTTCCAAGAAAAAAAAACTCCTCTTTTTTTATTAAGGTAAAGAAAAATTTAATATAAAAAACCTCCTTTCTTTCTAATCGAAAAATTTTCAAAAATAATTTTTGGAAAACAAAAAAAAAATCCGAGATTTTTTATTATGGAATTGTGCATTTTTAGTTTTTCTTTTAGAATTTTTTTCCCAAAAAAAACTCTTTTTTTATTTTTTTTATAATAATAGAAAAGGTAAAATGGTCATAGAAAATGTGAATCTATTTGCAAAAGGAAGTACTTTGTTCATTTTTACAAATGTGATGGTGTGATATGATCCAAAATATAGCATATGGGGGTGGGGGTTCTTGCATACTTTTAAAACCACAGGGGGTTTTTGACCCTTTTGCCTATTTTTTTCCTAAGAAAATAAAGTGTTTGGCAAGGGTATTGTTAAATGACTTTTAGGCCCAGTTTGGTTGGAAATAAATGAAAGAAAAAGAAAGGGAAAAAAATGGAGGGATATGTTTTTTTTTGTGTTTAATATGATTTTTTTAATGGAAAGGGAAGTTAAGGATGAATAGTAGTTTTTGTTTTCCTTCCAAAAATGGGAGAAAATAGAAGGAAAGATTACCATTTTTTTTAATGAAACTTTGTTAATACCAACTTTGCCCTTATTTTGATAAAAGTTAAAATTTGTTCTTTTAAATATAAAATGTATAATGGTAAACTTTTTAAATAATTTCATTTCCTTTCTTTCCCTAAGCATGTTAATTATCATTTCCTTTATTTTCTTTTACTAATCAATCAAACATGATAAAAATTTAACACCATCCTTTCTTTTTCTTTCTTTTCTTCTCTCTCATTACTAATGTTATCCTTTATTTTTTTTCTTTTCCATTGTACCAAACATAGCCTTATGAAAAGTTAAATTCTTTTTTGGAATGATGGGATTTTCATGAAATTTGGAATTCAAAATTTCTTATGTTTGGAAAAAAAGGATTTAAAAATTTAAATGAATTTTAGATTTGAAATTATAAAGTATAGTGCCCTCGGAGCCCATGAAAAATGGTAGAATTTGATGGTAGTTATAAATTTGTAACTTACCTAATTTGTTTTTGTTTTCTTAATATAAGATTGCAATTCTAATTAATAAAGATAATATAGTAAAAATTATTTTCTTTATAATTAAATTTCAACTTATTCCAAACACACAAATGAAATTTCTTGCACAAGTTTTCGTGCCACCCCGCCCATCTTTCTCTTAATGAAGTGAATTTGGTATGCCTTTCATAGAATTAGGGACGAGATGATATTTTAAATTAAAACCCATCTCGGGTTTAGGAGAGGGGCGGTTTTATTGTTGAACCTACCCTAACACTCCCTACCCCGATTAAATATATATCCATAAATACAAATATACCCTTGTATTTACTTTGTTATTTTGTCACTACCCTTATATATATAAACGTATACTGCCGAAGAAGCACGGACATGGGACACGGGTATGACACGACACGAACAAGGTGATATGAAAAATTCTAAAAAAATAGGACACGGACACTACGAGGATACGACTATGAAATAATAATATAATATATTAATTATTCAATAAAAAAATACATTACATAAATACTTTAATTCATCGTCAAATAATTAAGAACTAAATAAACTTATAAATAAAAAATAGACAAATAGATTAAAAAATCAGATTTATTTAGTCCTCTACATATATTTAGCTTAAATTTTTAATCATAACTTAGTCGCATATAATTTTCTTTCGAAATATTTGAATATACATCATTGCTACAAAGTGTTTGATACGTGTTCGAGGAGTGTCTAAGGAGTGTTTGAGAAGTGTCCAATGAGTGTTCTAAAAAGAAAAATGTCAGGACATTTCTAAGAAGTGTCCAACACGTATTCGAAGAGTGTCCGAATGTTCAACACGGATACGGCACATTCGGTGAAGTATCCGTGCTTTATTGGAGATTCTTATTTCATTTGCTTAAGAGGCTCCAAGCATCCACCACATCACACTAGCGGTCCTCTCAACATCGTCACATCGATCATATGGTATGTGGGTGTCTTTTACGTCGATCAAATGGTATGTAGGCCCCTTTACATTCGAGGTTCATCTCTCTTCTCATTCTCTTTTTTTCTGAACAAAACTCTTTCTTTTTTTAGTGTAAGAACCCCTTCTACCTGATAGTATGATATTGTCTACTTTGAATTTAAACTCGTACGTTTTTATTATTGGATTTTGTCCCAAAACACCTCATATCATTCGAATATATTTTATTTTAGTCACTCACTTATTTACCCAAAAAAAAAAAAAAACAATGAAGCTTTGTCTTATTAATCCTGAAGAACCTGTACACAATCAAATTAAAATGAGCAGATATTGTGTTTAAAGTTTGTGCAACTGAAAGCAAAGTCATTTAATAAAACATGACATAATACCCAACTCGTCTAAGCTATACACAACCCTTCAATTTCATATATATATATATATATATATATATATATATATATATATATATATCTTCCCCTTTTCCTAAATGAATGACTAAAGTATTAAAAGAAGAATGAATGTGTTGAGTAAAGGCTTTAAAAACCTTTATTTAATCCCATTCACATTGACGCAATATGATTTAAATATTCATAGCCTGATTTTTTTTTTCTTTTAGCTCATATTTATCTTTGGTCCAATATTATTTTAATTTCATAATTAAAATATATATATATATATATATATATATATATATATATATATATATATATATCTCACATGTGAATCTTTAGTTACAAGATTAATGCCCTTTTATTTAGCCCACATGTGATTCTTCCATTGCAAGATTAGTGGCCCAATGATCTTTCATTACCATTATCTTAGCCCACATGATTATTGCGATAGACCCTGCAATAGGCTCTATTTGGTAGAGTTTTTGCTTCGGTTTTTACGCAGAAGAAAAAGAGAAGCAGAAGCTAAATCAAGAAGCTCGTACCCCCAGCTTCATTTAAACGCTCTTTTTGAATTCCGAAACTCTTCCGCCTTATCAATTTAAATATTCTTCAAAACGATTTTTGAATTTGAAAAGTTGAAATCCGTTTTTCAAAATCCAATCCAAACAGGATCTGTAAAAAAGCTCACAAGCCATTGAGATTTCACACACTCGCATTCAACCTCACTCTATTTCACCCGAACTTCTCTCTTTGCAAGTATTCTCTTTTCTTCACCATTTTCTATATTAGTATCAACCTACACTTTACTTTAGGCATCTTTGGACATTTACAACTTAGTTCATTTTCTCCCTACCGATCACTCTTAGTTCATTTTCTCCCTACCGATCACCTGCCTTCAAAGAAGAGCGGAGTGAGCATGGGTGTTATACCTTGAAAGACTACTAATTCGATTGTACTGTACTACGATAAGAAGGACATTATTTTTTAAAGATAACGGATTACATTGCGTGCCTCACTTCTTACCACACTAGTTTTTTCTTTAATTTTATTTTATGTTTATTTATCTTTCTAGAAATTTTAGAACTTTTATTTTCGTTAAATTATATAATCTATTGTTATTAATATTTATTATTATTTAATTTGTGATAAAAAGAGAATATATAAAATACACCCAATATATCTCAGCTTGATTTTATTATAGTCAGCTTTACTTATCTTCTGCCAACAAAATCCTTGTATGCTTATGTTTGGAAGCGGGCCACTTAGAATTGAAATTTCAAGGCCTCCATCCACTTGGTTCTCTCAAACACAGCGATATTAGTATTTCTTTCTTGACTCCAACTCTAGGTGAATCAATTTTGTTCACCTAATTGATATGATCCACTAAAATTTAAATATCTGTTGAAAAGATAAAAATATATTAAAAATGATCAAAACCCATTTCAAACGAGTAAAACCAAAAGATCCGGAAAAAAAAAAAATAAACTCGCTTCTTTCTCTCTCTTTCTTTCTCTATCTCTGATTGCTAGCAATTGATTAAGAAAAATTCTCTATGCCTGATTTCTTTTTTGTGTTGATGTGTTTGAAATCTTTTTCACTCTCCTTACTTCCATTGTTCATATTCAGAACCTTATATCAGTTCACATGAAGTCAAATTCATAGAAAAAAACATTTATTGTTAAAAAATAAAAATCAACAAGTATGAAAATCGGCGATTGATTGGATTAAAACTTGGATCTGAAGGAAGAGAAGGCAGTGGAAGTAGAGAGAGAAGTGATGAGAGAAAATATAGTGGAATGAGATGAGCTGAAAATAACGGCGTGTCTTTATCTCAGATCTTATATGAGTTTTGATTATTTTGTTAATTTTGCTTTATCTAAGAGAGAGATGATGGTGGCGGTGGTAGTGGCAGAGGGTTTGGGGGGGGGGGGGGGTCGAGGCGACGACAATGGGAAAGTGGAGTGTGGTAGCTATTAGGCTCGCGGGTGGAAAGAGAGAGATGAAGAGAGAGGGTGGTGGTGGCAGTAGAGGGTGAAGAGTGGTGGTGGTGGCAGAAGAGGGTAGAGATGTGGCAACTAGGGTTTCGGGATGGAAGATGAAAGATGAATTCTGTTGGGTTAAACTTTTTAAAAATGGGTCTATTCATTTTTATAATTTTTTAATAATATATAATTTTTAGTACATATATCATGTTTTAATTGGGTCACGTTAAATTAGTGAACTAAGTTGGTACACTTAGGGTTGGACCTAAGTATTGTCCTTTCTATAATTGTTAAGTGAACTGTCAAAATCAGTTTCAACTAAATTTTTACGGATTCTAATTTCAACACACCAATTTCATACAATCAAACATAACATTAATATATTTCGATGATAAAAATAGAGCAGTGCCTCAAATCGGTTGAGCATCTCATTCATGGGAAAGTGTAGAGGCAGTAAAATACAATACATGGGTTCAAGTAACTCAAATTCTCTTCACATTCTGATTCTTTTCTTTGTACCGTGGACAATGACACCAAGTATTCATCTACTCCCCCAAAACCTCAAATCTAATGACATTGTTCACTTTTCATAATACCTAAATTTCAATGTAGAATTTTATCATCTTTAATGGAGGAGCCACTAAAAATTTAGAGAACTTTCTCATATTTCTAATTAAGTATGCAAAAAATTTTATTCTTTGGTAAGAGAGTGTATGTTCACTCCACCCTTTGAGGACGAGGCTAATTCCTTTAGAAACATGCAACCACTTCCAAACCATGAATAACGGACTTTTAGGAGTTGAACACAAGACCTGTGAGTCAATTTGGACGGTGGCAGACCTAGAAACTCATACTTGGTAGGCGAACAAGTGTATGAAAATAAAATTAAAATGGATAATAATTTATAGAGTAAAAAGTTATTATTGATTCTGTAGAATGTGTAATGAACAAGTGTCCATTCATTAGATTGTGAAAGTGTTTGTCTCACTTGTACTATCTAAGGATAAGAGTAATTCATTTTTATAATTCGATAATAACTTTTACTATGCATATTATTACTCAATTAAATATATATATATATATATATATATATATATATATATAAATAAAACTATAATATATATTTTTTGACGTCTTCTATATCTTTTTAATAAAAAAGAAAAAAAAAACTAAGATCATATATGAAAAAAAAAATTACTTCATAATCTATGTATACGTATAGAAATATGTCTAATTTTAGCGCGCACGCACACACACACATATAATATAAATGCATATTAATACCTTTTAATTTATTGCTATAACTAGGGATGTTGTAACAGTTCGCTCAACCTGATGATATGATATTGTCCGCTTTCGACATAAGCCCGCATAATTTTACTTTTGAATTTTACCCCAAAAGGTTTCATATATACCATTTGGAGAGAACACACTACATATAAGCACATCCTTTCACCACACCCAGGTGATATGGGATTGAGCATCATGTAGTCTGCTAGTGTGATAGCTCGCCCAGTGTCTCTTGCATCTGTCCATATCACACCCGCTCACAGGGGTCACTACAGGTGTACAAGTATGAGTGTGTATCTTGCGAATGTTAAAAAAAAAAGTAAGCTGACAAAGAACCTTGGGAATCGGAACTTCAAAGAACCGGAACCGAACTCAATGGTTCCAGTTCTAAAATTAAGAAACTATTGAAAACGGTTTCGGTTCTGATTTCACCAAGTACCATAAGGAACCGAACTCAATGGTTCCGGTTTTAAAATTAAGAAACCGTTGGAAACGGTTCCGGTTTTGGTTCCACCAAGAACCATAAGGAATCGAACCGTATGCACTCCTAATTTTATGAAGCTAATAAATTCTTCCATAAAAATGTGCCTATAAAATATTAATGCGAAGGCATCTATGATCTAATATATACAGAACCTGTATATACAAATTAAAGAGAATCTTTTTGGGAGCTAAAATCTTAAGTGATCAACCATGCATCATGCATACCAAGAATAGTGCATGCATGTTTTGAACAATTTAAGCATGTTGATTTTTTTTTGGCATAAATATTCAATTCTGTAATTAAGTTGGTATATTTGTGGGCATTGATAAAAATAAATAAGCCCACAAATGGCATAAAATGATTTTACGGTCCTTTACCTTAGTCCTTTTCAGACAAACATAAACCCTACACTCTAACAAAAGTAAGGTAAAACTAAGAACATTAGAACAATCACTTGTCTCCTAATCCGTATATGGAAACTATTACCGTATAAAACAAACAATGAGTCAAAGAAAAAAAAAAGTTGGTGTTGTTCTTATGGAAGACTATAAAAGCATCACAAACTTTTGCTATATTAATTCTTCTTCATTCCTTGACAACCCTCCATGCCTACGCCGAACTTCATCGTCGGCATTATCGGTTAGTCTCTTTCCTTTCTAATACAAACTTCCATCTCTTATATATTCTATAATCATTTTGGTGTGTAAATATTTTGTCTAATACCTATATATATATATATATATGTTGATTTTTTAAAAACATCTTCTATATATGTGTTGCAGGCAATATAATCTCTGTACTTGTTTGTGCTTCTCCGGTGTAAGTACATCCTTTACAGAAATCTCATATATGTGTATGTGTGTCTGTGTGTGTGTGTATATTTATATGTGTATTATAAAAAAACGTGACATGACCATTTGTTTTTAGAGTGATACTAAGAAAATGAATAGTTAGGAAAGGTATGACAAGGTAGGATGACTTGACTGATGTTATGACTATATAAAAAGAGCGGTATCATATGTAATCAGCAAAATATGAAATAAATGATTCATTTAGTCCACCCCAAACCGTTGAAAAAAACGTTTTATTGAGTTAAGTTGAGATGTATGTGTGTACATTGATATATGTTGAATATATATATATATATATATATATATATATATATATTATAAAAACTTTTTTTTCTCTGGTGTGTGTTATATAATTAGGGTGACGTTTAGGGAAGTGGTGAAGAAGAAATCAGTAGAGAAGTATGATGGTCTTCCGTACATATCAACACTATTGTGCAGGAGTTTGTGGGTATTCTATGGGGTTCTTGACCCAGCTGATGGTCTGCTTATAATAACAGTAAATTCTGTTGGTGTGGTCATACAAGTCATTTATGTCACTCTCTTTCTCATCTACGCTCCCAAGGATAAAAAGGTCAAAACAATCTCTCTCTCTCTCTCTCTGTATTTATATATATATATCTCTAAAATCATGAGAATTGTCCTAATGTTTTTCAGGTCAAATTGTTGTGTTTGGTGGGGATATTGAACATAGTGTCACCTACATTAGTAATAGTTCTGGCACTTGTTGCATTCCATGGATTGGTGCGGCGTACATTTATTGGAGTTCTATGTGCTACAGTCACTGTGGGCATGTATGTTGCACCTTTATCAATCATGGTAGGTTATTTCATCAACTATTTTGCTAAATATGTTGTGATAAAATGTGAACATGTATTAATCGTTGTTGATTCAATTCATGAAAATCAAGTATAAGTGACATTTAAGAAAAACATAACAAAAAGTAGAGTGCATTTATCATCTAGTTGCTAATTTATGTTGCTTTTGTGGCAAAGGTTGAAAAAAGTGGATGAAAGACAGGGTAGAAAAGATAAGGCGAGGCTTTCTAAGAAAGAAATTCTCTAGTTTTGCTTCGTAAAAGGACAGGGAATGAGGAGGTTTTATATTCTTTTATCACATCCTCGTTATTAATTGGAGTAAATTTACAATTGTTTTCGATAAGTTTTCATATTCATCTCTCAAAATATGTCATCTTATAGTGGCATGCTAAAGAAAGAAAAGGAGAGAGAGATGATTACCATAGATGTGGGGCATTAAATAGTTATAAAATGAGAGAGACTCGACTATTTTAGTTTTTTTAACACCAAAAATATCAATGGAGGCAAGAAAAAATCTTCGGGGGTGAAGCCCTTAATAAGTCCGTCCCTGCCTCCAACTCTATTTAATGACAAGCAAAATTGGGATCCTTATAAAAATTCCATTTAACTTTTATGTAACCAAAATACCACATATATATTGCATTTGTGTTCTAAAAATAATGTGAGATAGTTTTCAGCCCTAGCATGAATATGTAAAGATTTGGTAATTATATATATTGACTTATTAAATATCTAGAATTATTATTAATAGTAAATTTGCAAAAAAGATTGTCCTTCCAATTTTGTTAACCCTTATTTATGATTATTTATATATTAATGGTTATTAATTATAAATTTGGGGAAAAAAAAATTACATATGGTCCTTCAAAATCTATTTAATCCTTCTAATATTTCATTTTCATCTTTGATTTAATCAGAGAACCGTCGTGAAAACAAAGAGTGTGGAGTACATGTCATTCTCTCTTTCATTTCTCCTATTTCTCAATGCCGGAGCTTGGTTTACTTTTGCTATGATACTCGGAGACTATTATGTCATAGTAAGTTTTTCTAATTTGTTCACTCTCATGTGTTTTATTATCAACCAAATTACATTTGTTTTGGCGTTTTAGAATCACGATGCTTCAATTATAACTAGAGTAAATATATATATAGTTTCGCATCTCTGACTAATTTTGTTTTTAGTTGAGTTTTTCACTTTTAAAATAACACGTCTCTGTTAGCATTGATGCTATCTTGTCCGCCACCTAAACTTTACTCTATTTATACTGATGGATATTCATTCAAATGTTATGATCTCTTCTTGAAGGGAGACTTAAGTTCGAGCTGATAATATTACAGAGTGTGTGCGTGTTTGTTTGAACTTGAAAAAAAAAATTGTACTTTGTTTATAGTGGCGCAAAAGGATTTGAAAATTAATCGGAATGTATAGCATTTTTCTTCTGATCATTTTCTTATGTACAAATTAACCTATCAATGTTTCTGAATCCTCTTGAACGATTTTAGGTGCCAAATGTAGTTGGCCTCGTATTGGGATTGATTCAGCTGATCATCTACACGATTTACAAGAGCAAGTCATCTTCTTCAATGAAATTAATGGAGAACATCAAAGAGGGCTCAGTTCACATGGTTAAAGAGGGCATTAAAAAACAAGACTTTGACGAAGTGGAAGTGAAAAACAAAAGCCTCAAGAAAGGATCAACTTTCCCAAAACCATCCATGTCGAACCAACAAAGCCATACAAAAATCAAGAAGACATTTTCTTGGAAATCATACGAGTTACACTCTGGTTTGCCAAATGAAAATGATGTTGAAAATGGAGGAACTATGAACCATCCTTGATTTTAAAAGAAAAATGATTTATAGACCGAGCAGAGTGACCGATTCCAAGGACCGAATGTCCATCGATACATTAACGTGGGACTCTTTTAAAATATCCCAAAACTAAATATCACTGTATATACTATTTAGACCTAATAGTTTAAGAATAGTTAAACTTTTAAAAAAGAAACAAGCAGGACAACAATCACTTGATTGTATGTTGGAGAATGGGAGATAACCCCAGAGCTTAAAGTGCACGTGACTCGCAGCTATTATTAGAGTCGGAACAGATAAATAGAATTATGAATTTTTTGTAAATTAGGATTTCTTAACAATTTTTGGAAATATTTAGTTTAGGTTTATTTGTGTATTTTTAGGGTTTTATGATTTTGCTTATATAAAGGCTCCTGTGTAATCAAAATAGTCAGCTTTGATTATGGAAAGAATATCACGAGTTTTAAAGAATTCTCTCATTGCATCCTTCTCCCTATTTGTTTTTGATGTTCTCAACTAGGAATGCACATTGTTCGGTTTGGTCGGTTCTAGAATGAATTAGAATCAAATTAATTAGTCTCAACAGTTCTAGAAATATTAGACCTGAACTACGAATTATTAGTTTCGTTTGATTTTGTCCTACAGTTTTACATTTTCTTATTTCTATATATATTCAAATTAATGAAATGAAAAACCAACATTTTAAATATATATAATCCTATATATTGTGGTGTATGATAAGTTATATTATTTATCAATAAAAATCAAACATTTGTATTATTACTAATAGTTCGGTTTCATTCGATTCGGTTCTTTTGGACCGCCAAACTGGAACTGGAAATTGTAAAATCGGAACTGAGCTATTCCATCGAATCAAAGAATCGAACCAAATTGTACGATTTGGTTCAGTTCGGTTCTACTGGTTTTTGATGCATTCCTAGTGATATTTTAGTCAAGTTATGGTCACAAATGACCTATTCACGGGGTGATATTTGATTGTGTTAGCGTACGTATCAATTGTTAATTAATAATCAGTAAAATAAAAATAAAGATTTTAAATGAGCAATCTACACATTCCATTACATTATAAATTTTTAGTTTTTTCAAATGTAAATTTTTTTTTTCTGAATAAAAGAGAGTGTCCTCACTCCCTTCAAGGTAACCAGGTACCAACAATCATCGGTATTGTGTGATGTCCCAAAATTGAATACAGACATGCCCGTGTGACGTTCCAAAATTGAATACAGGAGTGCCCCCGAATTGGAACCTAAAGGGTTTTTTTTTTTTTTTTTGAAAACGAAAAATCTTTCCAACCTAGTAACTTTTTTAAGTACACAAAAAATTATTTAAAATCAAGTGTTTTAGTCTTATGTGAGAATCAAACTCCAACGTTAGAGCTTTCGATTTGCCCCACAAAAATCCTTAACTAAGGGTGCATAATGAGCCGAGTCGGGCCACTGTTTTGAGAGCCCGATCCCGAGGCCTCCGAACTTTGACTGTTCAATGGGTCGATTCAGATCAAGCCTAAAAGCATTTTAAGAATCTTAAGCCCCGCCCTTGGGCTATGGGATAACGAGTTGTGGGTTTAGAACGAGTTAAACTGCAAGCTTAGAACTATTTTTTTCAAAGAGAACTGATTATTGAAAACCAAATCAAAATATTATCATAAAGAGAAAAGCTAACCTCATCTCTTTCATGAAGGATAAACTTTGTCCCCACATTTTATTGGATAAAAATACCCTCATTAAAATTTGTCACCTCATAAACAAACCAGACATTTATGTAATTTCAAAAACCAACCTCCCTAACTTTGCCATGCCTAACGATTTTGTCACCGCCATTGAGAATGATCTTGCTGCCACCTAGCACGAGAACTTCAACTATAGGTTTGTCACTGTCATCTATAGGGTTCATTGGCCGAAATAAAAATAGTGGTGGTGGCGGTTGTGGGAGTAGGATGGTGGTGGTTATGGGGGGTAGAGTTGGTGGTGGCACCACTGGTTTTGCTAATGGTGGTTGTGGGGTGGGGATGATGGTGGCGATTATGGGGATGAGGATAGGGAACCATCTTTACTCAATGGATACAAAACACCCATGTTTTAGCACCAGGTTCACTAGCTCCTGATGCAACAACAAGCATCAAAGGTAAGGGAAGAAGGATCATCTTAGGATGGACTCAATATCTATTATCTTGCCACTTCCCTTTCTCCAAATCTTTCGTTTCAAGCATCAAATGAAACATCGTCGCCGATTTTGCTAATGGTGGTGTCAATGTGGCGGTGTCATTTCTGATTCAGGATTTGATGTCCAACCCTAAGTCACATAATTTTTCTAAATTAGCGTCGTTCTCAGACTCTGCGGGCTCTCGCTCTCGTGCTCCGTCACTCTCTGTATGACATAAAATTTGTTACTTTCACGCTCCTGCTCTTTGTGACTTAGGTTCAACCGCTGGAGAACTTCTTATAATGCTAGGGGTTTAATTTCTCATTTTTTTTTGTTTTTGTTTTTGAAATTACATTAATCACCACACTTTTTATGAGGTGGCAAGTTCTAGTGATGGTGTTTTTGCCCAACAAAATATGAAGGTGGAGAGGTTAGCGTTTTCCTAACATAAAATATTCATAATCATCTCATATTATAAATATATATGTGTGTTTGCAATAATTTTTCCTATTGAAGGCAATGGAAAGTCATCGGGATTCTAATCATCTTCAATAACAATCAAGTGAAAATCAATAAATATTCAACTAAAACATTGTCTTATCTAATACTACGTTAACAATCATCTATTCTAAAATCTTAAACTATTAGAAATGATATATCTTTAATATTTAAATCTTTCAACATTTGTAAACAGTAAAGTTCGATTTTGGGTTGACAGCGCAACAGATATTAGAGTTTGATTTTAAAAGAGATATGGACATGCAAACTAGCGAATGGTTTTGGTGAGCGAACTGTTGGCGAGTTTATTGGGCGAGCTATAGGGAAGGACCATGGGTCGGGCCAAGGGCCGAACCCTCTATCTAGACCCTACCCATTCTTTTATAAGACTGGGCAGGCTAGCCCTCCATAGACTTGGGTTGGACTAAAGCCCAACAGGCGCACATGGTCTCGAGATCATTTTTGTCCCCCCATTTTCTTAATCAACTCCGACGAGAGTCTTTCTCCAATCTCTCTTTACAATCAGTGGTGACAGGGAGTACTTATAGTCATTGACATCAATTATTAATAATTCACATTACTAAAATAAATAAAATTAAATAATATTATATCACTCATTTTAGTAATACGAGTGAGTAAGAAAATACTAAATGAAATGAATTTTTACTCCTTAGAGCAACAACAATGGGATCGCCAGAGCCCAATCTGGCGATCCAAACTCTACTGTGGCCCAACAATGGGTTAGCTAAAATGGTGGGCCAAATGTTTGGTTAGCTAGGTGGTTCGCCGGATTGGGCGAACCACTTAGCTAACCCTGTTCATATTGGGCCTGCTTTAATGCAGGCCCATATTTTTTTTTAAAATTTTCACTTATCGAAACGACGTCGTTTCGATAAGTGATTTTAATAAAAAAAAAAACACGCGGCGCCCTAATAGGGTGCCGCGTGTTTCACTTATCGAAACGACGTCGTTTCGATAAGTGACTTAAAAAAATAAAACACGCGGCGCCCTGTTAGGGCGCCGCGTGTCCTGCAACGGTCACAAGACCATTGCACACCCAAACACGCCCTAAGGCCCTGTTTGGCTGCCCAGAAAAGTCATTTTTGACCGTTTTTTGCCTTTTTTTTTTCTTTTTTTTTTTAAATTTAAGCTTTGCCAAAGAGCCGTTAAGGCACTGTTTGGCAAAGCCAAATAGTGCCTAAAAAGGCTCTTTTGGCTTTAAAATAATATATATATATATATATTTTTTACTTTTTTCATCTTTTTTCATTCCTATAAATACACCACCCCTTCATTCACTAAATTCACAACCAAAAATTCATATTTTCTCCTCCTTAAGTCTAGAATCATTTTTATTTTCTCAATCTTTAGTTAATTGTATTTTTAGAATATTCATTTTCATGGATCCAACACCACCAAATTTCAACTTCAACCCTTTATCCAATGATGATTTTTTATCATTTGACGGCTCTGATCAATATTATCGTGGCGATTCTCAATTTCCATCTAATCAATCAGCCGCATTTTATTCGCCGGTATTGCCTCAACCCAGTAATGTTAGATCTTCCCGAAAGCAACCGGTTCCTCGAATGCCTAATTGGTCCAACGAAGAAGATTTTGCTTTGTGCAATGCGTGGCTGGAAGTTAACAGTGATTCGGTGATTGGTGCAGACCAAGCGAAGTCGACATTATGGGAAAAAATTCTCGTCGAATTTCAAGTACAACTTGGTGCTCCAACTGCCCGAGGCGAGTGCGGTTTGACAAATCGTTGGTCCACCATCCAAAAAAAAATTAGCAAATGGTCTGCATGCTTGCTTACAATTGAAAATAATCAGACCAGTGGCTTCAACAATCATGATATGGTAAGTTAATAATTTTAATTAATTTTTTTACTTGATCGTATTTAATAAGTAATTATTTTAAATAATTTGTTTCTTATTATTGTGTAATTATTTAAAGCAGATCACAGCGGCTCAACATTTATATAAATCCACTATGAATGAGGACTTTAAACTCCATGCTTGTTGGAACATTTTGAAAGACTCTCCAAAATGACATGCATATTGTCTCGATCAAGGAAAAAACAAAGCCACAATTGCCCGCGCAAAGAAGAGGAGTACTGGAATCAACATCAACGAGCCTGTTGCTCACTCAAACGCATCAAGTCCATTAAGTAATGCAGCGTACGAGGGTGTTCCTTCTGAAGGATCGCCACAGTTTGGCATGAATGAATATTCACCGGGTATTGCTGAATCTTAACCATTAGAGCGACCAGCAGGACGCAAGGCGGCAAAGCAGAGCCGAAATAAGAAGAAACAGCCAGAATATGAGACCTCACACTCATCATTCGAGGTCAGTTTCCACCAAGCAACATCCAAACTTGACTCTCAAACAAATATTATTATGGAGACAAAGTTAAAACAGATGGAAAGACAAAGGGAGAGAGAACTACACGAAGAAAGAAGACAACGGCAGAGAGAACTACACGAAGAAAAAATTCGAGAAGAGGAGTTGATGCTAAAAGATCCAAATTCAATGCCAACAGAAGTACAGAAAGCATGGCTTATCCGAAAACAACAACAGATATATGAGCGAATGTGTGCAGAAGCAGATGAGAATTTGCGCAATCCATAAGACTTGTTTAATCCATAATGGATATTGTATCGTTTTAAGTTATGTTATTTTTTTTTGTCCATTATGAATATTGTATCGTTTGAAATTATGTTTTTTTTTTAAATCCATTATGGATATTGTAATTCATTTAACTTATGTTATGTTGCTTTTAAATCTATTACGAATATTGTGTCATGCGAAAATAATTTCAGAAACAAATTTTTATTGCATAATATTTTATAACATCTTACAAGCATAAAAATACAACATAACTTGAAATTCTAGTACATAAAATGATAACAGAATTTAAAGAAAGGAGTACATAAAAAACCAACATAACTTAAAGATCTTCATATGAATCATCAATCTGATTCCACATCTGTTCTATCAGATCCTTCCTCAACTGCGTATTTGTCTCTCTACTGCGGTACTGAGTTTGGCGAGCGTAGATGTGTGCCGCAAAAATATTGGGGTCTAATCTTCGAGTATGAATCGGAATACTCTCTTCCGGTGGCAGCCAAATTCCAGTATTATCGTGGCGCTCATCTTCAATGATCATGTTGTGAAGGATTATGCACGTTCTCATTATGAGACACAAGTCCATCTTCTCCCAATATTTAATTGGTCGTTGCAGTATTGCCCACTTGATTTGCAAGACCCCAAATGCTCGCTCCACATCTTTCCTGCATGCCTCTTGTTTTTCTGCAAACATTTTTTGTTTTGGAGTTCTTGGATTTGGGATGGTCTGTATCAAAGTTGCCCATTTTGGGTATATACCATCAGACAAGTAATACCCCATGCTATACTGATGCCCATTCACCACATAATTAATCGAAGGCATTCTACCACTGACAATACGGTTGAATACGGAGGAATGATCCAACACATTTATATCATTGTGTGAACCAGCCATTCCAAAAAATGAATGCCAAATCCACAAATCTTTGGAGGCTACCGCCTCCAATATTAAAGTAGCCTTATGGGTGCGACCCTTGTGTGTGCCATGCCACGCCACTGGACAATTCTTCCATTCCCAATGCATACAATCGATAGAACCAAGCATACCTGAGAATCCTCTAGCCTCCCCTTCTTGAAGGAGTCGTGCGATGTCGGTTTCGTTTGGTTCGCGCATGTACTGCTGCTCATACACAGCAATAACAGCAGTACAAAATGCCTTCAAACAACTTATTGCAGTAGTCTCACCGATTTTAATATACTCGTCAAATGAATCGGCTGGTCCACCATATGCGAGAATGCGTATTGCAGTTGTCATCTTCTGTATAGAAGACAACCCCAAACGGCCAGAAGCGTCTCTTTTTTGGATGAAGAAATCGTCATAAGATTGAACATCATTCAAGATACGAAGAAATAGTTCTCGACGCATCCTGAATCGTCTATGAAATTGCTCAGGTGTATATAAGCAATTCTCGTCAAAGTAGTCTTTCATTAGCTGACGGTGGCTTCCTTCTCGGTCACGATGAATAAACCGCCGCCTCTGAGCTGGTTGAAATACTTGCGATATAATCTCCGGCGTACAACAACTCAGAATTTCTTTGTAGGTAGATACATGATCTTCAAGCAATTTGTCAAGATCTATTGATGAGGAGGATGACGAAGAATGTGGAGAATTAGAATCTGACAAAGGTCGTGATGACGAAGCCATTGAAAGTTCTAAGTTGAAAGAGATGGTAAATAAATTTTTGGAAGATTGAAAGTAATGGTAATTTTATAAATGAGCAGATGAGTGTTTATATAAGAAAAAAAATATAGCCGTTGGGAATATAACCGTTGAAAATATAGCCGTTGGGAATATAGCCGTTAGTAAATAAATAAAAAAATATTTAATAATTTTAAATTTAAATTTTTAAAAAAAGAAATTATTAAAATATTATTATTTTTGGTTAGCGGAAATCTGGAGAACATGTTGTGGAGCCAAAATTTGGAGATCCTGACATGATGATGTGGCTGGCTAAAATGCTAAGGTGGCTAGCTAAAATTCAAATTTGGAGATCCAAATTTAGCCATCCCATAGTGGATGCTCTTAACGTGCCATTCGTGCTGGTTGACCTAAAAGTCATATGCCATAGCTAATCGGTATTTTCTTTAACTCAAGGGAAACATACGAATAAAGGAATATGCCTTCAACTACCATTCCTCTGTTCACTGTTCGGATGGTGTCTGGATAGAGAAAAGTCATATATAGGCGAGGAGGTTTGGAGAGAGAGACACAGACGAGATTTGAAATGGGTTTCCTCTATTATCCCCAAAGATTGAAATATCAAATACCCATTACATGCCTCATTCTTTTCTCTTCCTTGGTGGCCAAGTGCTTAGCTGACAAGCCAACAGCCTATGAAGTCCTTGAGGACTACAACTTCCCTATAGGTATCTTACCCAAAGGTATCACGGGATATGACTTAGACAAATCCACAGGCAAGTTCTCTGCATATCTGAATGGCACTTGCAACTTTTCCATTGAAGGTTCATATCAATTGAGCTACGAGTCCACCATCAAAGGCCAGATATCCAAAGGCAAGCTCTCAAGCTTGGAGGGTGTCAAAGTAAAGTTGTTCTTCCTGTGGGTCAGCATCGTCGAGGTCGATCGGAGCGGTGACCACCTCGATTTCTCAGTGGGAATAACATCTGCTGGCTTTTCCGTTGATAACTTTGAGGAGAGCCCTCAGTGTGGGTGTGGCTTCATTTGTGCCAGTGGACAAGCAAGCAAGCTCAGAACAAATCCATTAGGTGTTTCTGCTTCTTATTACTGAAATTGTATAAGAGAGGCATAGTGCTGAAATTTTAAATGTGGGGGTATTAAAGGAAATGAGTACTACTTAATTTTCTTGAATTGTTATTGTTTTTGGTTGATTTGTTCAATTTTGCTTAATTGGCTTTGTAAGGAAGCTCAGATCAGAACTCTAATTTTTCTTCTTGTTTGGGAGAATCGAATGAGATAAGCACTGTGTTGAAATTTCAAAAGATTGGTTCTTGTTTGGGTATAGTTACGAGTTTGTCTTGTTTGGGTACATTATTGATAATTTTGATTAGGTTATTATATTTATTGTTAGTTTCAATTAATTTTCTCTGTTACTCACTATTGCCATTGAAATGATCTTTTTCACGGTGAAAAAAGATAAAAAGAACAGCCTGGAATATAACTTGACTGAATCTTCATCCAGTGATATGCTTCTATCTTTTGTTGAAATTGTCCATAAACTTGGTAAAAGCGTAGTGGAATATGGAATTAGATGTAAGTGGCAGGGTTAATGAATGTTGAATCTGATTTTTTTCTTAATCATACTTTTTACCTAAAAGTGTGTGTTTTATCTGTTCTATTTGGTTAGGAAGCTTCTTTAGGAAAGGAAGGAAATTTCTCATTTTTCTTGCTGGTCTGCAGTCTTTTTTTTTATGATGTAGTTAGGGTTAGGGACAATTTGTATATAAATGTGCTCTCTCTGTTTCTACAGAAGTTGAAATTTGGGCCAAGGAAATTTGTTTTGTCATAATATGATGATGAAAAGTCCTTCCTTTTTTCTTTTAAACCCACAGTAAGGAATGCAGTTTAGGACATTGCAATAATCTTGGACTAGATTACTGTTAGTGGATAATGATATTTGTGGTATTGTCCACAAGTTCTGCAATTCTCACTACTGTAAAGATGATACGAACCCTAAATTTCCATTTACTTATACTAGAGCTAGTAAAATATCTCTATTCCCAAGTGATTAATAGATAATTTTTCAATACAGCACCAAGTACAAATATAGGAACAACTGCGCGCATTCCCTAAACTCATTTTCATTTTCATGGCAGAAAAACTAAGATTTTATGGAGATGATTTCTTAGTGTAATCTGGGGTAAAACCATGTGTCCTGTTTCAATGGGCATGTAGATGTTCCTAGAGATTGTTTAATTGACTGGATCGACATGAATCTCCTTAAAAACCTTTTCAGCACAGGCATTCTGGTCCATTTTACAACTTTCAAGGTCATACAAACAATTACAATGAAACCAGTTACAAACCTTGTCACTGAACTGGCTACATTAGTCAGCTTGTAGCTTATGATGCTCACTGACACAACTATCCCATTAATAGAAATTGCTTGGTAAAATGTTTAGGATGGTGAAACTTATCATGCTATTGACTGCACTTCTTTGCTCGATAGCTTTGCTTAATATCATTACTTTACATTACAGCAATGATCTCTCTCGCCTGTGAAGCTAGGCATGAATTAGTCTTGTCAGTGAGGTGAATTGCTTTGCTTTCCTGTTTGTGCCTAAAGATGCATTCTTACTCTAGTACCAAAAATTAAAAGGCAACACTCTGTGTTGGTCCTTCCAATATGGTTGGTGGGAGAGAGATTCAATACAGATCAAACCTATTTCCTTTTTACACAAGTGGTTGCTCTCATACTTGGAACTTACTCTCACATTTAACAATCCAAGATTTTGTTTTTTCTACTCATAAAACTAGGATGTTATTTCCTTCAGAAGCTACTGTAAGATGAACTGTACATTGAAAATGTAACCTTTTTTTTTAGTCGTCTTTTTCTTAGTAATGGAGGTTATGCAATTATTAGCTCACGAATTAATGGTCTATATGAGTATGCAATCAAGCCGAAAGTTTGTGTGCCCAACCTAACTTGATTGATCCATTGAGACTTCAGCCTTTCACCTATTAACAGCATGAGGGTTTGGATTTCGATATTACTAAAATGGTTTCAGACATTACCTCTTCTATTTATAGATTTATCTTGTTTGTGTTTCTTGTATATATATATATATATATATATTGTATTTATTTGTCACCGATTTCTTCTCTTTCTTTCTTTCTTTCTTTTTCTTCCTTTTTTTTTTTTTCATTTTCATTTTTGTAGAGTCTGATTATGTCTTGGCATCATCAAAATGATGGTCTCAAAGCTTAAAACATGCAGTAAACCTAATGATTCATTAGCTTGACTTCTCTGAGATATGCCTCAACATGTGTTTTAGGTTGAGGACCAACCAAGAGCTTAATATTGTTCTAGATGTTGGATATATTTCGTCGATTCATTTGGGATTCCTTCCAGTTGATTTGTCTAGGTTAATGAAGTTCACCTTGAATTTCAAGCAGAACAAAGGCATAAAAATCGGTTACCTACATTAAATGCTGAACTTGCAATAGTCAAGTGTTTAAGTGACTTTTGAGTAGAATGTATTCTACATACTACAAGAATGATAACCATAAAGGGTTCTTATTTGAATCCAATTGATTACAAGTTTGGCTTATCTTGATAAACTACCAAAGATTTTATTCAGTTCATTTTATATGTTGTTTGTTTCCATTAGTTCTCTCTGTTGACTACTATTGTCATTGAAATGATTTTAATTTGTGATGACTGACCGATGAGTGAAAATGGAAATGTGATTCTTTTGAATTATTCTGAATGAGATGATATGATTCTATAAACTTGGTAATGAGGAGTAATGGGAGTTAAATGCAAGTGGCAACGTTAAGGATATTTATTGTATCTGATTTTCTTATCATAGTTTTTTGCCTATATACTCTGCATTCTATTGGTTATATTTGTTTAGGAAGATTATCAGGAAGCTTCCTGGTGCATATAAGAATTTTACTTAGAAGAGAAAGTTGGAAATTTCTTATTTGGTCTGCTGGGCTCTCTTTGTTGTAATAGAAAGTTGATATTTTAGGCAAAGAAGAAAAATGGTTTTTTCATGGTATGATGATGATGTCCTTTGTTCTTTTAAGCCTGCAGTGAGGATGAGATTTAGAACCTGCAATAACTTAGGTGCTGGAAAATGATATTCACTCGTGGAATCACGTACAGGTTTCACAATGCTTGATGCTTACAACAAAGCTAGTAAAATCCCTATTCGCGTTGGATTAACAGTGTGTCAGTGTGTGTTTTGACACAGCTTTGATACAAATATAGGAAGAATTACATCCCCTGAACGCCTTGTGAAGTGTTATAATCTGTTTTCTTGAGGAGATACAAACCAAGGGGTGGTTCTCCAATCCCTTGTTTAATTGACTGAATAGTGAATACGCATAAATCTCCTCATTCAGATTTCTTTTTCCAGGACATAGAAAATATTGTACATATATATATATATAATGGACATTTACATATATAATGACAGTGCTAAACATCATTTCCATCAGTATGAATGTGATTATTCAGTTCATGTATGCATACTGGTCTATTTTACAGCATTGCATTAAATTAGCTGAGTACAGGCAAATAAGGTGGAATTTTTTCTTGATTGTCCTACTTTGGAGCTCCTAATTAAACAGATTGGAGTGAGTGTATGACAGTTTTTACAAAACAAGGTTCAAGCATTGTGTCTAAACACTTGACCCTTGTTTAGGAAAGTTTTTGAGTGAAGGCAACTGAGCTTTAAGTTTTAACCGAAGTTAGGTGATTGGGGGTTGAAGTTTCGGTGAGTGGTACTCATTTGCTAAAAGTTTTGGGTGTAAAGAGTGTGTTTGTGTGTGTTGAAGTTTTTCATTTTCGGGGGGGGGGGGGGGGGGGGGGTTGCTATTGATGTTTTTTTGTGTAGTATTGGCCGAGACAGTGGTTGGCTTGGAAAGCATTGTTGGAAAATTAGAGTGGTTCACCTTGAAATGTGTTTCTGTTTGAGAGTAGATGACGTGATATATTTATTTGTTCAAAATTGTTCTCCGTGAATGAAAAATTAGATCCAAAATAGTTCATTTGATCATAACAAATGATCATAGTTTTTAAGAGGTGACATTAAAAAAATGAGAAAAACTTGGTGGGCATATGCCACTATGGAATAAAAATTCTCTCAATTTAGTATTTTTCGCAGTCTCTCCAATAGACAATGTTTGTAATTATAAGTGGTAACTCACGTTAGTAAAATGGATGATACATACAATGTTATTTAGTGTCATCCATTTTAGTAACGTGAGTTACTAGTTATTGGTGTCACCCAATGTAGTAGCATGTGTTACTACTAATTGTAACAAACATCGCCACTACCACTAGAGAGAGACTCACCGGAGACGATAATGGTTCGCGAGTATGGCATTTGGGTTTGGGTCGCAAGGGCCACCACAATTTTGTTGGGTTCAAACCAATCAAAAAATACACAGGCGCAACCGGTCCAATCAGTTGGCAGTTAGGTGGTTGGACTGTTGAACCAGTGGCTATTTGGGCTGAACTGTGTTTAGAATTTACTTTTTGAATTTTTAATTGGACTTGGACTTGGACTTGTTGGGCTTCGGCCTGACCCAATTCTTTTAAATATTCCAAAAACCCAACCTGAATAAATGTAATTAGTTGGATCGGATAAATGGACGGATTGGTAGCTCATCGAAACAGTGCAAGGTCGTTAGGGTCGGCTAAAAACTGAACCGGTGACAGTTAGACGGTTGAGCTGAACCATCGACTACTCGGGCCGAACTGGTGCAACCTTGACGGGCTGGGCCAACCGAACCTCAACTGTACCGGTGCCATACCCACCCGAAAAGGCACCTATTTGTCTATAAATGATAATCCGAAGCATAATATTGTGCATCTAAGTAGATGATATTGCACCAAATTGATTCCATTTAGATATAAAAATAAAACAAAACAAAACCAATCTGATCCCAGCAATTTCATCAAAATTGAAGTCAACCCATCCAATCCATAAAGCATCAAATTGGTCCAATATTGAATTTATTACACTTTGTCACGTTCTAAGTTCATATATTTTAGAAGTAACAATGAAAAAATAGTAGCCAAAGGGAGTGGGTAGGTTTAGGGTTAGAAAAATTATAATATATATTAACATATTTGTGTAATTGTATGTGTTATACAAGTAAATCTAAATTGGTTAACTAAACCAATTTCTACGGATTATTTATCTATGAAACCATGACCAAATTGACCATACTGATAAACTAAAAAAATAATTTAATCCACGTTGATCGAATTTCAGTGCATCTGCTAAAGAATTTTGATTAAATTTCAATAGAGCTATACTATATAATAGTATAGTATAAAATCCACTCACGTGTGGTCAAATTCTTCATAATTAGTAGGTAAAAATGAGGATTAATTATGATAAATATTAGGTGGTTATGAGGTTGAAACTCAAAACCTTGTTCTGTCCCATACCATGTTGGTAATTACCATCAACTTTGAAGATTTAAACTACTTAAAATAGAGAGCAACTTTATTGATTAAAAGAATAAAAAAAATCATGCTTATTTGAAACCACCAAAAATATCTGAATTTCGATAATTATTCTTTGACTGTATCTATGTTGTCCTTGGTGCCGTCTTTGACGTGGTGTAAGCCCATAGGAAGAGGCAGGATTATTAGCTTTAGGTTGATGCTGATGCACTCAAATGAGTAGTAGTATTGAATATTGATTACTCCATCTATCAATAATAGGTCAACAGTGCAAGTGCAAGAGGTTTCTGATCAAGTCAAAGGATAATAATGCAAATCATGAAAGACTCCATATTCTGTTTAACTTTTGGAAAAACAAATCTGCAAGTGAAAGCAAATTTGTTTGCTTCCAAAATAAAATAAAATAAAAAGATTTCTGTAGGTGTACAAATTAATGTTCAATTATTTTGATCAGTCTACAAAATTTTTGTTATTGTGAAATCTGAAGAGGGTCATATGTACGTAATCTTACTTTCATACGTGGAAAGATTATTTTCATGTTTCGAATTCGTGACATTCATGTCATAATGAAATAACTTTACTGTTGCACTGAAGTTCGCGCTCAAAACTACGACAGAACTTGCAAAATAGGCCCAACAAAATCCTAAGAAATTCAATGTAGGATCTATCAGGAATTCTATCCAAATGATCCCTTGGTGTGATTTTAGAATCAGTGGTAAGAATTGGAATTCTGCTTTCAAATGCCATACCTTAAATTTTGAGTAACTCATATGTAAACTTTCATTCTCATTATTATCCTTGCCTTCTTAGTTCCACATGAATAGAGTCGACACATTAATTTTTTTTCTTAGGCTACAAACCATATATCCTCTAATATTTAACTTCTTAAAATTATTTCTAATAATTTCATCACATGTTAATTTTGGACTATGCCTTCTATTATATGGGTCCATACCAACTAAATTTACTCTCTCTAATCTTATTACTAATAGGTGTCAAACCTAATTTTTCTCTCACATTTTGATTCGTCATCCTATCTTTTCTAGTGAATCCTATTATTCATCTTAACATCCTCATTTCCGCAAGCCCAACACTTTGCTATATATAAAATAGTTGGCCTAATAATTGTTCTATAAATTTTTCTTTTAATTTATATGACATGCATTTATCATACAAAACGCCACTAGCTTGTCTCCATTTTGTGGAACATGCACCAGTATCTATCTCTCAATCTTCTTGTATTTCCGAAATACCAAAAGTGTGCACTTTGGATAATTCTTTAATTTTGAAATTTAATCATTATCTCATTAATATTTGACTCTTGACTAAATTTGTATTCCATATATTCAGTTTTAGTTCTAACAATTTTTATTCTAATGCATTTTTTTACCTTTCTAAAATAATCTTCTTGTAAATAATTTGGAATCTCGTCTAAAATTAATGTCTTATTGGACATCTTACAACATGCACATAGTGAGAAAGTCAGTTTGCATGTAAGAAGTATTTTTCTAATATTTGAAGCACACGAACCTTTGTCACAATTCTTGTTTCAATAATAAAATTTAAAGAAGTATAAAAAAAATAGTTCTCAATCACAAAATACTAAAAAAAAATTGATACTTAAAATCCATTCTTAAATTCCTAGTCTTTAATTTTCTGCAATCAAGAAACAACACGGAAAAAAATAAAAATAAAAATAAAAAATATTAATAGATCCATTCATATGAATTTCATGTATTATGATGTCATCAATATATTTTAGTATTTTTTTCTCCATTTGATTATTGTGTAAATATCTCTAACGTCTCTAAAGAGAGCTTCGAGTTGAAGGAGATTCAGAGGCTCGAAGGCCACACCAATAGGGTTTGGGGTCTTGATTGGAACTCTACCATCGGTATCGGCGATGTGTCGTCGATGCTCGCTTTTTGTAGCGGCTACAAGACTGTTCAAATCTGGTAGTAGAGTTCACTCACTGGCTCTTTTGAACGCAAAGTTTGGAGGTGATGAATGCAATGAAATCACCTAATTGATACGAGAAAAACCCACCGGCAACGGCTATTTCTACGGCGAATTTAGCGTATCAGAAGATAGAGAGTATCGCAGAGAGGCTAGAGGCGGCGTATGACAGCATGATGGAGAGTCCAACGTCGTTGTGAGCTTCTTAATCAGTGAGGCTGAAGACGCTGGAGACGGAGCCGAAGCCAAGCCAGATCAGGTCCCACCAAGGAAGGCACCGCTTCGTCTGGATTATGGTCCATCCACGAAATCGTTGTCATAGTCTCTTGGAAATAACCTAGTGTTTTCAAGCTTAACTTTTGACGATTTTATCTCACTTGTAAAATTGATCACCTCTCAATCCATCCAAGAAACCAAAATCGATTCTGTTCCTTAGTTGTATGTTATAGAGATGAGAGAGAAACTCTAATTTATTGTTAGAGGGTTGGGGTATTTTGGTCCAACTTACTATTTCAATGGTAGTTTCGGTATTTAGAAAGTATTGACCGATAATAGTTAGACAAATCCTAAGAAGCATGGACACGGACACGGGTACGACACGACACGGACACGGCGATACGGCAAATTTTAAAAATATAGGACACGACACGGCGGGGATACGGCTATGAAATAATATATTAATATATATTCAATAAGTTAACCAATATCCACAATACCATAAATCTAAAATTAAAAAAATAATAAATCACACAAATACTTCAATTTATTATCAAACAATTAATGTATTTTCAAAAAAGATGTTCATTATATTCAAACTCACTACTAGAATCTTGCATATTACTTATTTTTTTAATAACAAATAAATAAATTTAAATACAAAATACCAAATAAACCAACATGACTTTATGTTAAATAAAGTTCTATTGGATTTTTTATTTTTTTGTTTCTAAATTTATTATTTAGGTAACTATTTTTTATTTTTAAAATTTTTTATTTTAGAAAATACTATATATATATATATAAAGGGCATAATAGTCATATTAAATGGTATATATGTCATTATAGTTATTTCAAGGGTCAAGATGTCAACTTTTAGAAAATGAGGGGCTGAAATGCTCAAAAAAATAGTTCAAATGGGTCTTTTTGTAATTTTGGAAAAGTTCGGGGTTTTTTTATACTTTTAAAAATTACAAAATGTACCCTGCCGTGTCCTTGCCGTGTCCCCCGCGTGTCCTTGCCGTGTCCCCGCGCGTGTCCTAAAAAAAAAATTCCAGGACACTTCTAAGGAGTGTCCGAGTGTCCGATACGAACACAGCACCCCTATACGAAGTGTCCGTGCTTTCTAGGACAAATCTCAAGGGAGGCTGACAATCATTTAGCAAAAAATTTCAATCAGGCGATAATAAGTCAAACTCAAAAGGTTAGAGATATATGTCTTTGATTATTCAACGTAATTTTTGTTTTTAAAAAATATTTTTCTACAAGTATACATGTATTTCTAAGCATTTTTATTTATTTATTAATTTATTTAAACAAATAATCAACGTACATGTATGCTAAGTTCAAGTTTCACCTTTAATTGTGTTTGGAACGCTTGAATTTGGAATTCAAAATGAAATTCCTAGTGTTTGGAATGAAAGGAATTTAAATTGGAATTGTATGTGTGTAGGTGTATAGGTGTCAAGTCAAATCTCTCTTGCCACACATGACGTTGAAAAGTCAACTGACGTTCAGCCAACGTGACAACCACATAAGAAGTTGAAAAGTGAAATACCAAAACTAGTTAGCCAACAAAAATCCCTAACGATGGAAGAGTCTTTTGTTAAGCAATCACTGTGACCCAAGCCTCGAATAACATCTCGAGCATTGCTACAAACCCTAACACCGTGCCAGGGCATCCAAGCCTCGAGTGACAACTCAAGCACTACTACAAGCCCTGACACCATCCCAGGCCACCCAAGCCCTAAGTGACAACTCAAGCGTTGCTATAAGCCCCAACACAGTGCCAAGCCACCCAAGCCTTAAGTGACAACTCGAGCACTGCTGTAAGCCCTAACATCGTGCCAAGCCACCCAAGCCTCGAGTGATAACTTGAGCACTGCTACAAGCCTTGACATCATGTTAGGTCACCCAAGCCTCAAGTGACAACTCAAGCACTGCTGCAAGCTCTAACACCGTGTCAGGCCACCCAAGCCTCGAGTGACAACTCGAGCACTGCTACAAGCCCTAACACTGTGTCAGGTCACCCAAGCCTCGACTAATAACTCGAACGTTGTTACAAGCTCTGACAACGTGTCACTCAAGCCTCGAATGATAACTCGAGTACTGCTACAAGCTATGATGCCATGTTAGGCTAACTAAGCCTCGAATAACATCTCAAGCTTCGCCACAAATCTCAAAACCATGTCAAACTACTTAAGCTTTGAGGACTGTCCTCAAGCATTGGCCTGTTCATTAAAAAATGAGCGGGACATGGTAGGATCCCCTTACATTAATGTAACTAACCTTTTTGGGATACTTGGAAGTAACTTAGATTGGTGGATGAGAAGCAAGGAAAGTCTAACATAGTTTATGGGCCTAGTCAATGAGATAGTCAACACACGCAGCGACAGAGACCCTTACAATCACCTTTAATTTCCTGATAGGAGCCATTAATGTTCTCAGTTATTGTTGCTACAGTATTACCAAAATTCATTTATTACCCACAATGTTAGCATGTCACACCACCAAAATGTGAAGCGATGAGAAAGACCTGAGTCCTTAGGTGTTTAGGGAATCATTACCTAAACACTTTAGGTGCAACGTAGTATGGTGTAGAGCTTCATTTTTTATTTTATTTTCTAAAATAGGAATTTAAATATTTTGCATATGTTATAAGCATGATTTACATATGTGGGGACTAGTTTAGAGGTTCGGAGAGTTTTGTGAGCAATTCAACTCATTTTAAAATTTGAGTCGTCAGAACATGGACCCTGGAGTTCGGATATATTTTTTTAAAATTTTATTTTTGGTTATAGACCAATTAGAATATTTGGAGAGACGTAGAAGTGATTTCAAGTTCACAGCTTCTTTCAGATTCAAAAACGGAGGTCGAGAAGGTACGTTTAGTGAATAAGGGTATTTTAGTCTTTTTACGATGTGGGGCTTATAAATATTAGGAGATAGATATTTCAGCCACTATTTCTCTTTCTAAACAGCTGCCCAAGCTCCTCCTTCTCTCCTCTTTGTGTTCTTCTTCTTCTTCTTCTTTCTAGATTTAGGAGAATTTAGAGTTTGATTCAGAAGGCCAGCAAGAAGAAAAGAGTGCTCTACGTGACAAGGGCTTCGTTTGGAATCGAACAAAGTAGCGGTTAGATAACTTTGAAATTGGTGAAAGTGTGGAATAGCTTGAAACTATAGCTATTAAGGTAGGGGGTGTGTATTGTGTCTTCTAATTTCAAGTTTAATTTTATTTCTTGTGCATGAAATGAATGGTTTTCATGTCAAATGTGGTATATAGAATTTTAGGTTAAATTCCTTGTTCTATATGGCTGTATGAATGTTTCTTTTGACTAGAAATAGTTAGTATATGCTTTGAAATACATGAATGGCTTATATGTGTAAAATGGTGTATGCATTGCTTATTAGAGATTTTGGGAAAAAGTGATGAAAACCTAATTTTGGGGGTCAAGTTTATGTATATGTCTTATGATTCTTGCTTGGCATGCTAGAATTGAATTAGGACATGTAATTGGGATAATGCATCGAGATTGTGATTGTGTATGCAAAATGTGAACTATTTTGTATGAGTGTCGGGTGTGTCTCAGAGGTGGCTCATGAGAAAGTAGTTGAGAACATATCCCCGGGGTTGAAAAACCTCAAACTTGCGCAAGATGGGTGGTAACTGCATGTGTTAGTAGCCCGTAATGACCATGACCTTGAGATATAAGACTTCAGTATGTATCTTGTGTGAGTGTGAACCAAATTCGAGAGTATTTTAATCTTATGTGTAATTTAGGTGATTTACATGCTTGTGTGGATTTTAATTCGACTTTGGCTATGTCATATGTCATAAATATGATGGAATGTGCCTTAATGCATGATTTGTAGTTATGTGGTTGTCAAGTTACATTTGATGTCTATGCCACAAGTTGAATGAAAAATGTGAGCTTTGACTAGAAATGCTAAGAAGTATGACACGTAGTTGTTGAAACATGATTTTGGTGTTTATGCGTTGATATGAAATGTGGACTTGAATAGATTACACAACATGTTATTATTGAGCTGTTGAAATTGCTCACCCCCCTACACTAACACTTTCAAGACATGGCAAGGAGGTGGTTAAGGATACACAACCATGAGATGGATTTAGAGTAGAAGAACTCTATTTTTGGTGTTTTTGGGATTTTGAGATATGTACATAGACGTCCATACAAGATTGTAGCACGTGGACTAGTTTAGAAATGTTGTATCTATGTTAGATGATGAGTATGTATTAGAACTTCAATGTTTTTCTATGTGTAGCAAGTTTGAAACTCTTGGGAAAAGTATAAAATGTATGTTTTTGGATTATATGTACGAAATGCATGGATTTAGCATTACGAGGTGTAAAGGAATGGTTTAGAGTGTTTCAATTTGTGTGAATGATTTTAAAGACTTAGGATGCATTTGGATGTGTTGGATTATGTCTAAATTTCCCTCATGTTGCTTGGCAATGGATGAAAATTGAGTTAGATGGTGTTTAGGCACTCAATAGATGGTTTTGTAGCAGGTGGGGAAGTTTCAGACGCCTGAAACTATGACCCCCAACTATTTGGAAGTTCCAAAGGTTTCAAAATGTTAATTCATCATGAAACCAGACGCCTGAACTAAAGTTTCAGACGTCTCAAAAAAAATTTTAAATGCCTCAAACAATTTCCAGACGCCTGAAAATTTATGTGTGTTATCGCTTGATGTCCCAACTTCGATGGGGCATAACTTCTTTGTTTTAGACCCGATTTGGATGATTTTTTTTTTGAAATCGAGTATTTTTGAATCCCCTTTCCATTGGAATAAGTTTTAGTTTCAAGTTTCAATCACACAAGGAGTTGAGTGTTGGAACTTAAGGGATTCACGTGTGTAAACCGGTTTAATGTTAACTATTCACCCCCATTTCCCTCGCTTTTCACCGGGAGTTGAAAATCGAGGCGTGACAATATGGTATCAGAGTATGATATCGGAGAGTAATTGTGATTAGGAGTCTAGATTATGACTTAATCACTCTTGGTTTTTGAAAGTTGGGAAATCGATGTGTGACACAGAGTAGGCAAAATCTGCTTGGTAACGACCTTGAGAAGCTGGTACTATAAATACAAAGGGCCTAGTAAATAGAAAGAGGATGACCAAAAAGAAGGAGAAAATGAAAAGATTCCTATCTTTACTATGATTCTCATTGATTGACCATAATTCTTCTCCTTCATCCAGAATCACTTCTCTGAATCCCTCAAAGTTGTATTAAATACATCATTAATTACTGGTGCTACCATTATTTTAGTAAAGAACCCCTACAATGTGAAATCTCAAATATAGTGTTCTCAAATTCCATGAAGAGCGGTAGAATTTGATGGAATGTGTAAACTAATTTAGTTGTAGATTTGTAATTCACCCAATTTGATCTTTTTAGTAAAATGTAACATTGCAAATCTAATTAATAAGGGTAAAATAGTAAAAAAAATATTTCTTTTATAATTAAATTTCAAGTTATTCTAAACATACAAATGAAATGAGATTTGGTTCGAAACAAAGCGTAAGGCTATGTTTGGTAGAATGGAAAGGAAAAGAAAAGAAAGAATAACATTAGTAATGAGAGAAAAGAAAAGAAAAAAAAGGATAGTGTTAAACTTTTATCGTGTTTGGTTGATTAGCAAAGGAAAAGAAAAGAAATGATACTTAACATGTTTGGGAAAAAAAGCGAAAGGAAATAATTAAATTTTTTTCATTATACCCTTTTATATTTAAAAGAACAAATTTTGATTTTTATCAAAACAAGAGTAAAGTTGATATTAATAAAATTTTATTAAAAAAAGTTGTCTTTCCTTTTCTTTCCTTCCATTTTTGGAAGGATAACAAAAGTTAGTATTCACCCTTAATTTATCCCTCCTCATCCTTTCATTTTTTTTTAAAATTTCATACCAAATACACAAAATCATAATCCTCCAAATTCTTTGTTTCTTTTCCTTCTTTTTTTTTTCCTACCAAACTGACCGTACGGAAAATTCAACCCCGACCTCAACAGAGTTTTTACTGTGATGAGTGTCGGTACCGTAATGTTGCTAACGTGCGCGACGTAATTTTGCTAACGTGCTCGCCTGGCTGCGCCGTTTAGTCAACAATCCAATTTACCTTTTTGAAGGTTTCAACCGTTTCTGGGCAGTTGGCAGAATGAAAGAGTTCGCGAAGAGAGAAAAACTGATTTTTTTAGAGAGAGAAACAGATAGAAAGAAACATCATACAAGAGACAAGCATCATTGGATTGACTATGACATATACATATTTTTAGTAGAGTATTACTTCTGATTCAAATCAAGCAATTTTGGAAAGTTAGGGTTTTTGGTACCTCTCAACTCTCGCTGCTGCTTCTGTCTACTTTCTCTCTCTAGAAGTTGATGGTGTGTGTTTTGAATTGAAGGAATATTTCTGATCGGAAGAAGGAAATGAATATGATGACGATGGAGGGCATGATGGACAAGGCTGTGTTGGATGATATAATACGGAGGCTGTTAGAGGGTAGAGGGGGAAAACAGGTAAAGCTCTCGGAAGTTGAGATCCGTCAGCTCTGTGTCAACGCTCGCCAAATCTTTCTCTCTCAGCCCAATCTTCTTCAGCTTCATGCACCCATCAGGATCTGTGGTTAGCTCTCTCTCTCTCTCTCTCTCTCTCTCTCTCTCTCTCTCTCTCTCTCTATATATATATATATATATATATATATATATAGCTATAGAATTATGATTATTTACTTGCGAGATTCTGATATATATACACACACACACACAATTAGAGAATAGTGATGTTCAATTTTACCTTTTGGATGGGTGAGGTGGGGTGATGGGGGCGCTAACTATGATGTAGGTTAGAATGGTTCAAGGGTTTTTTTGTGGGGAGGAAATGAATATCAGTCTGAAAAAATATAGGTTAATTCGTATGTTTTATTGATTAGTGCATTGGCTATATGTTGATACAAATGGGTTTTGGCAAGTGGTGTGGTGTATACATGCAATTTTATTTGATTAAAGAGTTTTTACAATGATAACATCAATGTTGGAGGGGATTATGGTTTGGTTTGTGGAGTTTTGGAGTAGCTATTTCAGTAATTCGAATGGGTTTGGTGGAGTTTTGCAATGATAATATAGTGGTGTAAGTTCCCATTGGTTCATGGGCATAACGAGAGTGTTGTGTGTGTGTTTCAAATTACAAAATTTGGTAGATTGGCTCTTAATCATGTTGGACTGGTTGAGTAGTGGTAACTACCTGAGGAACTCTTACACTTCGTTTGAAATGGTGGCATTCACTAAATTTGGATTTTAAATTAGAACTTTTGTTATTTTTAGAATGGATATAATTTCAAAATGAAATTGGATTTGAAGGAATTTCAAATGCCACCCCTATTTCAAATTTCCTAAATTTGAGCCTGCTCCAAATGAAAAATGGGATTTCATTTCATATCATATCATTTTCTTTTGATCTTTTCCAAATCCAATTTTCTAAAGGATCCGGCTCCAGACAGTTTTAAGAAAAATTCCACAATAAATATAAGACACTAAACATGTCAAAGGCAGAGTTGACTTCCATAGTTACCAAACAATAGATATTTTTGCATTGTTTTTTTTCTCTTCTTCTTCTTTTTTTTTTTTCCCCACTAAATTCAAGTGCCAATGAGAAGAAAAGAAATAAGCAGTGCAAAAGAAATGCTTTTTTCTGTTTGGTAATTGTTAAAGTTAACTCCACTGTGACATGTTTAATGTCTTATATTCGTTGTGGGATTTTTTCTTTAAAACTATTTATAACCAAATCCTTTGTTAAAAAAAGCCTAAGATAGGTTTCTGAGAGATATCATATGGTGGGATTTAGAAAAGAAAAGAGTTTAGAAGAAGATATATTGATGTGTTAGAGGGCACACATCATAAAATTGTGACCATAGTAAGAACAATTGTGGAATAAGCAAGTGAATTACTAATTACTGTAGGTTTACTTTAAGGATCGAGATTTGGCCTACATTTGTCTTGCCTTAGTTTTGGATACAAAACATATTCATGGTGAGGTTTTATGGTGCATGTTGTTTGCTGGTAATATCATTTTGATTGATGAAACTAGAGTAAGGATAAGGGCTAAATTAAAAAGAGTTTAAAATAAATAGGATAATAACTAAATATATGGCATATAATCTTAATTAAACATACTGATAGGAGTATAGTGAAGTTCGAGGGTCAAGGGATACCAAAAAGTAAGCATTTTCAACACTTAAGCTCTATTATGCACAAAGACGAAGAAATTAGAGATTACGTTAGTCATATAATTAAAGCGTGATGGGTTAAACGGGTTATCGTTTCTGGTACATTGTGTGATCAAGATATACCTCGATAATAAAAAGGGAAACTAATAAAACAACTTTAGGCCAACCGTATTTTACGGGACAAAATGTGGGGCAATTAGAAATGTGTGTGTAAATATAGATGTGTGGCAAGACAAGAAATGATACAATTAGAAATAAACACATTCTATGATGGTTGAAGCAACACTTGTTGAAGTTAAAATAGGAGAAGACCTATTAATATGTTTTGGCCATGTGCCAATGGAGAAAGAGACATATTAAGGGTAATGTTAGGGAAGTGGGAAACCAAAACTAACATGGGTGAAGATAGTTGGGAAAGAAATGATAGCATGCGATTTAACTACAATTATGGCCTTGCAGAACAACAAAGCAGGATTGATGTAACCAATCCCAAATACATGGGAGAAGGCTTTGTTGAGCTGAGTTTAGTTGAAGTAACTATGGAAAATTGGAAGGAGAATAAAATATGAGGGAGAAAACAAGGTTCTAATTTTACATGTCATCTCCCTTTTTTTCCTTATTCCTAACTGCCTTTGAGAAAATTTTAATTTCTAATGTCATCAAACATGAGAAAGAAAATAAAGAAAATGTTTATTTCTTTTCCTTCCCCTTGATAAATTCACGAGCCTAAAATGGCAAAAAACATGAGGTCTTATTGAAATGTTATCTCTAATTTAAATTAAATTAAATTTATTTACTTCAGTCACTTGTAATATTGATTGTCTGCCAGGAAATGCTTATCACGGAAACATGGAAAGCCTCAACATAAAAGTTCTAAGTCTTTATGTTTTATCCTCATGCTGAGTAATTTTCCCAATGAATGCCTAGGTAGATATTGGTTAAAAATGTCAACAATATAGGATTTTAATACTGAGGACATGGTCCAGTATTTAACAAGCTAAAAAGCCGTTAAATCTAACTGGAATTAATTAATGCTGATGCATCATATCAACAGATAGGTTTCTCATCCCTGATGCAGCTTTACAACTCATTCATTTGTGTTCTTCTGCAAACAGCTACAACTTCTGCAGTGCATCCATCGAAATTCAATTGTTGGGTTTGCAGCTCATTTTCATAAGATGCTTATCATCTTTTCCTTTGGAATCACTTTCTTTAACAAGAAATGGCACATTACCAAACTCTGGATCTATTTCTATAAATTACTTTCTATACTCTACTAGCCTTCCTAATATTATTGTGCCTTCCTAATATTATTGCATGTGTTTTACAGGTGATGTACATGGACAATACCAGGATCTATTGAGGATTTTTGAATACGGTGGGTACCCTCCTGCCGCAACCTACCTCTTTCTTGGGGATTATGTAGATCGAGGCAAGCAAAGTTTGGAAACAATATGTTTGCTACTGGCCTACAAAATAAGATATCCCAGCAAAGTTTTTCTTCTGAGGGGAAACCACGAAGATGCAAAAATCAATAGGATATATGGTTTTTACGACGAATGTAAAAGGAGATTTAATGTCCGGCTTTGGAAAATATTCACCGACTGCTTTAACTGTTTGCCCGTTGCTGCACTCGTTGATGAAAAGATATTTTGTATGCATGGGGGACTTTCTCCAGACTTGCAAAATTTGGATCAAATAAAGGAAATTCAGAGGCCCACAGACATTCCTGATAGTGGTCTCCTATGTGATCTGCTCTGGTCTGATCCTGATCCTAGTGTTAAAGGATGGTCAGATAGTGATCGAGGTGTGTCATGTACATTTGGAGGTGATAAAGTTGCGGAGTTCTTGGATAAGCATGATCTAGACCTCATTTGCCGTGGCCATCAGGTGACCCAACTTCTTATTGAGCAAGCTAAAAAACCAGTTTTTTTTTTTTTTTTTTCAAAGGCATAGTTATAAAGGAAAGCAAAATTTTTGCCTTATAATGCTTCTCTATTTATTCTACTACCGGCTTAAAATAATTAATTGGATAGTATTATCCAACCCAATTCAATTTAGTGATAGGATTTCTTCTAGTGGTAACACATCTGATGATTGTCTTAGAAATAATGATCACCACAAAGCAAACATTTATGTGCAGATATTTTCTATAGGAAACGCAATGCCATTATGACATGCTATTACATTTTCCGCTGTTCTAAGTGCTTTCCTGTCATTGAGTTATATTTATAAGAGTTAATAGACTGGGACTGCAATGTATGCCCCTTTAGCTTGACTAGAGTTGCTTCAGGGATGAACTAAGTCCCTGATATGCAATTCTCATCCACCCTTTTCACTTTGTCAGCATTCTGTGTCTGTGTTTTACTTATCATTCGTGGGTGGAACATTTTTTGTTGCTATATTATAAAATAAAAAAAAACTTATAAAAAAAATTAGTTTTGATTTCTAAGCCTTTGTCTGGATATTTTACATTTTAATAAAAGGTTTTGGCAAAATGATTTAAGCATTATGATGGCGACTAGAACCTGTGAAAGATAATGGCGGGAAAAGTCCTACAATTATGACTGGATTTTTTCTTTTTCCTTTAATTTGTTTGTTTAACACGCTGGTCTTGCACTTCATTGCGAGTATTGACATGCATCACTTTATGTCTGACATGCACCTGCATCACCTCTTGTAGTGTTCCCTATTAAAGACTGATAATAACAGTCCTGCTTATGACCTTTTTTGAGTTAAAATTGCAGGTGGTGGAGGATGGATATGAGTTCTTCGCTCAACGTAGACTTGTCACGATATTTTCTGCTCCTAACTATGGTGGTGAGTTTGACAATGCAGGCGCTCTATTGAGTGTTGACAAATCTCTAGTATGTTCTTTTGAGATAATGAAACCGGTCGAGTATAAAGAAGCAGGCAGTTCTAGGGTGCCTCTTAAGAAGGTATAGTCGCATTTATGTTGTGCTTTGTTGAATTTTTGGTATATTATGGATTCAGACACGCGTTGTTTCAAGCATAAATGTTCTCTCTCTCTCTGTTTTATTGTTTTGTTTTTGTTTTTCTGTTTTAGATCTTGATGATTATTAAAAAGAATCTTATTGCTCTTCTGTTTTTCTTCTCCATTCTGAACAGCCCCCTAAAATTGGTAAGGCCTGATGCATGGGAAGTATTCGGAATTCTCTCTCGGTAAATAGCGAATGACAGCAAGATTCATGCTAGAGTTGCGAGTCTTCTGTTAAAAGAGACAGGGTTCATGATGAAGAGTTTGCAAATCGCAATGCTTATGTTAAAAGAGTCGGGCCTGTAGTTAGGTCTATGTGATATTGAAGCTTGCAGATAATTTAGTTGCAGTGGTGATAACCAGATGATCTGTAAATCAGCAAAACATGGTATTTTCTGTGCAGAAACTGAGATTTTTAGCTTTGGTTGCTTTAGACACCGTGTTTGCTTATTATACCCTATAATTGGCATTGAAATCTGATGGTGCTGACCAAGGATAAGTTGGCCATGATTTTTGATAATTTCTTTTGTATGTCAGTTGTGATCCCAACTCTTTGTCATCCTGACCTGTTTTATGTATCTCTGTGAGTTGCCTTGAACTACTTCCTACTAGCTCTCTTGCTAGAGGAATAGGGGAGTAAGCATGTTACAGTGAATACGATCTCCTAAGCAGTTATTAACTTATTATATACCTCTAAAGGCCCGCCTTGTGGCCTTGCAACTATATAACAACCGGGGCAAAAGGGTCCAAAACTCGTTTTTTTATGTTATATTTTGAATCATATCACACCTTTATTTTTGTAAAAGTGAGCAAACTAATTTGCACATATTCTCATTTTCTGACTATTTTACTTTTTTTCATTATTATAAAAAATAAAGAAAAATAGAGAGAAGAGGAATTTTTTTTTTACTTAATAAAAAAAAAAAGAGAAGTTTTTATCCAGGAAAATTTTCAGAAAAAAAATGTACAATTACATAATAAAAATTTTTGGATATGTTTTTTGTTTTCCAAAACTTGTTTTTGGAAAATTTTTCATTAGAAATAGAGAAGTTTTTTTATATTGAGTTTTTCTTTACCTTAATTATAAAAAAAAGGGGGAGTTTTTTTTCAAGAAAAAAATTTCGGAAATAATTTTTGGAAAAAAAAAACTAAATAGGTACAATAATAATAATAAATTTTGGATTTTTTTTTGTTTTCTAGAAAATTGCTTTATTTTCATAAATTCTATCTTTTTCTAATGGAAAATTTTTCGAAAAACAAAAAAAAAAATCAAAAATTTTTATTAAGTAATTGTGCATATTTAGTTTTTTTCCCATAAATTATTAAGGTAAAAAAAAACTTAATATAAAAAACTATTTTCTCTCTATTATTCTTTACTTTTTTATAATAATGGACAAGGTAAAATGGTCATAAAAAGGAAAATATGTGTAAAAGGGAGTATTTTGCTTACTTTTGCAAAAATGAGAGTGTGATATGGTCCAAAATATAGCATTGGGAGATTTATTGCACATTTTTTAAAACTACAAAGGGGTTTTAGACTCTTTTGTCAACAACTAGATCATCTAACACAACTCCAAATTTACGTGTCTTTGCGCCTTGTTTTCATGCGAAATAACACACGGACTAGATCTATCTCTTTTATCTTGATTGTTCTTCACATTTTTTAATGTTTAATCACTCAAATCTTCTTTTATATGTTTTATAAGTAAGAGATGCTACTTTCGAAAGAAGAAAAACAAGATAAAAAGTAAGATATGTTGATATATTATTGTTACATGATACTCTAGAATTTTAATTACCCACTTTTAATTATGGCGAACGAATTATCATTGAGTCCTCTTTTCAGATAATACATAAAAAAAAACATTAGTCAACAGTCAAATAATTAGTGAGCTTCTCAAATATATTTATACAATTAGTTACTTTCTCGTCTATTTCTATCTCCCAACTATCTATTTTCTTTAGTTATTCACTAGAGGAATTATGTTTTGGAAGTCGGTCCGGGACAAATGGGATCTATTATGACATAGTTACGAGCTGTTCAACAACGGACCTTTTTAATTTTATAAAACCTTTTTTGAACTTTGAATTGATGCAAAAACAGACATTTTTTTTTTTGTGCACCCTAGTGTGTAAAAGTAGACTATTGAAACTAAAAGAGGACAATAATAAAGACTATCATGTAGTCATAATGAATTTTCGGATCAGAAGGGCTTAAAGCTTAACACATTTAGATGAAAGATGATGTAGCTAGAGCTTCTAAAGTGTTCATCAAATCTAGTTCACATCTAAGTTAGATTAATTATTTTAAATAGACGTTGGTATTTTGCGCGTGCTCTTGTTACATCACTCTTTTTATTTAACATAGAATTTACCATTTTCGGACACACTCTTGTTTCATCTCTCTCTTTATTTGATATAGAATTTATTGCTTTCACGTTATTTATCACTTTTACGCTCTCGCTCTCACACTTGTTTCCTCTTACGTTATGTCACTTAGATTCATATTACCTTTAAGTACAATGAATGAGGGGTGCACACGGTTCGGTTCGTTTGATTTCAAAATACTTCAAACCATACGGATCGAACCGTTTTAAGTATAAAACCAAATCAAATCAAACCGTGATAAAACAGTTTGATTCGATTCTAACCACGGTTCTATCATCAATTATTATTTTTTTATTGTATAAAAAGATAAAAAAATAATAATAATTTAGATATTTTAAAAAACAGCTACTAACCTACTACTATAAAAATTACTAATAGCCTACTATGAAAAGGCAAAAAATATCATAATTTAAAAAACTGATACGACTATGAATTCACAAAAGCATAGGTTATATATATATATAACTAAATGCTCGGTTCAGTCCGGACACAATACCGTAATCGAATTTTTAAAATCGTGATTGAACTGTAACCTTTTTGTCCAATCCAATTTTTTCCGATTTTTTAATTTTGACGAATTTTTGTTCACCTTGTGCAATGAACCAAACCAAAATGGTAACTTGTCAACATGTGATAACAGCTTCACGTTCGTATATATGTATATATATATATGTGTGCGCGCGCGCATATACGGATATATATAGACACACACATCCATAATATCATTATGGGTACTGGACCACCCATTATTCAAATACTGAAGCATCGTACTCTCCATCAGACTTAAACCCTTGTTGTTACTTTGGGAAACATTGTCCAATTATTGGAATATGACAGATGCTCATAATGCCAATACGGTAATTAGTAGAGAAAGAGAGCTACCGTTTTGCACACCGAAATGATAAAACTGCATACAAGGAGCAAGATACATTACAAACTCTACATGCTTAGACTAGGTTCCGCGATAAGCTTAACATAGTATAACACATGTACACAGCTGTATACAACGACCATGCACTTTCACACACATCACACACACACATTCTTGACTGTAAAAAGATACAAGGGAGTTCTGAGAAGGTAAGGAACATGTTTAGCCGGCCGTCCGATGAGAGATCTCAAATCTCAAACATTGTAAGGAGGAGGAGAGTTCCTGGTGGCTCCAACATCATTTCCCTTCTCGTAAGGGTCCAATGCAGACCTCCTCCTAAACCGGTACGACTCTTTCCCTCCTACACCATCATCCATAAGGAATGTTTGTTAGTCGTTAATGAAACATGCACAAAACATATATAACAGTCGGAGTTTCAACTATCAGGCCAGAGTATTGCAATGTATGACACAGCTGTATGGGTGGATGTCAACCATGCAACCAACCACAGTAATATATATATATATATATATATATATATATATATATATATATATAACACATTTTAGGACATGATATATCCACTAAATGGAACAGCAGCACATCTAAAACCATATTTTGGTATTAACTAATGAAGGGGACATAAAATGTGATTTTAACACAATACTGAATATGCAGCACATGACAAAATTAACTACATCCTGGTATCAAATAATGAAGGATATCTCAAATTTGCAATTGGATTTTGGAAAAAGTATGTGAAATTACAATAGCAAATAGTATAACTTCCATGGAGAACTTATTTATCCAGAATTCAGTACTGCTCAGCAATATCAACAGAAATAATGGCACTTTCTATAAATTACTGTTATTGTTGTTGTTATTGCTAGGTGTCTTGAGCACTTGACAGTCTAATATATATAGCTTCCTCTAGCACGATGAGCCACCATTAGTGAACTCACCACAACTGCGTAAATGATAATAACTTTTTGTATATAATTTACACGGATTTTAAAAAAGGTTGCAACAAAGTTTGGAAGTTGTCATACTCATACCTCCACATCAAGTGGATTAATTAAAAATTCATGTGCATGTGATAAAAGGAAACACATATATAATACCATACGGAAAATGCTTTATAAAACAAAAAACTAAGCAAACTAATCAATGGAAAGGAAAATAATCACTAAAACATTTATGAGACAACATCATGTGTAATCCATATGAATGTATCTAATATATATCTATTAATTATATTCCTTTCTTTTATTCCAGGTATAATACTTCAATTCAATACAGTCAGCTATAAGCTTGGGTATCATATGCTATCCCAAAAGCGCTAGGGAGGCGTTAACCTTGGGACTTGGATCTTCTCCTGAGTTGGAGAAGATTTACATCACCCGGTGATGAGAATGGACCACATAAGTGAGTCCGAACTCGACTTAATAGTTTAATATTCACCCTTATTGGAGTACAGGATCCTCTCCCGCACTGAAGAGGAATCTTACTCTAAACCTTGAGTCTCAGTCTCAATCGATATGACCGGATTATATTCCGTCACTGCAGAGTCTAGAAAGGGTTACATGCAGAGGTGTTTCTTGTTTCAAATTCCACAACTCAACCTCACAATGTATAAAAATCATTTTATAAATATATAGTATGGAGCTCTGCACCACATCCTTTCAATTTTTTTTTTTTTTTTAAATTTTACTTCACCACTTCCTTTCAATAAAAACAACCCGATTCAGAAAAAAATATTCCTAGCACAAATAAAAACATTGGCTACATTTACACCAAATTACAGTATATGATATCACTCTAAGAAAAGCAAACACAGTAACGAGTATATAACAGTCTTTTTGTACTTCTAGGAGCGGTCAGTGGTCTAGAATACAAGTACGAAAAGTAACAATTTTCATATATATATATATATATAAACATAAACATATATGTATATGCATATGCATAGCGCATGTCATTTTCTACATCCACCTAACATTTAAATTGGGTTGGATCATTATGTTGACCATCTAATTGTCATGACGAAATTACCCTTACTGACACTAGTACACTAATGGATGCTTCTAGAGCTCCGGAACACTCCACTTTTCTTGGATGGAGCGACAGTTTGGTGATTTGATCAATCATTACAGGGGCAGTTTCGACATTAGATAAAAAGATAATCAGGCTTACCGGAAAAAGGAGACACCGGAGGGGTAGAGCCAGCAGGTGAAACCGGAGGCGAACCGTTCTGATTCCCCTGAGGCTTTACTATCATGATACTCCGTGTCACTCTCATCCCCTCCGACGAGTCGTCGCCGTACGATCTGGCGTTGCCACTGTATGATTCTGCTCGAACAAAAATCAATCAAACAGTCAACAAGTTAACGATCCTTCACTGAATATACAAAATACCAACGGATCTGAATCTGATCCGTCTGATTATCAGAATTCAATTAATTTCATCAATTTTAGTTCGTTTATTTGATTTGATTTCATTTCTATATATATATATATACCGATACAAATTGTCTAATAGAAGTTCTGAGAGAGAGGCGCGTTCATAGCGCCACCAGGCGTATGATAGCGAGGGGCGTACCCTTGCCGGAGCTAGATCGGAAGCTAAAGGTGGAGTGTTTACGTAGCTTGCCGAGGCCGTTTTCCGGCCGGGGACCGGCGACGGTGTCGTCCCACAACTGGTCGAGTAAGCTCATGGTGTATTTTAGCGAAACGGCTTACGCTATAGCGCAATTCCTACTGAGCTAGCACCCACAATGGAGGAGTGTGACTCGGACGGGCAAAGAGATATTTAAGAACGGATTCAGCGTTAAACGTCGAACAAGTCGTTGAGGAAAAAGGGGTTTAGAGCCGTTGGATTGTATCAGTTGACGCCAGATCGAGAACCACGTAAAGACAAGCTCGACGTGACAAGGACCTGTTAATCTTTGATTAAATATGCCACGTGGCAGCTCGTGAGAAAGACTGTCACGTGATAGGGCCCAGTCAAATTTGAGGGTCAGATCCCCTTAATTTTATCCCGATAGAGAAATTGTCTTCTTGTTAAGAGGATTGAACCCACGACTTCTTGGACACACACAAGTTCTTTTTTGATTTTTAACTGATTGAATTATTGAATAAAATGAGAAAAAATAATATCACGTGACCCTCACATGATGTTGTAGTCATGTTAACTACCATTAGTGATTACTCTCTTTTTATTATTAATATAACATATTTAAATTTTATCCTCCCAAAAAAAAAAACTTGAAACGTTGTACCTACTTTATTGTCTTTTTTATTTTATAAAAAATTAAACAAAACGTATAGGACAAAAAAAAAAAAAAAAAATCGGAAATTTTCTTACCTCATATAGTTTAATTAAAACCTTTATCTTATTTCCAAACATTTTAATTTCTCTTTATTTTTCCATTTTCTTCCGTTGGTTTATTCGAGCATAACAATGCAATATTCCAAGAAATGTTGCCCCAAAAAAAGAGAAAAAAGAAAAAGTCAATTGCCCAATCCGTCGTTGGGTTGGTGACTTTTCTACTCACCGGGCCTTCAATTGGCCCACACTTTGAAAAGTTACTTGGGCTACAGTTTGAGTTTCTTGATGTGGAATTACTAATTTCAACCTTAAGAGATAATGATAATTCACTTCCTCCTTTTCGGTTCCCCTTTGTCTCCTCTTAGACACTACTAGTCTTTATTAGATCATGGATTCATGGAAACGTTATTCATTACTCGGGGATATGCATAAGAATCCCTGTCAGTTTCAAATTTCACGTCGTAATAGAAAGAAAAAAAAAATAGAGTATTATTGGTGAAATTCTTATAATTAAGAAATCCCGAGAAACTCAATAATTTTCTCAAAAAAAAAAAAAAAAACGTTGCTTTTTGGGTCACCTTAAATGGTCTGATAAGCGACAAAACAAACCGTCAACAGAGGCAGAAAAGCATAAGAGCCACCGACACTAGTTCTCAACACGTCAGTCATTCACAGCCTCTACCTGAAAGCCACATGTGTCCTCATTCCCAGTGGAATGGTGGACCTACCACATGAATAATACCAATGCCAAATTCAGCTGCTTTTTTGAATGTGTGAGTGTTTGCTCAATTAATGAAACGTGAACTAAGCCGAACTAATTTTTGCAAAAATTATAAGAAAATAGAACTAATTCATAAACATACCATGTATAACTGGAGGCTAAATACTTATTATAGAATTGTTGAGGCAATCCCATGGCCTAACAAATCCTATCCGAACAAAACCCAACAACAACAACAATTCCTATAACAAATTAACAATGCCCCAATTGCCATCACAAATGAGATGCACCTGACACACCACGTCATTGATAAATATCCTTCTAATAAAAATTCATCACTCAATGATATTGGTTTCCGTTACCAGTACAAAATTGTTGATAACAAGTTGATATGATGCATTTTCATAGATATACCAATGACGTAATATGCCTCACAGGCACATAATATCTTCTCCACCATCACACCACTACTACAACATGACAAACCTGCAAATAAGATATAATTAGAAAAGAAAATAATGGATGCACCCTTGGTGTTCCAAGGCCTCCCAAAACTTTACTAGTCCAGACACTTGGATTAACCCAGCAAAATTAATTCATCCACTGAACTTAGTAGCTCTGGGCATCAGTCTGATTGGATGGTCAATTTATACCAGAAGCACACCTAAATTTCTTAATGATGCTTAATCAGAGCATAGCCTCCATAGGGAAACACAATGAAAGAGCTTCAATAAGGTGAAATCTACTACTCATTCTTCCCATGGAATCCCCCTAGCAATCAAATCCAGAAAGAAAAATTCCTCAGGCGATGATAATAGTGCTAGTAAGAACAGTTCAATAAGCAAATCAAACAGAAGTTCGTTGTTGGTTTCAAACCAGTTTGACACCTGCTTCCTTCAAAGAATCAATCACAGCCTTCACCTTACCGTGATATTTCTGATCTCTCTTTAAGAAAACAGCGACAGCAGGGATGTCTTTAACCAGCAGGCGCTCCCCCAATATCTTCCCTATCTTTGCCGCTGCGGCAACGTCACGAGTACATCCCATGCTGGACCTCAGGGCCTTCTCCTGTGAGCTTGCAGCACTGGCTACCGTAGCAGTTGGTGAGTGGATCACTTGGGCACTGACAAACTTGTTTGTAAAGTGCATCCTCAAGATATATGGTTTAAGGAAATTTGTAATTCTTTCCGGCCTGACTGGCGGAGGAATGACCATTTCTGCTTCGCAAGTCAAATATCAAATAACATTACTACGAGTGTATATTCATATAGCTCAAATCAAACCATTAAAAAATATTATATGAGAGCATGTTGCAAATGGAGTTTTTCTCATGCTAATATAAGGTTAACAGTCAGGGGATTTGCGTTGTAAGATCAAACAAAACACACGAGAAATAATTTATATTGGAAGAATAGGGTGACCACAGTTCAATCTCAAGTAGATGACTTACCTCGCCGGAATAAGGACCAGGATGCCATAATTCATAAATGAGAAGGTGAAATTCTCACTTGTGCAAGTCACATTAGGTGTGTTTTTTACTCCATTTTTTTATATGAAAGTGGACCAACATTCAAGTACACCATCTTGTCCTTTTCTTTTATCTTATTTAGGTGGGTAAAAGCAAGCAGGCATTATAATATAAAATTCATTAATTAGTCACAAATCGGAAAAACCAAACCAAACCAAACCAGGGTAAGGCTGGGTTAGGTTGGTTCAACTATTGGGTTATGGGCAATCAACTCAGACAAAGTAGTAAACATGAACTGGTCATCAGGATGTTGTTTGAAAGCATATGAATAGGACACAGATTATAATTGATTTATATGTACAATGATTGTACATGACCATATTTTTGCATGAACCAACAACATAAATTAGCAATTGATTAGTTCTTTTATAGCTGAGCTTATATCAACTTTAAAAGAACTAATTAAAAAATCTATTAATGAATATATCCAAGCAACAAATTCAATTTGAAAAGAAAAAAAAACATGTGGAATAGATGGACTACTAAGTAGTATCGATTTAAAGATCCAGAGCAATAACCACCCAACAAATGCTAAACAATAGCCACTCTAAGACCATGTTTTGAAATTTACAATTTCCATTTTGAGTTCATGTATTATCTAAAACCCTAAAACTTTATAACTGAAATTCTTTACATTCATTGAGAAAGAGAACCTGGTGGAGAGGTGATACCCATCCCTAAAACCGTAGGACCTCACTCCCATCCCCTATCCCGACCCCCGTTTAACTTCTCCCACTGCCACATTTATTTAAAGTTAAAATTATATATTGATGTCAGTAAAATTAAGGCAAAAGTGCAGAAAAAAAACCCTGAACCATACCTTAGTTGCATATTCCCCCCTGAACTATTTTTTGAAGCAATTCAGACCCTCATGTTACAAAAGCAATCAACTACACCCCCTAGACGTTTCCCTCCACTGAGTGCCATTAGACAAGGTCATGTGAAGCAAAACTTTTATAAAATGGCCAAAGTGCCCTTTATATGACCGTTATACCCCACCCCACTATAAGAACCGTGTTTGGCTTCTTTCCCTCCACGATAAGCGGAATTTTTGTATTATCTGAGTCATCAAATTTTGAAGTTCCTTTTCCTACATTTTCTGAACAAACAAGCAGAGCATGAAAAAAAAATTATAACAAGGAAAGAAAATAAAATAACACAGAACATTTTCTTTTATAAGATGCATCACTGCTTGTATGGAAAATATACTTCTCATATCTGGAAGAGCTGCATTTACAGAGGAAAAGAATGCTAAACTAAGAACTTGGCAACAACCATACAGTTGGACTCTATATATATATATATATATATATATATAAATTTCTTAGACCCTAATTCTCAGGAACCAAACAGAGCTGTCAATTTCTAAAATGGAATCAAGCTCAACTACACAGTTTAGAAAGAAAAGAAATAATTCTAGTAAACAATTAACAGAATAAGAATAATAATTCCACTATATTAACAGTAACAGGGAATTATAATTATGGATCTTCAGAATAAGAATTGCATAACATTTTACAACATAGAAGAATAGCAACAACTACTGCAATTTTTACTCTATTTCCTCTCAACAAACCTAAATTAAGAACACACCCACGCCCCTACATATACATGCATATAAACAAATAACACACATACCAATACAACACACACAGATATATATACACACGCGCTATACATATATCCACACAGCATACAAAATATATATAAAATTATATATATATATATATAGAGAGAGAGAGAGAGACCATATCTGACATGCCAAATAAGAGAAAAAAATAAAGAGCCGCCAGAAAATCAAATTGAGTTCTTGAAATTGTTGGAATTTTTAATCAGGATAAGAGAACGAAGAGGTACAACTTCGAAATCACAGGAATAGCACTTTGCTAGAGCGATCCTACTTGAAGTTCCTTGTTGCACTTGAATTCTTGTGCTTCAAGATAATGGACTCAAACACCACAAATCGTGAACCCTAGCAATGCTACCAGCCTAGAATATGAATTGAAGGAACTGATTTGGGGAAAAAAAAGTTAATGGCTAAACATTTGAGGGCATAAAAGCTAAGCAAATCTAATCCCAGCGAACCTAGCCCAAGTACAAGGCATACAGAGACTTAAGGTGTTATTTGATAAATCTGAAAATTAAGTAGTGAAATTACAAGAACAGAATCTTAGGTACTAAAGTTTCAAGTGCTAATTGCAAATTGAGAAGCTTTTGATATGTTTTTGGATTTTAAATGTCCAGCATTCACTTAAAATTGACCTCATTTTAAGTGATTTATTTTTCTAAGAAATACTCAAATTGTTTATCAAACATACTTAATTGGACAAGCAAAAATTAAGTGATAAATTTGTTATCAAACGACTCAAGCAGAAGCCTAGATAGAACTTAAATCAATAAAACAAATTAAACATCATCCAAAACAGAGAACGAAGGACCAAAATAGCATAATGACCCATGGAATAATCCAAATCAATCCTTATAAACAGAATTGATGCATACCTAGAAAGAAAAAAGTTGTTTAAACTATTAAATTAGCAATTTTCAGTAAATGAAGGCCAAATTTAACCGTAGATGCAAACAGAGAGAGATTATCTGATTAAGTGAATAAAAATAGTAATTGGAAACTATGGAAAAGTTTCAAGGTGGCTGTTGTTAGAGAGAGATACCTACTTGGAACCAAAAAATGTATAGCAATCTGTAATGAGAGAGAGGGAGAGTGAAATGGGGATCTGAAGTCACGCGACTCGCACCACCAGCATCGTATTCTTCTCTCGCTGCGATGAGAGAGAAGGAGCGAGATGGCCTGTTTGCCGTGATGAGAGAGAAAGAGTAAGATGGGTTGTTCGCTGATGTCTCAGAGAGAGGGGCAGCGTCTGAAATGATGCAGAGGGAGAGGAAAAAGGGTTTTAGTGGTAATTATGAAAGGATATTTTGGTATATTAGTAATTTAAAGGTAAAAGAGTAATTTTGGGATATAAACAAGACCCGCCCTAGAATCGGTATTAGTGATGTGAACGGGTCGGGTTTCGGGACAGGGTACGATGCCTCTTTTTCAAATTTGTCTTATGAATAATTTTTTTTTTTAAATTTGTTTTGGAGCGTCCTGCATCAGAGTCGGGACGCGTTCAAGGTACCCTGATATATATATATATATATACTTGAACGAATTTACTATAAATTTTGTAAAAAAATTTAAGTATAGACAAATACTTACAAATGATAATAACAAAAATGTTGTTAAATTTTAAAATTATCATAACTAATAAAAAAAAATCATAGTTAATAAAAAAATATTTATTTATATATTTATCAATAATCGGGGCAAATTCGAGGCTTAGCGGATTTTAAACTCTCTTTTCAAACTCGTCCCTAATCCAATTAGTATGATCTCAAACTGTCTCATTAGGAGCGGGACGAAGCAAGGCCAACAAGGCATGTTAAATTGACATCCCTACTAGGAATGCACACTTTGGGTTTGATCCGAATCTGAAATGAATCATAACCAAACAAGTACTAACAGTTTCAGGAATATAGGAACTGAATCGACTGAATTGATAAATCCAGTTAAACCAAACCAAATAGTAAATGATCAATTTATTTTGGTTAGATTTTACTATTTTGAACTTATATATTTATATACGTGCATCTATATGTTCATATTAATAAAATAAAAAAAAAATTTGAAATGTATATAGTTTTAGAATCAAACCAATCCATACAGTTCGATTTGTATGGCTCAGTTCAGCTAACTGGTTTTATGATTTTTTGTGTACCTCTAATTTGCACGATTTTTTTCTTTTGTGAGTTCCAATTTTGCTCGAATTGTTAAGATTGGTTGGGTTCTACTCTCCCATCTAAATCAAACCAAATCAAACTTTGTACATCTCTAAGGTAATTGAAATTAGGGTAAACTTCATTGACATCCCCCTGAGATTTGATATATTATCAGGCGGTTACAACTTCATAATTTTTTGTCACCAACACACAGTATCAGAATTTTTAATTTTTTTAATAAGTGAAAGTACCTAATTGTCCCTAATTATTTAAATGAATTTTAATATAAAACCATTAGAATTAGAAAATGACAAAACTGCCCTTATGATTTTTTTAATATGCCCACCATTTCTCTCTCTACCTTTTTCAACCACATAAACCCTAACCACCACCACCACTATAGTTGCACTCACATCTCCTCCTCCAACCACAACCGTCACCAACCACCACCACCACTACAGTTGTCATTCACATCTCCTCCTCCAACCACAGCCGCCACCAACCACAACCATAACCACCACAGCCGCCACTCACATCTCCTCCTCCAACCGCCACCGCCACCAACCACAACCATTTCACTGTAATTATATTATATATATATATATATATATATATATATATACACACACACACACATGTATATTTATACATATATAGAGAGAGGGGGGAGGAAACCACCAAGCACCACTGTCACCAACCACCACCACCACTACCACAAGTGGCAAAACCACCACCACCACCACTGTTGAACTATAATCTCAACCTAACCCAAGCCAACTGCCACCAACCACAACCATAACCAACCACCACCACCACTCCAATCATAACCTAATCGAGGCTGGCATCAACGAAGTACTAGTCGGAGTAGGTGGAGGCACCAGAGATAAGAGGAATTTGAGAATTTTGCGGCGGCGTAGGGCGGGGAAGAGGACTGAGAAACGGTGGGCAGTAGAGGAAAGAGCTTCAGATGGGAAAGAAAATAGATAGAGCATGGCAAATCTCCACCCACCACCACCACCAACCACAATTGCAACCACAACCATAACCACTAGTTATCTACAACCGCCACCACCACTTCTTCTTTCTCTCTCATCTCCTCCTCCGACCACAACCACAACCACAACCACCACCACCAATCACTAAAATTAAAACCTAATTTGAGGACTGAAATTAAGACCTAATTAAATATATATGTTATATATATGTTAACATTAATATTTATAGAAATAAATAATTTAATATATATGTTATATATATGTTAACATTAATATTTATGAAAATAAGTAATTAAATATATATGTTAACATTAATATTTATGAAAATAAATAATTAAATATATAGGTTATATATTATATTATAAATATATATAGCTAGAGAAAAAGAAAAAAAAATAGTTCATTTTTTTAATTTTATGTTAACAGTAGTATTTATGGAAATAAATAATTATATATAGGTTATATATATATATAGAGAGAGAGAGAGAGAAGAAAGACAATTTTAATTCCTTTTTTATTTTATGTCAACATTAGTATTTATGTTAATAAATAATTATATATATAGGTTATATTATTGTGTATATATATATATAAGAAAAAAAACTAATTATTTTTTATTTTATGTTAACATTATTCTTTATGAAAATAAATAATTATATATATATATATATGTTATATATATATTATAGTATTATATACTATAAAAAAAATTTAGTGTAGCTTATTATATTCATACGCTATTAAAGCAAGGATACTCTTCACGGTAAGAATGTTCGTGAACGAACTAGAAATGTTGTAATGGTATATTATCTTTTTTTCTTTCTTTTTTCCCACTAAGGATCTCTATTCTCTAATTAACTTTTAAAAGGAGATCAAAGTCAAAATGCAAACATGACTGAAAATGGACGGTCAATATGCCAGTACTACAAGTTTGGGATTTTTCAAAACTTAGGTCGGTGAGAAGTTGAGAAAGAATTTTCGCAACCCAAAGCTGAAGAAATTATTATATATAACGAAAATTTCGTGTATCGGAAGAATCTTACCATTAATAAAATTTCACTTTTTATCATTTTCTATAATAATGAAAATGTGTTTTATCATTGATGAGATTCCTATATTTAAGAAATTTTTGGAGTATTGTAGAATTACTCTAAATTTCAATAACTGATAATTTAATATGTTGAATTCTTATTTGTTGTTGTAACCTTACAAAACCAATTCTTGATATGATTTTAAATTTTGTAGAATATAGATCCAAACAATTACCCCATGATTCAATGAAACATATCTCGCTCTATGCTTTTGATTCAAACTGATTTTCAACCCTAACAAATTTACACCATTCAAAATGTCTATTGTCTCCGGTATTACTACGCCTGGCAAATTGGGCAAGTTTGGACCAAGTTGAATATAGACGGATCGAATATGGGTTGCGACCCGTATTCAACCCATTTGTAGTGGGTTGAATATGGGTGGGTCGAATATGAATTGGGTCAACCCGCCAATCCAGTAAATCATTTTTAAAATTAAAAAATGTAAAAATTATTTTTAATTTGGGCTAATTTCGTTCTTTAATTCGAATGAAAAAAAATAGACGAATAAAAATACAAGACCATATTAACTGAGCAGGTTGAAATGAAAAATTCTATTTGATCACTTAAAGTCAACCACCTTTTTCGAAAATTCTTTAAATTCTATACTATTATATGAAATTAGAAGCTAAAAATCTAATTTGGCATGGACTGATCCGTTTATATAAAATTCAATCGGTGCACAAGAATAGGGCCCATTAAAAAAACCCGACTCGTTTACATGTCCCGCCCGACCCGTTTACAAAATTAATTTTACCAGAAATAAAAAATAAATGTATATTATCAAGGCTAATATGTAACAAAAGAAAGAAATAATAATTTATAATGTGTTTTTTTGGGCCGCCTAATTTTATAGGATCCGACCCAACTCATTATGTAAAATCTAACTCATTTATTCAACCCGACACATTTACAATGACCCGACCCGTTTACCCAAAAAACTATTTTTTTAAAAATAAAAAATAAATATATATTATCGGGCTAATATGTAACAAAAGAGAGATAATAATTTATAATGTGTTTTTTGGCCAGTTTGGGAAACCAAAACTTTGTGTGTGCGTGTCAATATATATACACACACAAATATATATTGGTGAAAAGTAATAAAGTATGTATTACCACAGGATTGTTCTTACGTGCGCTCGCATCATTAATTGTTAGATTAAAAGATGGACAAAACGTGTTTTTATCTAATAGCTGGGGCATGAATTCACAGTCAAAGCACCCACATGATATTATGGTAGACTTGAAAAAATATATGCATATATTGTGAATAATATAATAACAAAGTGAGAAAGTTGAAACTTGAAAATATATTAATAAATTTTAGGGAAGAGAGCCGAAGAGAGAGAAAGAGATGATATATATAGAGAGAAAAAAAATTGTGACATAGAGAGAACCTTTAAAGAGAGAAATGATTGCGATATACAATGAGAGAATCCTACTTGCTTTAATATATTATGAATATAAATTTTTTATTTCCTAGAATATTTTTGGATCTCTTGTAACATATGTGAAATATGGGTTGAATATAAATCTCTATAAAAATGGTTCTAATTTTTTCAATTCATTTTTCATCAGTATTTTAAAACAGCTCACCCATATCTATTAAAAAATGGCTAGATATGGGCGGATTTGCACCCAATATGCCACCCCTAGTATTACCCTTTGTGTGTGATTCAAAATGTCTATCGTCTCGAGCATTAAAGTGGAGGAATTTTAGACTTCTTAACCTTGCAATCCTCTGTTTTGATGATCAAAGTGGACAAGAAGGTGACAGACTTGCACTCTAGCAGCCATTTATTCTATTTCTAACTCTTTCTTTTTATTTTATACAAGCACAAGTGTTACTGATTCTGTCATCATCCTTCAGAGTCCAAAAAGATTACACATTATGCATCAAATTAGCTCTTTTGTGGCTCTCTCTACTCTCTACATTTTGCTTGTTCTGCATCAATGATCAGTCACTTCTGGCACCTGCACTGGGTACCTATGGATCCTGTCTGACCATGCATTCGAATCGTCCGGTTTGAGCTTTGAAATGCACTTCCAAACAGCACTGTTACACTTAAATCCACTCCCAAATGCTAGCTGCCAAACTTTATCTCCCTTCCTCACCCTCCCCTTTGCCTCGAGATAGCATAGTGAATACCAAATTGATGAAGACGAAGTGTTCCCAAACCTATACAGTGTCATCTTCGAGGGTTCCACATCTCTGTCTGTCAACTTCAGTTTCTCCTTGATAGTGTCAATCACTGCTTTGCCTCCAGCGTGTATGCAGAAATGCTCAAAAGCCTTCGTGAAATCCGGTATATGAGGGCCCCTATTCTTTGCAGGGGCCCAAAATTTCTTCCACCCCACTGACAACCCATATCCAATTTGCTCTGAATAGGGCAGAACCAATGAGCCTAGTGATGCCATGTTTGTCTTCAGTGCTTCTCCGGCTACCTGAAGGATTGTCCGCGATAGGGACACCCCTGTATGCCCCTCCCCATCTGATTCCTGCATTACACACTTGTAGGAACCAGTTTTGGACCCAAGATGAGTCCGGACAACGTGCAGGAGTTGGTATTTAGCAAATTGTTTGTCACATTTTCTGTTTGAAAGTAACACTGCAGCCCCTCCCATTCGGAACAAGCAGTTGGCTAGGAGCATAGACTTGACATTTCCCTGGTAAACATTTGAGCATATGGCCTCCATGCTAAGGACCAAAGCTATTGAATTCTTGTGGGATTTGAGGAGGTCTTGAGCCAAGCTAATTGACAAAATCCCAGCGCTGCATCCCATGCCGGAGAGATTGAAGCTCTTGACATTGCTTCTGAATCCGAACTTATTGATGATCATTGCAGCTAGTGATGGAGTGGGACAGATTAAGCTACAGTTTGTGATGAGGATGTCAATGCTTGTAGGGCTTATGTTGTTGTGCTTGGTGAACAGATCTTGGACTACTGAAAAAAGTACTGTTTCAACTTCATTCAAGGTGGAACTTAAGGAATGATCAGCTGGGAGTAGATGCATCTCTAATGGCAAACAGGTTTCGTTTCCAATACCGGATCGTTCCAAGACTTTCCTTTGAAAATCATTAGTTTCTTTGCATTCATTCAGAATCTCCGAGTGTTCTAGGAAGGAGGAGATGGGGACTCGATGAGTGTCAGGTGCGCGGAAGCAGATGAAGTCAAGGAGATAAACGGACTTGGATTTGTATGAAAGGTAGATTACTGATAGGATGAGAGTAATAGCTGCAAGAAACTTGAAATGGGTACATAAGATGGAGATCTCAGAAAGAGTACATTGATCAAACATTAAGCACTCCATCTTTGTTTGTTTGACCCCAGAATGCAATTTGCAAGTGAGTCTATATTTATATATACATGCTTATTGGTTTTATGCAGTGAAGCAAGTGTGTTTCTCTCTTTAAGCTTAACTGACGGAGGGTTAAAGGTTCATGCAAAACAAATTGAACTCCCAACCCTGCATGTCTCTCTAAAATATTGTAGAAAAATATAAAGGTATCAAATATTGTTTGTGCTGATAGATACATCTATTTATATGTTGCAATTTCTAAATTCCTGATCTTAAAAATTGGAAGTTCATAAATTTAGCCTTTAATGGAAAATTATCCACGTGACTATTCATATGAAAACATAGTACTCAAAACATCCTTTTTATATATGCAGAAACAAGGTGCATCAAGGTGAAAAACAAAGGGAAATGGTGTCATTTGTTAAGATGCAATTGAAATTAGTTCATTTTTCTTTCCATAGCTGTAAGAAGTAACCTCATAACAAAAGCTTAATTAGTAAACCTTAATTTGGGAAAAGACAAAGAAAAAGAATAAAATAAACCGCATAAATCTTGAACGTCATCAAAACGAGCAATTATGAAGAAAATGAGTGCGAACAGCGTGGATAATATATATGTAACATAAATAAATCATAACATATAGTAAGGTGCATGAATAGTGCTAGCACTTGCTATGCTATATTGAATAAGAAATATTTCAATAATTGATATTTTCAATAATTGATATATGATCAAAACCATAACTCTTTTAAAGGATAAGCATTGGACAGTCCAGGAAAAAGAAGATATATAAATGGAGCTCAGCTGCTCAGTGTAACAAGAACAGAAAAAACACCTGGGTGTGGATGATTATATTGGCCATAGAGAACTCAATCAACCAGACAAGTTTTGCCTGAGCATGTGCTTTATTTGTAGTACAACATTGAGAGCATACTCCCACGCCTGGAAGCTTATGTAAAGGAGATGCTCTGAGTCTATTTAAACTCATACACATGCTTATAACACTGATATCAATTTAAAAACTAAACATAACTGCAGAAGCCATTGCTAGATCAAGAAGGAAGTCTGAAATCAGAGAAACATCTCTAACTTAGTCTTCCACTCTCTACACTTAACTCACACGTCTATTTAATGGGTCAAAACTAACCGTATTTGAGCGTATCGTGTGAGAGTGGGGACCAAGCTATATATATATATATAACAAATATTTGATAGTATCCCTCCCATCAAAGAAATTATCAAACTATCTTTACATTACCTCTAGATCATAGTAACTAAAGTTACCATTATCTATCTTTATAAGCAAACACACACACACACACACACATATATATATATATTCTTATCCATATCTCTAATCACATGATAATATGTGACTAAGGTACACTGTAACCCAAATATTTATAATCACCTCTGCAAAGGGTATCCAATAATCCTCTATTTGGTCTCAATCTTCAATCTGGGTTTCTTTATGTATTAAAAGAAATTATAATCAATGAAAGTCTAAAAATTCTTACAGATGCACCATAGGATAGATTCATAATGACATGGATGGTGGTTTGACTTTTCTAAATATTCCACCCTTGTATAGGATTGTATAAAAATGTGTAAAATTATTTAGATTTGTGTAGTAAAGACTCTCTTGCTCCTTACATTTCAAAATTTATCAGTGATGATATGGTTAACAGTTCTAAAAATTCTTCAGGACCAGATGGGTTTAATTTTTTTTTTTTTTTTCAAAAAACCTGAAACATTGTAGGAGAAGAAGTTACTCTTGCAATAAAATTATTTTTTCAAAATGAGAGGATCTTAAAAGAAATCAATGCAACTTATCTAGCTCTAATTCCTAAGTTTCCAAATCCAACTTTTCTCCAAGTGATTACAGACCTATGTTATGTTGTAATGTCTTGTATAAATATATTTCTAAACAGCTTGCAAACAAATTAAAATCTTGCATGCCCAACCTTATTGATAAGGATCAAGATGCCTTTATCAGTGGGAGGAAATAGGGGATCATATCATCATTGCTCAAGAACTTTTGAGAGGATATCATCTCTCACCTAGGTGTACCCTTAAGTTGGACCTAATCACATCCTATGATACTATAAGCTGGCCTTTTCTTTTTGACTTGCTTGAGCTCCTTAAATTTCTCCAACAATTTATCCACTAGAATTCTGTTTGTATTTGTACAGCGTCTTTTTCTCTCTCCATTAATGGAGAGCTGTGTTGTTTCTTCGAAAGTGCAAGAGGTCTTAGGCAGGGGGATCCCATATCCCCCTAGCTATTTGTGATTGCTACGGATACAGTATCATCTATCTTAAATCATCTAACTTTAGCCCTACCTTTTCTTACCATTAGCAAACTCACCTATCTCACCTTTGCAGATGACATTCTTATATTCTGCAAAGGTGATTTGAACTCAGCAAAAATTCTCAAACAATCCATTGTCCATTTTTCTACCCTTTCAGGTCTGAAACCAAATCCATCCAAAAGCTAGTTGTTCTTTAGTAATGTTCCTAACCATACCAGTGTTGCTATAAGCACCCTCTTTCACATCCCTTGTGGTACTCTCCCTATCAAGTACTTGGGTATCCCTACAACAAAACTTTCACCCACTAACTGCAACTGCATCACTGATAACATGATTGGGCAAATAGAGCTTTATCCTTTGTTGGAAAATTCCAACTCATCCGATCAACCCTCTATAACATTCATCCTTTTGGACCAACATTTTCATCTCACCTTCCAAAGTCATCAAGGACATTGATGCAGGAGCATCCGAGTCAGATGATGCTGAGCTATCAGACGACACGTTGATGGCACTGAAATATCTTGAGTTGGCAGATCAACGTAAAGATGGCAGGAAATCGTGACCTTGTCACTAATTAGGGTATTTTTGGATGCGCTTCAGTATTTTGGCCATAACTTTGGCTACAGGTGTCAGAATCGCCTTTATGACCACAATTCGGAAAGCTTGGTTCGGCGCGCACATCGTGGGCACCACCTTTGTGACCACAATTCGGAAAGCTGGGTGAGTATTTTTTCGAGGCCAAAATCCACTGTTTTCCCCTCCGAATCCCTAATTTTAGTTATTTTTTTTCCTTTTTTTGGTAATATTTATTTTGTTGATTAGGAAGAGATTCTGGGCTTGATTTGGGCCAGAATTCTGGCAACTTTCTTCTTTTATTTCGTATTTTATTTTCGCAAGAATATTAGGTTTTCGCTATTTTTGGTAATGTTGACGAAGTTCAGCTATATAACCCGGCTTGTGGGTTGATTCGAAGATACTCTTGATTTTGAATAATAATATTGAATATCAGAGACTTTTCTCTGAGTTTTTGGGCAATTCTCGTGCTTTCTTTCTGTTTATTTTCTGTTGCCCTTAGCCTACAGAATAATCACTATTCTGTCCGGCGTCAGACATCAATGGTATTCTTCAAAAATTTCTTTGGCCTGGTCTTAAAATGAAAAAGTATAGAAGCAAAGTCCCTTGGGAACAAGTCTGCAGACCTAAGGAAGTGGGTGGCCTGGGCATACCCGATATTGCGTTACGAAATAAAGTATCCATCCTTAGGTATATATGGTGCCTAACTCATTTCCAATTCTCATCATGACTTGTGGAAAGAATGGACCTTGAAACATCTTATTAAACACAAAAGCCTGTGGGATCTGAAGACACCCAACAACTATTCTTAATTTTGGAGGAAGCTCTTGCAGGTTAGATACTTGGCTCAATCCTTCATTAAACACAAGATCAACAACGGGAACTCAACTATGATATTCAATGATAATGTGGTCCGTTAAGTAATCTTCTCCCTACCAATACCAGAAATGGATGGCAAACCAACAAATTCAGCAGAGTCTCTTCCTTGATCACCAATGGTCAGTGGAACTGGCCGAGAAACCTTTCCATCATCATCAACCCTTTCATTGATATCCATTTCATCCCTCCTCCCAGTGACCACCATGATGATGTCATTCAATGGACTTCATCCCCAGATAAAATCTTCTCTATCAAACATACCCTTAAAATTTTGGCTAATCCCACCTTCCTTGCCCACTGGACCAAACTCATTTGGTTTCCTTCCTCCATTCCCTAACATTCATTTTGCCCCTGGCTTGCCGTTCAGGAAAATCTTCTCACAAATGATTAACCTACACTCAACTACCTCCACCAACCTAATATGTGTACCATTTGCCTTGAAAATACTGAGACTCATGACCATTTATTCAACAAATATCCATTTTCTAGAACTATATAAAGTCTTTTGCAAGAGAAGTGTGGGTTCTACACCAACCCTAATTCGTGGCTTGACTTCTTAATTTAGGCTTCTTCAAATTGGAAACAAAAGGCAAAAAATAGTAGAACCCTGGTTTGGAAACTTACTCTGGCTAGCTTTGTTTACCATGTATGGAAATAAGGAAATGTCAGAATCTTCTGAAATTGCTCACAACCTCCTATGAAGGTCTTCAATACCATTGTTTGATTACATTAGGTACCGTCTTTTCTCTGTAAGAAAAATAGATTGTCGGTTTGCAGAGAACATTGCCATCAATTGGTACCTTCCCTGCTCCTTCTTTGATCCCAATGACAAAAACTCTTTCTTCAATCTCATTGTGCAAACATGAGTTCTCTCTTTGTTTGTTGATGAGCCATGCTAAAATTAAAACACTTTAAATTAATTATAATGGATTTTAGGCGCATTTGTTCTTATGATTGAAAAAAGTGTACATTGATACAAGTATTAACTTGATTTGAAAAGATAGACCATATGATTTTTTATAATTTACCGCATTAATGTAATTGCACTCGTAACAATGAATTTTATTTTTTAATTTTTTTAAAAAAAAATCTTTAATTAAAAATATGGTGATGCATCTAACAAAAAATATAAGTTCAAATTTTATTATTCAAGGAAAAAATACATAATTTTTTAGCTAAATTCACACAATTAAGCGAGTTGCACAAAACTCCTTTGACTTGGGAGATATTTTAGTAATTGTCCCTTTAAAGTAAGGGTAACAAAATATATTAGACACGACAAGATGACACGACATGAGTAAAGCGAGTTTGGGTTTGAGGTAAACTAACACATTTAATAAACGGGTTGGCACAAACAAGACACGCAAAATTGTGTTGAGTTTGGGTCTAGATTGTCTAACCGGTGACATGATTATGACATAAGTTATTCATTATTATGACTTTATACAAACTTATATATATATAATTATATATATTGCAATTGTTTGTAATCTATTTATTTGTTTACAGGACTGGTTTAGGCATAAAATGCAATGATGAGGTTGTTATGGTGTCTTTCCAAATCACCTTAGTATGTTTTGAGGGTTTATATATAGATACAAAATTTATAATATAATTTGATTTTAGGGTTTATGTATAGATATGTACTTTAGTTTTTATATGATCTTGAGTGAGATTTTTAAGGGGGATGGAGAAACTCGTATCTAACAAATTAAAAGATGTATTAAACAAGATGTGTCATTATAGAACATGTTTATTAAACAAGTTACACAGGTCGACACGTGTAACATGTTTAATAAACGGGTTGAGTTAGTGTTGATGGTCTTTGTCACGATTATTAAATGAATGAATCGAGTTAAGGTTGAGTTGTTTAGCAGAATATTCATAGATCGATACAACACGGAAACGAATTGCCACCCCTACTTTAATGTAAGCCCTTGGTTAGTTGAGGAGGTTTTTTTGTCCAAGAAAAAAAATATTAGAGTTTCTTTTTGTACAAATCAGTAATTATTAAAGGAGGGCTTTATGCAATTCGACCATTTTTTTTTGTATATATTTTATCTCACTAACATAATTGTCCAAAAAATAAGCATGACAATATGTTCAGTCTTCACTCTCCAGTCCTAAGTCTACTTCCTAATGGGGCAAGCTTGGAGAGTTTAAACTGGAACAATATTTCCATTCCGCGATGCAAGATAACCCCTTTGGATGGCATCTCTTTGCAAATTGCAAACCCTTGATAAATCATCGCTGGCCTACAAGCATATGCCAAACGTGTGCTTTTCTGCTGCCGAATCGCACTCCCATCTCTTTTTCTCATGTGCATTTTCCCGAACAATTTGGCTTCATATCCGAGATAAATGCAGATTTTATGTTAGCCCTTGCTCACGCTCAGAACTTGTGGCTTGGGCTTCTCATCACTAGAAAGCAAAGAATGGAGCATACATTGTCAACAATACTGCACTTTCGGCCACGGTCTACAACATATGGTCCGAGCGTAACTCCCGTTGTGCTAGCTCGCAATCGATGGTGCTAAGGAAAACCATTTTGCTCATTAGAAATCGATTCATGTGCTTGCAATTCAAAGACAGCTTTGACTAGATGAGCCATGTCAGACTCCGGATCTTCCACAATAAGGATCTGGTTCAGTGTACAGTTGAACGTAGATCCCCAATTTGAACCATCGGAGTGAATTATTATCTTTAGCGACAAACATAAAAAGAGCCAAATACTTTAAATTTAAAAAAGAGGGAGAGATGCTGTAGTAATCCTTGTAGCATGGAATTTGGGAACGAACTTATAAAACCTTTCTGGCAAGGCATCATGATGAACTAGAAAGGTTTGCCCAATCATAAAGCACATATTCTCAACGGTTCTTCAATGGTATTAAAATATCAAATTTAACCAAAATCAAATAAAATAAAATCTCTCTTAAACAAAGTCACAATTTCCCAATCAAAGATTGCAAATGAGTAACCAAAATTGTAAAAACAAAGTGACAGGCAACCCTAAACATAAACTGAACTACAGACCACACAATAAGAGAGTTTCTTGGATAAAGAAAGCTGGTCTAGATTATCAATCTTCCTCTTCACCCTCGTTCTCAGCGATGTTGAAGTACCTCAGCTCATAAACATTTCGGTCTTTGTTGGAAGCAATCACACGAAGCCAGTCCCTCACATTGTGTTTCTTTAGGTATTTCTTAGTCAAGTACTTCAAGTACCTAAACCATAAGCCAAATTCGATATGAAATTACAGCCATAAATTGACAGCGTATCCAACATCAACAAAATAGAAGACAAATGATCACCATAGAACAAAAATAAAAAAATTTGTTACAAACAAATCTTAATGAAACCTATCCATTTTGCTCTGATAAAGCAAACAGCGGGAAAATATTGTCTATTTTCTTCCTATATGGGTTTATAAAATACACAATTAGGCATACAGGATATGTGGTGTTGCCTTAATATCAATAATGGCAGACAAATCAACAGCAAGTCATCCAAACAAATACAATTTATTATATAAGTAAATATATCTTAATCCCATATCTTTTTTAATCACTCCAATCATCCACTTTAACATTCTCATTTTCTTTTTTTAGGGCTCAACACTCTGCTCAATATAACATAATTGGTCTAATAACAGTCCTATAAAATTTTTCTTTCAACCTATGTGTTATCCTTTTATCACATAAGATGTCACTATCTTGTCGCCACTTTGTCCACCCCGCTCCAATTCTACTAGTTATATCACTAGCTCTCTCTTCCTCCTTATCTTTTGGTTTTTAAGTTTCATCATTATATTATTAATATCCGAGTCCTTTGTTAACAACTTACAACCCTTTCGATTCTAAAGCCTTTCTCCACATTTCTAGCTTTATTGCTAAGTTATCTTTAGAGATATCTAGGAACATGATATCATCCGCAAACATCATGCACCATGGGATCTCGTTTTGGAAGTCTTTTGTTATTTCATCAAAGATTATTGCAAATAGATATGGGATTGGCACCAAGCCTTGGTCAAATCCTACATTTATGGAGAACTCACTAGTTTCTCCACACATGATATGAACTTTAGTTTGTGTTCATATACATACTTAAAAAAAAAAAAAAAAAAGAATTCCTAAAACAACAATGGGACCTTGCAAGCACGATGCAATTCAGACTCTAAAACTAAATAAAATTATAACAAAGATGAATCATTAAGATCTATCCCTTAAAAAATAATGTCATCCTCAGAATTTCAGCGCAATACAGTTTGACATGCTTCTTCTGCGCAATATAATTTTTTGTACACTAAACTCCCAAATTCATAGGATACCATCAGAAACAATTGCCAAACTATAACAGACCACCATGTTAATGGGGAAGATGTATATAAAACTCCTGCTAGTTTACATATACAAAGAACAAATTAATTTAATAAAAGATCTTTTTATATGAAAATGATCTGAAAGAGGAAGAGTTATTAGAAAAGAAATAGAACTTACTTTTAAAAGGAAACCTTTTGAAGGGAAAACTTTTTTTAAAGAAGAAAAGTACTGAAAAAAGAACAATTCTAAGAATATTATACTACAAATTGAAAATATAGTTGCCAAGACTCGAATAGATACAAATTTAAGTAGTCCTGATCTCCAACCTTCACAACTTAATGCAAACAAGAGTCATTAAAGGCCTTCAAAATTATAAGAGTGCATAAAAAAATGTAAATCATGGAAACAAAAGCTAACAATTCATGTACAAATTTACAAAATACAATATAATATAAATATACATAATACTTTATAATAGATGAAATATGTTACAGCTTTATATTGACATTATGATATCATTAAATGCTTTCCATATATACTAACTAATATAATGATTTCTATAGAAGATGCCCAACATAACACGATAGAAGAAAAGCACAAGAACACGTTACTCTAAATTAGCACTCAATTTTAGACATCACAAGCGTAAAAATTATGCACTAAAGATTAGCCTTCTCATTATAAGAGTGCATAAAAAAAAGAGTATATTGCTTTGACCTCCCATACAGTTTGGCTTAATTTTCCTCAAATTAAAGTTTTTACAAAATTACTCTCACACCCCTATCAGACTAATGATCCATTAACACTTAACATAATCACATCTAATATACAATTACTAAAGTACCTTAAGATATAATGCTTTTGTGTAAAAATAACTTCAATTTCTAATCCTTTGATTGAGATTAGCATGCTTTATATACATATTTTCTCGATCAATGTCACACCAGCACTATCGCCACCAAGGATAGTTTAAGCATTTTGATTTTTTTATGCTAATTGACTTTAACGGAACTAACTGTCAATTAATGGCAGGGATAGCCGGAGAAAAGTCAACCAAACCTCAGGGGATGTTGACCACTATATTTTAAAACTTTAACACAAGAATAATTAGGCAAAACCTCAGGGGAGATCAGAATAATTTACCATTTTACCCTTAAAAAAAATGTAAATCATGGAAACAAAAGCTAACAATTCATGTACAAATTTACAGAATACAATATAATATACATATACATAATACTTTATAACAGATGAAATATGTTACAGCTTTATATTGACATTATATGATATCATTAAATGCTTTCCATAAATACTAACTAATATAATGATTTCTATATAAGATGCCCAACATAACACACAATAGAAGAAAAGCATATGAACATATGACTGTAAATTAGCACTCAATTTCAGACATCACAAGAATATAAATTATGCACTAAATATTAGCCTTCCCATTTCAAAAATTTGCAGAGAATATAAATTTCTACATTGCAGTCGAGTCATGCACATGATGGCTGCCATCATGAAGCCATTACACACCTATGCACACAGACTCTACAATGTGATACAACAAAGAGACATACTTCATAAAGGGAAAAATAGAGACGCCCAAAAATGAAAATACTGAGAGAGGGATGGAGAGTACGTTTTTTTCATGCTTTATTTATAATACTATGTTATACCTACATAAATCAGTTTATACAACTTATCAAAAAAAATCAGTATATATAATATGTTCACATAAAACTTTTATATACATTTAAGAATTATATAAAATTGTGAAATCAGCTTATACAAATATTTTTATACTTATTGTTTGTTTATATAAAACTATATGCATGTCTATTATATATATATATATAATCTGTATTTGTATGACTTATGTTTGTCTAGATACGATTTGTGTGACTGATTACACAAGGCTTATGTAATAGCATGTCACCTATGATGAGACTTTAATTCTGAACAACTCTTAATTGGAGGGTAAGTTATCACACTCAAATTCTCAGCAAAACACTGGGTCCAAAAGTTCAAGGTAGCATCAAAGCAACAGGATCAGATCAATATGAGATGAAAACCAGAGGCTAATGAGCATAGAACATAAATATATCATAGCTCATTGAAAATATTTTCTTTAAAATCCTCTTAGATCAGTACTGTTAGGATTTCATATAGCTCTCTTCGGATTTTCTTACTGGACTGTCAAGCAAACTTTTATATCTTCAGGTTATGGCATTGAAAAAACTCAAAATAGTGAAACAACTTATCTAGCATTGAAGACTATACATTTACACTTGTTTGGCAAGAAAACTGTAATTTTCTATTATCAAGTCTTTATTGAAAAGCTTGGAAAGATATTATATTAAGTAAAAATTATAAATAGTCTTGAGGGTTACTTGTGAGGATTTTCTATCAAATGTTTCTAACTCTCTATCCAATGGAAATCTACATTATGGATTTCCATAAACCTGAGAATTATGTAACAATATATAAAATCACTTCTCAAAATATTATTGGTAGAAATGGAGGTTGTTAAGTTAATAAACTTAATATCTTAGTATCATATTCCAAAAGTTCAGGCAAGAGTTGGGTTTTCGAAAAACGAGGGTTCATGACGTGACAGTTTGATGTTCCATTCATCTCAAGTTAACAGATTTCCCACTCTGAAACTTGAGGAATATTTACCAAGCCTCTCTTAACATTGGGCAATAAATTCTTTCTACACAAAAAATCTTTATTCTTCTTCCAAAACATTAAGATGCTTAAAAAACATAATCTTCCATAAAAAAAATTAGAGCTTTATCATTACACCACTATTGTGCTATTACATTGTATATGTCCACAAAAGGAAATTGCAGCAAATCAACCTAGTTCTCATTTTACAATGCACCAATTGGTTACCTAACCAGCAAAACTATATCAATCAGAGCACTACAGGTACATCACAGAGAATCAAATAAATCTACCGAATTAACAAATTAACAGTCAAAACTACAACATACTATGAAACCCATCTTACAATTCCTTCTTTCAGACACTCTTACAAGTATTATACAAAATGAAATAACAAAAATTACTCAAAAGTAGTCTTTATACAAGTTCAATTCATTCAAAACCGAACAAAACCTAATTACATAAATCCCATAGAATTAAACCACATACACACAAAACTGCACATATATATGTATATATAAGGAGATGGAAAAGTTACCGTTTGGAGAAGTTGCTGTCAGAAGTGACAGTGATCTTGTTCTTCTCTCGGGAGACGGTGACGACATCACCGAGAGCACCAGCTTTGCCGCCGACCTTGATCCTCTCCTGGAGGAACTTCTCCAATGAAGCAATGTCCATGATCTTATCCTCCACTGGCTTCGCACAGTCGATCGTGAAGGTCGAACCCTTCTTCTTCCCCTTTGCACCACCACCTACGTTTCCTCGGCTCATCTTCGATTATTATTCACTGCGTACCACAAAGATAGTGTAAATCAACAAACACGCCTCAGTAAAATGCACATATATAAACACACGTATACACATATGGTAGACATATATATATATATATAGAGAGAGAGAGAGAGGGAAATTTAGAGAGAGAGAGAACCAGAGATAAATTTGTTCGAGCTGGAAGTGCAGTTGGAGCGGCTACAATGGGGATAGAACTAGGGTTTCATTTTCATGGTTTATATATATATATATATTTTTTTTTAATGGGTTTGGGGCTCGGAAGTCGTAAGTCGTAACTATGGTCTATAGTCTCTTTGGCGTGTTAGATCGGCCGAGTCGCGCCTCAACACACCGAGTTTGGAATAGCTCATTACTTTTTCTTTTCTTTTCTTTTCTTTTTTTAATTCAACTTTTTGTTTCTTTTACCATTTGATTGTACTTCATGAAGAAAAAATTAATTATTTTTATGAAAAATGTGATTTTTTTAATTAACGGGTGAATTAGGTATTAGATTTAAATTTCTCAATATAAATGAACAAATATTTTTCATAGCTACAACTAGACAAATTATGGTGCTAAACATTTTTAATTGTATTGTGATACGCCTGTCGAATTATATTTTTATAAAATAATTTTTAGTTCTCATAAATAAAAAATAAAAATTGTAACTCTTGTTTACTTACTTTACCTGTCATTTTAATATTAGCAAAGTCTAGATAGGTCATGTCCACTTGTTCTGTTTTGGATCGAATTTTATAAGTCTTTACAATGATTTTCCTGCAATTAAATAAATTTAATAATGTGTTGCAATTTTAGAGACAACTTACATGAATGATGATCTAAATTAAGAAATGAATGTTTATCTTATAACTCCAAAATTAGTTATAATGATAACTTTAATATTTGTATTACACATTTTAATAATAACTAAATTCTCCATTATTGAATGGAATGATAGTTTAGAGGATTTTTAATGTAACAATGACTCAGTCTCTTGCATTTTCATCTATCAAATTGACTATTTGACATCAATACACTCAATTCAAGTGATTAGAATATGAATTCACATGAGAGCGCTTTCAATGAATTAAGACACGAGTTTGCATAAACGCTCTCGTTATATTATTTTTCTTTGAATCTATTTACAGAGATAAGGAAGTTTCACATGCTCTCGTGCTAAAAGAAAACTCACCATAACCTATTTAGTTTTTTTAAATCAGATTTCTATTTTGATAACTAAAAATAAAAAAGTAATACAAAATTTTGTTTGTTTAACATTTTTTTGAAACTGATATATAAAAACTAAGTTTGAAAGCTTTTTTTTTTTTTCCCAAGTAAGCTTGCATTCAACCACAAAAAAGACCACATATTACAGCTCAAAAAGACCACTTCCAAAAACCTGAAATGATTAAAAAACAAAACAAAACATAATTAACAGCAGTGTGCCAACAATGTCTCCAGAAAGCCTATAATCCAAATGAAAACAAACAAACAAAACCTCTCAGATATGAACCTCAGGTTAAACATATCCTCCCGCATCAACTCGGTTAAACATATCCTCCCGCATCAATTCGGGACCTGCATAATGTCAAGTAAATGATATATAAATATTCTTTTGTCTCTAAAAACAAATAAATAAATAAAGTTATGCATGGTGCACAAGGCTTCCTGCTTAATAAATAAAGTTATACACAATGCACAAGGCTCCTGCTTAAGCGATTTTTGAAGAGACTATAAGTCTCGAACCTGAGACATATTACTTTTGGGCAAAAACACTTGCCAACTATAAGTCTCGAACCTGAGACATATTACTTTTGGGCAAAAACACTTGCCACCAACGTGTCTTCTAAAACCAATTTTCTTTTTTTAAAAAGTGTTATAACATATATTCTTTTATAGGTCTCTAAAATCAATTTTCTATTTTCTAAAAGGGTCATAACATGGGTCAGTAAGAAAGAATTTGGGAGACCTTCAAAGCTTGAAAAATAAGATTTTTTAGACAATGGTTTCCAATTCAAAAAAAGTAAGATCACATTGACCTGTCAATTTAAGATCCAATTTGATATTAGTCTTCAGAGGTACTGAGATGAATTTGAATCTTTCCCAACTCTCTCCATTTCTTTTCCATAACTCATTCTGAAACTTTTCTTCTGTTTTCACTTTTCATCTTAGCTTTTCTCCTCTCCTTCATTTCCTCCTCTTTTCTTCTTTAATCAATGAACCAAACTTTGAAATAACAAACCAAACATGCCCAATATCAGCTTAATCCTTTTAAGGTTAGGAAAATGATTTATCCTTCAAATGAGATTTTGCGAGTGGGGGATGACATCACCATGTTGATGACATCAGACCCAACTCATGTCACATAATCTCATTCAAAAATTTCCGAAAACAGAATATGTATCATGACTCTTAGGGTTATCTTACATAGGATTGGTTCGGTTTGTGACAGTAGCTACAGAATAACAGTGGAGCAAGAATTTTGTATGGATATTTCACAGATTAACATCTCACTGTTGGTGAACTACTTAAAAGCTCTTAGTTTATGAATATAATAACTAATCAGTCTAATAATAAACCCATGCTCTTTATGGTACATCTTTTAACCTTGACTTTTCACCAGCCACCATAAGAAAAACAAGAAATAGAAGGACAGAGTAAAAATGAGAGTTCTCTGATGCATGTCAAATTAAGAATGACAAAGGTAACAAATTACAGATTATAAAGCCACTCAATTTTATTTCCATAATCTTTGCAGTCACAGAATATAAAACTTGCATTAATTTGATTACTTACATGCTACCAAAAATGCATATCATATAGGTATAGCATGTTGAATGGCACACATTTGGTTACATGCTCTATACACTGTTTACTACAGGTCCAGTGAAAATTTAACAGAAGCATGTTTGACGTTAGAGATTATTCAATCCTTGTGCGAGTAGGTATCCACTGGAAGGAACTTTGCATATCGATCTGCCTTCGCTTCTGTTTTGTGGTCATAGTACTCTACCACTGCAGCTCCTGCTAATGCGGCTAACGTAAGAGCCTGCGCGTGCAGCCTGGATTTAAATCAAAAGGCGAAAAAGAGTTAGAAGGGAATGTCTGAGTTACAACATAAAAGAGAAAAGATGGAAGAAATCTGCGATGTATGTTTCCAGCAAGGCAGTAAAGCAGGGAAGAAAAAATCAGAGCAATGTATCATTTAAAAACCTTTTCCAGTGCATTAGGAAGCAGGTACAAGTACGTACAACAAAGACCCGTGTAACAGGAATTTATGTTAATTGTGTGTTTTTTTGAAGATCAGGTGTAAATAATTGCTTCATGTGTGCGTGTGTATAGAGAGAGAAGGGTTGAAGGGGAAAGGGGGTTGGGGGGTTTAGTGCTTACAGATGTCTATGCACAAAGTAAAAGCCTAACCTCTGACCAGTTTTGCTTAGTCAGGCATTAAGAAAAAGCCAAGGAAACTTTTTCTTTTTTTAAAGGAACAAAGAACAAAAGGCTTATTATGCTACCATTTATTTATTCTTAAAATTTCGATTCAACTCAATCTTAATGATTCGAGATCCCCTAACTCTATTCTTCCTGTTTTGCATGAAAAATCCCTCAACAGCCATCTTACAAGTTCAATCAGAGTGCCTCCTGTAAAGAAAATACTACCGATAGGATAGAGGCTGAATGGTTAGGTTCAATAACTCCAAAATAATAAATAAATAAAAATCTAGTTCCCATGCCAGTAAAAAGTGGTGCTCTATAAAATTCTGCTTTGTCGCATGAGCATGTTCATTAAAATCTTCTCTAACATAACGCCCTCTCAATTTTAATTTCCAAACTATGCACATAAAGAACCAAAGCCCTGCAAAACCATTTAACAGAACTACCGCGGTGTAACTTTTAGGATGCATAAAGATATCTACTAGCCACTGATCTCATATTTATTTTTTTTACAACCAATTTATTTGGTAAATTTGGACATTATGGCTTCTATGCTAATGAAAGGACAAGAAAATCATGAAAATAATTGCCTTGGGAAAAATGACAAATGGATCAGTGTACCTTTCAAAAATTGGAGCTTCGCCACAAGATAAGTTAAAACAAATAAAAGAATTTTCACATGTAGTTTATATTCTAACATCTTGCCCTTTTTCTTCTATTTAGATTTTAAGTTCAAGTTTGAGTTGATAGTCATGGTAAAGGAAGATTTGAGACAAGATTATGAAACCTATTGAATCCAACAAATACTGATACACCATCCTCCAATCTCTTCTAATAAAAAAATTGATTCAAGCATTTAAAACCCTCAAAAACCTTTCTTCTATGAGAATTGAATCACCAAAAGTTACTGAACACGTCAAACTAAAACAAAACCATGACAGGTAGGTTGCCTTGAAATAGATATTAGAAATTTGAAACACAATCAACAGGTAAAGGGAAAAAATAAATCAAGAATTCTAAGAACCAACAACTTAGAGAAGGTCAACACTACAAGCTCTACAATGCTGGTACTATCAACTACAATATCATGGATTAATATTATGCCAGACACATGTGCAAATAGAAAAGTGCAGCTGGAGTGTCATGTGATCGCAATACAACTATAAAATCAGCTATTTTGTATGGTACAAAATGTTAGGTAGTTAAGAAACATGTACATAAAATGAATGTAACAGAAATGAGGATCATAAGATGGATGAGTGCCTTACCAAAAAAAATGACAGAATAATGAACAAAAGCATTTGTGAGAAATTAGATGCAGCATCCATTGAAGATAAATTATAAAAAGTAGTTTAAGGTGTGTACCCATGTGCAACAAAGATTCAGCAAACATATCATTACTAGGGAATGATTTAATCCAAGTTGAAGGTGTAAAAGGACACTAGGAAGGCGAGAATGTACATGAGTAAAGGTTGTAATAAAGGATCTAATTGCTTTAGACTAACTGAGAATGTGATTTATGGATTTATGTAGATGACCCCATTTAGTAGGGATTAGGGCTTCTTAAGTTGAGCCAAACTATTTGTAGTATGTATTTTCCTTGAGTGGTAACATACATTTAGTATGAGATGTTATGAACTAATGTTTTCCTCTAAGCTGTTAGGTTTTCCAAGTTGGCCCTATCACTATGACTATATCTTAACTTTATTTTTTCCCTTTTTCTATTTTCTAGCCCATAGGTCACAACTCATGAGTCTACTTCGTGATAATCAGCCAGTAAATTGTACTTGCAGTAACTTGGTGTTTTATGATAGGACTAAAAAAGTCGAAATCTCCGGTCACTTTAATACGTTATTAACAATATGGTGCCACAGGCCCATGCAAGAAGACTGTAACACCATTTGTTAATTCCAGAGAACAACTTGTTGGGCGCTATTGACAATTTATGGTTATAATTTGTTCAGCTTAAGATGAAATGATGGAATGATCATGTCTAGTAAGGGTTCAAGCAAGCTTTTACCCTTTGGGTAAATAATACAGGAAGAGTTGGCTATAATAACCAAGAAATTCATGTCACTTAATCTCTTGACTTCTCATCTTACCTCCTCTACAAACAAGAACAATGAAAAATGTCGCATCACTGTAATTCCTTAAATCAAGAGATGAATGGGAAAGTTGTATTACTATTATCTCTGTGGAACTGACCATTTAATATTTCATTATTTTAGGCATTATTTGACCTGAAATAGCAATGATAAAATTGCAAATTAAATGATCCATTTCCCCAAGTTCGAGAACAATTAGAATATCAAGTTTGTAATCAAACAAATCAATATAATCTTTAATTAGTTTATGCCATTATTGTTGTCATAGCTTAGATCATTGATCCATTGCTTTGCTTGAATGGAAGAAAATAAATGACTCAATTGAGTGAGCACAGTGAACCATTTGAGTTGATTATTAAAAGAGTAGCTTGAGTGGAAATCAATTTCTCCCTCAACAAAGCCTTTTCCCAACTATTTGGGATTGGCAACACCATTCTTGCGGTAAAAAATCTAAATTAATGGGATCACACTTGATAATAACCCTAGGACCATAACCTCAGCAAAACCACATGCTGTCATATATTTTCTTACTATCTCAACACATTTTAGTTTGTCTTCCTCTTCTCCTAACATTACACTCAATGTGGACAACATCTTTCTTCCTTACTGGTGCTTTTTTTTTTGTCTTCGTTGCACATGGCCAAACTATCTTCATTGATTTTCTCTCATGTTATCTCCACTCACAAACATGTTCATTTTTAGCTATATCCTTTCTTGTTTTACCACACATCAATCTCAATATTCGCAATTCAACCATTTTGTGAATATGTTATTTCTCAACTCTGTATGTGTGTGTGAGAGAGAGAGAAAGGGAGAGAGACGTAAAAGCCAAATCAACAAATCATTCATGTTCAACCACAATAAAGCAAACACATGTGCACTAGTCAATTAATCCACCTAGGCCTCCGATAGCCCTGATCTAGGAAAAAGAAGGGCAATAGGAAGAAAAACGTATCCTGATCTGCATACTAGGATAACTGAACTTAATGAGAAGCTATGTATTTCTTCTCATTATAAAAAATCCATTACCGAAATAAATAAATTAACCTCAGCTCAAAATATGCAATATAGACAGAACCAGATTTCTTGGGTAAGTAGAACCTCTTAAACCAAAATCCTTGATGTAAGTGAATGGATGAAAAGAAAAAAAAAGGGGGAATCTATTGAATTCTATTCATTTGATTGGGAGGAAATCATCTGTTGACAATGTATCCCTACTTTATAAAAAAAATAAAAACAAAAATGAAATGAAGAAAAGAAAATAGAATTTTGGATAAAAAGGTAAACAAGAAGAATCTTCTTTGAGTAGAATTTAGTCCAATCATTTTCAGGTGGAATTCAATAGGTGTAATGAAAGTTAAGTTTTCCAAATTGCTTATCCATTTATTGACTGCCCATTCCAAACAAAGATTGAAACATATAAGAAAAAATCCCACCCTTTCCCCAATAATCGCTAGCCAAACAAGTGTAGGGTACCAAATTTTCTTGTCATTAATTGATAGATTACCAAAAGGTTCCTTTTTAAAATAAATGGATTTAGGTATTCAAATTTACAAAATATGTAGAAGATTGGCCAATGAACCTGCATTAAGAAAGATGAGGGAGTAGGGAAAAGAGGTAAGAAAGATGTCAAACTAGAATCCTTCATGGGATGGATTTTGAATAGCTCCGTTCCACTTTGATATAACAAATCCACGAAATGATATTCTCAAAACCATTCATGAATCTTGTTGCAATCCAAATCTAAGTTATAATTCTTAAATGATTAATCCAAATTCATCCAATTCAAATCCACTAATTCAAACACGCCTTAAATTTCTTTGCCTTATCATTATTTCGAGTACCTGAATCTTTGATTATTAAAATAAAAATGTAAACTGAACATCCATGAAAGAGTACTCCTTGAAAATAAAAGAGATCAACAATATATATATATATATATAAAGGATATAAAGAATAAAATGAGAAAAGTACCTAGCGTGAATGATCTTGACGCTGGTTTTCATGGCAGGTTGAGACCAATTGTAAGCGATTGATCCCGCTATTCCACTTAGCCACAGACACCCTTTTCGCAAGCAAATCAAATATAGATCCCAATCAACGCCAAACAAAGACAAATATACATATCTGTATACAAATGTATTTAAATAATAATAATAATAATAAATTAGATAGAGGAAATTACCAACAGTACGAAGCTTATGATCGACGACCCATTCCCTGATAGATTCCGTTGTGGTCTTCGTCTTAGAATCCGTCATATTTTTTCTTTTCTTTTTTTGTTGTTGCAGAAGAGAGAGAATCTAGAGAGAGAAACACAAGACAAGGGGCGAAGGGAGATGCACGAAATGATATAGTACGCGGTGGTGAAGTCTTTATGTATGAGAGCCACGAAATGACCTATATATATAGTACGGGGTTTTAAGTCTTTATGTATGACTTCTCCGGCGGCGTGGACAGCCAACGCGGACTGGACTACGTAACCTTAGAAACTGTGGGCGCCACGTGCGTGGTTTCAGCTGCAAAAAACTTTGAATTCTGCTTACAGCCTTAAGAGCAACCGGTGTAGCAATGGCTACACCGGCTGGCTATGCCACAAATTGTGGCTAGCCATGTGCTGATGTGGCCAGCCACAATTTGTGGTCAGTCCAGCTGTACAGTATAGTGCTGGCTGGGCTAATTATATTTTAATATATTTATGAATTTTTGTATTTTATAAAATTATATAAAATATATTTATTTAATTGTTTATTTGTATTTTTTTCAATGGATATTTTTCAACCACTTATGTTTTGATTTTTTTTTCCATTAACATTTTTGTTAACAAAAAAATAAAAAAAAATTAATATAAAGACACTACATATTTTCTCACAAATAACTAAATAAAATAAAATGATATTACATATTTTCTCACAAATAACTAAATAAAATAAAACGATATTACATATTTTCTCACAAATAAGTAAATAAAGAAGACCTGAGCAAAATAATGAGAACGTGCATCATATTACACAATATGATTATAGAAGACGAGCATGATACCAACATTTTGGATTAGACACCACCGCCGGATAAAAATGTCTCCCTTCCACACTACAATCAAGATCGATCATTTTTGGCAGCACACATACATACTCGTCTTAACATGATTCGCAATGGAGATAACAATTTGGATCTCACGAGAGATCTCATGAACCATTTATGGGATAAATATGGTAATGAATAAGTTGAAAGAAAATATTATCTTCAATGTAATTTTTCGTATTGTTTGTTATGAATAAAAATTATTTGTTTTACTTTTCTTCTCATTAATATATTGACAATTTATTTAAAAAATAATTCAATAGACAAAGAACTATTTTTTCTTATAAAAAAACAAAAAGAAACAAAATCATAAGTAAAGAAAAAAAATTTTTTAGACAATATACAAAGGTAGATAGACCCAAATAATGAAAGAAACAAAAAAAAATAATAATAACAAAAAAATATTAACAATAATACATCATTTAGTGTAAATATTATGATTATATAAACATATATTAGAATAAAAAAATAAAGTAAAAGGAAAGCAAAAAAAAACTAGAAGAAAAAGAAAATAATAATGAAAGAAACAAAAAATAATAATAATAACAAAAAAATATTAACAATAATACATCATTTAGTGTAAATATTATGTTTATATAAACATATATTAGAATAAAAAAAAATAAAGTAAAAGGAAAGCAAAAAAAACTAGAAAGAAAAAGAAAAGAAATAACAAAACTAGAAGATAAAGAAAATAATGAATGAAATAAGAAAATGAAAAAGAAAAAAAAAATGTGGCCAGCCAACATTTTGGCTGGCAATGAGGCTGGCTCTGCATAGCAGAGCCAGCGCCAGCGTCCCTAGGCTGGCCCACTTGTGGCCAGCCCCATACCAACCCAAAAACTGGCTACATTTAGCGCCAGCTAGCCAAACAGCCCACTACACCGGTTGCCCTAAGACTTTGACTAATTTCATATATGGAGATTGGTCTTGAGTTATTTATTTATTAAAATTAAGAATTTTTTTAGAATTTAATAAATTTCTTGATCTATCTATCAAAAGAGTCTCAAGACTCATACTACGAGAGCAGAGAGGAGAGGAAAGACTCTCTTGATAACATTATTTTTTAAAAATAAAATTAAAAAAGTATGATGTGGGATTTACATATTTACGTTAATATTTCTATGAATAGCATTGCTCAAAAGAAATTTATGTTAAGTCAAATATTGTTCTCTCTTTTGCATAATTAACAAACAAGCACTAACAAATGGAGGATTGTCATAATAATTGTTTAGATGGCCTTCTCAAATACTTTAAAAATAGTTATAGTTAAAATGTTATGTCACATTTTCAAAATAATTTTGATGTAACAAAAGTTGCAGTAAGTCTCGTGTGGGTGTGTCTTTCTTAAGGAGAAAGATTAATTAAGTCAGTTACCACTCTTTTATATCATGCCCATTAATTTGATGAAGTTAATTTTCCAGATTGTGTTTGTAAGTCAAGAAAGTTGGAAAAATAATTGAGAAACATATTTTTGATAAATGTATCCAACCACACCCTCAAAACATATTTTTGTTCAGACTGGGCTCAAACTTGGCCGAGATTAGGCTGCCTATGTTCAAGCTTGCATTGCTCGTTACTTAAAAAGTATAGACTTCGTTTAAATCTCTAGAAAAAAAGATATATTATTTTATCAACAGCTGAGAAAATCAGTGTGAAAAACAATTAATAAGAAGGATAACATGGTGGTCACCATTTTCCACAACCTCCAAATGATTCCTTATAATAGAAGAGGTGGTATTCGGGTCAATAATGTTAACACAACAGTCCAATTGCCAGAAACCCTCTACTTCTGCCATCCAACATTTGATTTTATTTATATCCCAAGGCAATGAAACTAGAGGAAGCCAAGCCAAAGTCCACCACACAACCAAGTGGCTGCCAAAAGCATAATTTCAGGACCAGCCACAATACGAGCCCGAGCCCGTCCGTCTACGCAGACACACTCCAAGCATAATATTTCGTTTTTCTCAAACATACATATTTTTTGGATTCAGTCAGTTTGCGTAGTTTTCTTCTTTCACCAAAACAAGTATAACGAAGAAATCTACGATGGATTCTGTGATGGCATCCTCTCAGATCCATGCCTCGGGCGAAACCCACTGGATCTGCTCGCACTATCTGAAGCACCAGAAGCTGGATGGAATAATGGTGCCCAACCTTGATCTCTATCAGCTTGGCTCAGCAGGAATGAAGGCAAGTGCTCTCTTTCCCAGCCATGGTAGCGATTTGGCATGGAATTTTCTGCTTCTTGGAAGTTTCGACCAGATGAACCTGATGGGAAGAAGTAGAAGCCACCGCTCTGATCAGATGACGAGGCAACTGGCCCAACTTGAGCCATGCCCCTATGACTGCTGGATCTTCGTGAGCCAGAAATAACGGGTGTGCGTATGGTTGGTGAATTGCTGGGTTGCTGAAAATATGCCTGCAGAGCCTGGACACGATCGCGGGCCCGAGCAACACTGCCAGGATACGGAGGAATCATTGAAGAGGCAACTGAGCTCCCAGCTCTAACAGCAGAACTGCAAGTGCGCATGTACATTCAACATTACAACGATTTTACGGGGAAAAAACAGTGTAAAGGAAAATAAATGAAAAAAGATGTGGCAAACTCAAAGTCTTTCTCCACTCTCTTTTAGTAGTGGTGATAGAGGTAGTTTAAATGCATTTTAGTGTTCTAGAGGTCCTTAAGGGCACATTTTCTCACTCGACCTCAACTTTATGGGAACATGTTTCTGAGCGATAGTGACTGCCAAGAAAATAAAAAGACAAAAGGTAGTTTCTTCTTTGGACAAAGGATTTTTTCTATCCTCTTCTGCACGAAAGAGTTATATTAATAAACATATATTTATTTATATATTAGCCACACCAATGAGAATTTATCATGCCCATCTCACAATTTAAGCAGAACAAAAAGGTAAGCACAATCTATTGATTCACCAAGGGATTTAATCACCTGTGGCCAGAGAGGAACGGATGCGTAAAAGACGCTGATCTAGATATATCAGAATTGACCCTAGCCGTTCTCTGTGTCATGGATGGAACTGAAGCCTGATCGGTACCACCAATACGGCTGCTCGTTGTAGGGAAGGGAGAGGAATGGTTTTCCCAACTGTGATAATGGAGATCCATAGGAAACGCATAAGATGTGGGAATCTCACCAGCAACTGATGGGCCATTCCAGTGATTGTTGAAATTAGAACCATCTGAAACACCTCCACCAGAATTTGAGGACGAAGGGTGGATTGGTCCAAAATATGCAATATATGGGCAAGGATGAGTAGCAGATGATACAGCTGTATGTTCAGCATAAATAGCATGTTGTCCAAGAAGATCATGATCTGCATAAAATAAATAATTACTATTATGTTTGGCCATAATGCCTCCCTCTACTGAAACTTAAGCGAGAAAATCACTAATTTAAGCCAGTGAAACAAAAACTTACATGCAGTTGATGAAAATTCCCCTTCACTGCAAAAATGTATAACATAACATGTCAGACAAAGGAAGTGTCATGAAAATCAATGCAATCAAAAACCAAAACGCTGGAATGTCCCATCAGTTTTATGTAGCACAACAAATAAACAACTGGTGTAGCTCTCCACATACTCTTGTTGGAGATGATTAGGTATGGTTGTGGCACAGTATGGTTCCAAGCTCCCTCGCATATTGCTCAGAAAAGGCTTTCTAATTTTCTTTTAATTGAAAATTATACAGAAAAGGAAAAACTACATTGCAAACAATGAACAAGTGCAATCAACCCACTCAACTAAACATAAAGCTTAAGCTTGGCTCAACTAATTAACAAAATGAACCTGAAGTTACTGTAAGCATCCAACATACTTAACTGAGAGAGAGAGAGAGAGCTAAAAGCAACGAGAACCTGAGAGTTATGAGAACATTTGTTAGTTTGTGGTGACGAGAAATGAATTAATTGGACCCCTAATTATAGTTTTTTAGTTTTACATGCATTTTTAAATTCCACTTGTTTAAAAAAATGCACATACAATCAAACTGACAAGAGTGTTGAACAAAAGGTCATTTGACCATCCTCTCTAAAAGGCCAAATTGGGCTCTTCACGCGCCTGAACCAAGCCTCTTTCAATTCAAAATCAGCTCAATTTCTGGGCCACAATCAGACCTTATTGCACTGGGCTTTCAGACAGGTTGAGCTTCAAGACCTAGGCCCAAGCCCATCCAATGCCTTTAGGGCCAGGCCCATCCAGTTGCCTTGGGCTCCATTAAATCCCAACTAACTCTGCATGTAACTTGATTGAGTGACGTTTTCACCATTACCCTTGCACACTAAATAAAATTTCTCTGAAGTTTCGTGTTCTCAAATAAATGAAGTGATCTCATATAATTATGGAGTGAATCCTTGTTCACTTAAATAAGAATTATCCAATGGACTCGTATAATTACGGAGTGAATCCTTTTTCATTTAAAACAAAATTTTAACCCGTTGAACCGAGTCCATTGATGAGAGAGAGCAAGTGAAAGCTTGAACCCAATTCCTACAGTAATGATCAATATGAGCATAATTAAAATTCTAGAAAGTTGAACATTTGTGTATCAAAAGATAATTCACTATTTCTTCAAGAAAGTTAAACAACAGAATTTTTCAGCTGAAATGCACTGCCACTAAGAGCAACCTTCTTTGGAAAGAAATAATGAAAGCCTTCTGCAATTCCTTACCCGAAAATATTTACAAGGGATAACAAGAAGCATCAGCATGATGAGAGCGTCCCTACTTTGTATGACATTTTATATATGAAATCCAGGTGGCATGAAATTGTGATAGTCATGCTTTGAAAGGTTTCAATCATCATATTTATAATCCTTCTTATTTTTATATAAGGTGTTTCGGAATATGCCAGTATTGTCTTCGTAACATAGCCCATGGCACAATGACCAAAGAATAGATATTCAGTTCCAAGAAATTTTTGTAGCCAAATTACAACCCCTCTATCAGCAGTTTCTAGCAGCTTCAACCCCAACTCATATTTGATAATTATTTTCATTTTCATCAAACATCTAAAATATATACTAAAAATTCATACCTTTAGTACAAAAACATCTTCAGGGGAGCCGTGTCAACAATCTTCAAGGATATTTTACTGATTGGATCCGATTCAATTTTCATCAATCCGTATAGATCGGATTGGTTTAGGTTTAATGTCCAAACCGAACCGATCCGTTCCTTGGTCACCCCTAGGGCTTGTACCATCTTTATATGCCACGTGACAGTTTTATCACTTGAAAAACTTTGGTTTGCCTCACACCTATTTTAACTAATCTTTGTTTTTTTTTATTGGAGCAATTTTTTGACTACACTGCATATGTCCATACCATCTAGTAGACTTTCTCTTAGTTATAACCTACAGGTGTCATTCCTATTTATTTCCAAGCATGTCCATTACTAATCATGTCTCTTCTAATTATTCCTATCATCCATCTCAATATTCTCATTTTGGTAACATGAATGTGTTGTTCATGTTTCTTTTTCAATGCCCAACGTTCGACTTCGTTTCAAATAGCTAATCTAATAACCATCCTATAAAAATTCTCTTTTAACCTAATTGAGATCCAGTTATCACACAAAATAGCACTAACTTACCTCAAAACTTTGTCCACTCTATTCCAATTTTATTTACATCTTTAGGGACGTCAATTTAACAAGCCCCACGTCACTTTACACCTAATGGAACGGAGGTTAGGGGCGAGTTCGGAAAGAGAGCTAGAAACCCAAACTAACCCCGAACCAGCCCAGATTAGTAATAAAAATATATATGTATACATATAAATGCATGTTCTATTATTAGTTACAGCCTTTTTCTTTTCATTGTTTTTCATGATAATAAAAAAATCTTAACTCTAAAGTTAAAAACTAAAATAATTCATTATTATTATTATTAAGTATTTGTTTATACTTGATGACCAGCCATACTTTATGACAAAGAATGTTGGGCAGTTAGAAAACAACATATGCAAAAAGTGAGTGTTGTGAAAATGCGAATGTTGAGATGGATGGAAAGGATAAAATTAGAAATGATCACATTCGGAGGATGGTTGAAATAGCACAAATTGGAGATAAAATGAGAAACAATCGGTTAAGATAGTTTGAACATGTGCAAAGAAGACCTTTAAATGCATCAATTAGGAAGAGAGAGTGACATAATCCACATTGAGGGTAATACTAGGGGAAGAGTAATACCAAAGTTAATGTGGGATGTGATAGCATGTGGTTTGACTGAGGCTACAGCCTTAGAGTGGAATGAAAACATAGGATTCATGTAACTGACCCCAAGTAGCTAAGAAAAAGACTTGGTTGTTGTTGTTTATACTTTTTTTTTTTTCAAAAAATTAATCATAAATTTATTCAAGATTGATTTTTTTTTAATGAAAAAAATGTGTACAACAGGGCGACTCGAACTCGCCCCCACTCCAATGTGAAGCAGGAATTTTGGATAGGGGTGACAAGCAACGTTAATATCCTTGATCCCGTAATTCTGTATTATTGATCAAAAATACCTAGAATGGGTATTTTGGATAACTTTTGACTTGAATTTTTATTGGTACATATCAGTATCTAAATTTGCCAACTCCATATGTGAGAGCAATATTAAGTGCCAGCAGCTTCTACATTAACTGTAAGTAATAACCTATAAAATTAATTGCTCTTGAGAACAAAGCAATTGCATAAAGGGCATTAGAAGATTCATTTGTGGAAGGGAGACAAAAAAATCACACTTTTATATTAAGTAATAGTTATATGATGTATGATTTCTAAAGCAAAGAAGCATACACATTTAACTTGAATTATTTGAAGATAATGGGTGATGAGAAAAAAATGGAAAATAGAAAATTCAGAATAAATATGTTACAATTTAGCAAACATGCACAAGCTAACAGAGCAATGGGATGGCAAAGAAAGGAAGTGCCAACACCCACAACATTTCAACATGAAGATATATTAACTGAAGCATAAGCCATGATGTGATGTGCAAATTCATGCTTACTCAAAAGATGAAGGAAGTCGCGTTAATCCACTAAAAGGACACCAGTGAACTCCAAATGACTGCACATTTAGAAACCAGAACAAAATTATGGAGCGCAGTAAAATCCAATCAAACTAAATTCTTAAGCATATTTACATGAAAAGAACAACTTGATTGGGTGGCCAGAAATGAATATCGAATTCTTGTCAGATCAGATATGAACGCTAAAGGATACAATCAATAAAAAATTTATCATCGTCAAGATGTAATTCAGTCTGTCACAGCATGACTGGGTAAATGTAACTAAAACGGCATATCTGTGAGATATATGCAAATACATGTTATATAAAGTAACATGTTAAAATCTATCATAATGGGACAAATATCAAGTTCAATTTCTCATTATCTTACCTCAACGTGTCGAAGCTCAAAGCACATAATTTATCTTCATTAGATTAATTAACAGAAATCCCCATGAAGTAAGACGTTTCATTAAAAAAGAAAGCTCCTAGTCGGGTAAAAGAAAACACGAAAAGAGTGTAGGTTATGTTTGGTACGCAAGAATGAAATGGAATATAAGTGGGAGTGGAATGAGAATGGGAATGGAATGGTCATTCCCAATCTACCATTTGACTGCAAAAATGAAAATATGTAGGAATGGAATGAAGTTCAAATTAAATTATCCAAAATACCCCTCTGTAACGAATAAATTAAACTAACAAAATAACATTCTTCTATAATTTTTTTAAAAGAAATAGTGGTGTTGGTGGAAGGCGGCGACAATGATGGTGGTGGAAGGCAACAGTGGTGTAGGTGGTGGTGGTGGTGGTGGAAGGCGGCGATGGTGGTTGAAGGAGGTGATGGTGGTCGTGGTGGAAGGTGGTAATGGTGTAGGTGACAATGGAAGGTGGTGGCAATGGCGATGGTGGAAGGCAACAATGGTGGCGGTGGCAGAAGGCGGTGGATGTGGTGATGGTGGACAGCGGTGGTGGAAGGCAATGGAGGTGGCGATGTGGTGAAGGGCTTATTGGGTACATCAATTTTATTTTAATCTACTTGGGACTGGAATGGCCACATTCCATAGGTTTAGTTATGGAATGAATTTTCATTCCCAGGAATGGATTTTCGTTCCAAGGAAATGGTCACATCAACCTTAAAATTCATACCAAACAAAGGAATGATTGGAATGGGCATTCCATTCTATTCCATTCTTGTGTACCAAACACAACATTATAGTAATGGATAAGTAGCAACAAATATCAAATTCAAACCACAATTTTTTTTTTCCGGCAAGTAAATTTCAAACCACAAATAATTCAGGAAGGAACCAGAACTAATAAGACTGTTTGCTAGAAACTAAGCATTCGCGGACCAAACATCCAGAACACTTTAAATGCCAATTATAATCCAAGGAGGAAGAGGACAAGTTTTTAAAAACTAATAAAATAAAATTATCTCAAGTATATGACTTCAGCTAAAGAATGTACTCAGCATATTGTTGACCTCATGAACTAGTCTCACATGGGCCAGTCTTCTATTAATTGACTGTGACAAGTAGGAAAAACTCCCATCATTTCACAAGGTAGAACAGGCCATTAAGTACTACTCTGTCCATCTCAATCCTATTTCTTTTGGGATCTTGCAAAATAAATGTTCCTTTTAAAAAGTCAATGTACATTGTACATAATTCAGTACTTTCCTGAATTATCCTTATTATTGAATTTTTTCCCAATTAATAATGTAAATTTTTAAATTTTAAAGGGCATTAATATTTCAAAGGAGGACATGCATTAAAAAGTTGAATTCTGGAGGGAATACTGTTAAGCTAGCCAACAACTAACGAAAGCATTAAGACTACGACAAAAGACCTCCAACATCAAAACATTGAAAAAGTTAAAACAGGTTATTTCCCATAAAAAAGGTTACTATAGGAGGTCACTATAAACTCCGAACAATCATCACAAATCCATAAAGTAAGATAACACGTCTTCTCAAATAAATGTAACTAAATTAATAGATAATGCCTTCGTTGTTAATCCATCTGAGCAACTATCGTTGCTAGCATGTAAGCATGTAAGGAAACAGGAACAATAACACAACCAACAATCCAATCAGTAATGACCGTATCAATATAGAGGCTCTGGATGAAAAGAGTTTTCATCATGACATAGCAATGCAATAAAAGGTACTACTCTGTGACCTATTAGTCTCCGCATACATGCTGATGCTCAGACAGAATGCACTTTCAAGGATCCATCACAGTTCATACGCAAATTTAAAAACCAAAATAATGTTCAGTGGAGATGAGGATGATGACTATCTCAAGCAACTGGTCCAGCTAAAAGAAAAACCCTCCATCTCTCTCTAAAATCCAATATAGATCATCAAGCATGAAAGGATGGTGCAAACTGTGCAGGCAAAAAACACCAAACTTGTATATTTGAGAGCGTTTTTGTGGTTTCTGCTTCTGTTCAAGTAAAGCTTCACCACCAACAGTGTTGTTTTGTCATTGTTAGTGTGTGTCTTTTTATATAGATGGTGTTAAGAGAAAGGAAATAAAACCTGCATGGAAAAGAGGAGTCACCTCACAAAAGACATTAATCAAGTTTACTATACCTAACATCGATTTACAACAGAGGAGGCACTTAAAGTTGAGAGCAATATAAATGGTTCTTCTATGTTCTCAGTGGACAGATGAGTTTGGGTATCCAAAAAAGGGTTCCTTTATATCTACTGATGCAACAATAAGGAATACATATGTTAAAGGCATTACCAAAATAACTGACAAATTCAACAAATATCTTGATGCAAATTATTCTCATACTCGACAACATTAGATCCCAGCCAACACCCCATCGTTGCCTAAAGCATCGACTTTTCCCTTATTTTGTTTCTGCCAAGCAAGAGAAATCAGCTGACCTATCTGCATCTACATTAGCATTAAGTACTAGGAGTATCTATTAAATGTTCCAGACTAAGGATGAATCAATGGTGATATTTTCCTAGAGACTGCAAGGAAAAGTATGGTGACAAATAAAGAACCATTATGTGCTAACCTCTTAGAGGAAGCATGCGATCTTTGACCACTTACTTAGAGGAAATTGAAAACAAATCACAAAAATGATATGTTATCATTAAGCACATCAATAATAGGGTAGATACTAATGTTTGCGAGTGAAAGGAATTCTGGAAAAAAACTACTTTCCCCTAACACTAACAGTAAATTTAGGCCGAGGTTCAACCTAACCTAGTATCACAATAACTGTTGATTATGAGTAAATATTAAAAGTTCCAAGACTAAGAATGGATCACTGACGTATTTTCCTAGAGAATTTAGGAAAAGTATGGTGACAAATAAAGAACCATTATGTGCTAACCTCTTCGAGGAAGCATATAATCTTTGGCCACTTACTTATTAGAGGAAATTGAAAACAAATCACAAAAATGATATGTTATCATTAAGCACGTCAATAATAGGGTAGATACTAATGTTTTCGAGTGAAAAGAATTCCGGAAAAAACTACTTTCCCCTAACAGAAAGTTTAGGCCAAGGTTCAACCTAAGTGGTATCACAATAACTGTTGATTGTTAATAAATATTAAAAGTTCCTGACTAAGAATGGATCACTGCCATTGTTTTCCTAGAGAATTTAGGAAAAGTATGGTGACAAATAAAGAACCATATAATATTTGGCCACTTGCTCATAGGAAGTATGCGATAGAGTACACATGATAGAGTGCACATGATAGAGAGCAATTATTGTTTCTGGACAAGTAAAAGAAAATAGAAATTGAAAACAAATTACAAAACTGATACGTTGTAATTAAGCACGTTAAGCATATCAATAATAGGGTAAACACTCATGTTTGGGAAAGAAATTAACTCCTAAATAAAGTACTTTCCCCTAACAGTAAGTTTCGCCAAGGGTCAATCTAAGCCAGTATTATCATAACTGTTGATGATTAATTAGAAGTTCCAGTAAAAGATGAAGTTCGGCTGTACTAGTATCAAACACCAAATGGCAGGTTTTCCTAATTGATTGTTAGATGATAGGGTCGACAAATGAACTGTGTGTCACTAAAAGCAACCAGTTCCACTAGCATGGCTTCATTGACTGGAATGATGATAATAATCAAGATAGAACTAGCCATGGAGTTAAAGTGCCTGGCATTCCGCCAATATTAGTTGCTTACCACACAATAACAAATTTATAAAAAGAAAGAAAGAATAAAATATAGAGCTATATCTACACATTTAATTTAAAAATATCTAATTTGAACAATCATTTTCAAAAAATAGTCCTAGAAATATCAGTTATTTGCATGTGTCATGTCAGAATTATAATGAATAAAAGATTGAATAAATGTACACAAAGGAGAGTAACAAGATAGAACTATTTATAAAAAATGCCACAAAACCACTCTGACTAGCATAAATTTGGGAACTCCACAAAAAAATACAACCACCACCACCAAGCCTTTTCCCAATTACTTGGGGTCGGTTACATAAATCCGATATTTCCATTCCGCTCTATTTAAGGTCATCTCCTCAGTCAATCCACATACTATCATATCTTTCTTTACTAACTCTACCCATGTTAGCTTTGGTCTTCCTCTTCCCCTAGCATTGCCCTCAATTTAAACTATGTCACTTTTCCTAACCGGCACAATTAAAGGTCTTCTTTGCACATATCCAAACCATCTTAACCGATTTTCCCTCATTTGATCTCTAATTGGTGCTACACCAACCATCTCTCGAATGTGTTTATTTCTAATTCTATCTTTTCTAGTCTTCCCGCACATCCATCTCAACATTCGCATTTCTGCAGCACTCACTTTATGCAAATGTTGTTGCCTAGTTGCCCAACATTCGGTACCATAAAGTATGGCTGGTCTAATAATTGTTCGATAAAACTCCCCTTTCAATCGTAAGGGGATACGCCTATCACACAATATACTAGATGCACCCCTCCATTTAACCCATAGTTGTCAAAGGCGAGCGAGGCGCAGCGAAGCGCGGCCTCTGTGCCTCTTAGGGACTGAGGTGAGGCGCCTTTAATGAGGCACGCGCCTATTGTAGGGGCGCAGAGAGGCGCAGGGCGTTGTTGGGGCGCGCCTTAGTTCATTATTTGACTTTTTCTATTTTTTTATATTTGTTGCAATATGATTGGTTAGATATTTTTTTATTGTGGACTCTACCACACAGTATAATTGCAAAATAAATACTAAAGTGGAGAAACACCCAAACAAAGCCTTCCTTCAACACTTCTACTAGGGCAAAACAGATACTGCGACTCGGCAAGCAGCAAGCTTCGACTCTCGTCACTCTCCAATCTCCTCCGGCAAGCACTCTCTCTCAATCCTCCGGTAAGATCTCTCTCCTCTTCTTCTCTTTTTTTTTCTCTCTCTTCTTCTTCTCTGTTTTTTTTTCTTCTGCTCTCTTCTTCTCTCTTCTCTCTCTTCCCCGTCTTCTCTTTTTTTTCTTCTGCTCTGTTATTCTCTTTCTCGGAATCTCGCCCTTCTTCTTCTCTCTCTTCCCCTCTCTTCTCTGTTTTTTTCTTCAGCCCTGTTTCTTCTTCTTCTCCTCTATTCTCTCTCTTCCCCTTTCTTCTTCTTCTTCTCTATTCTCTCTCTTCCCCTTTCTTCTTCTTCTTCTCTATTCTCTCTCTTCCCCTTTCTTCTTCTTCTTCTCTATTTCCCCCGCCCTATTCTTCTTCTTCTCTCTTCTCTCTCTTGAATTTCAGACTAGAGACTCTCTTCTCTCTTTCCTCTTATTCTTCAGCTGAATCAGCTCTGTTTTTCTTCTTCAGAATTTTACTTTGTAGACTGTATACTCTCTTTCTTCTTCTTCTCTATAACAATGCCTGCTATTTTCATTCGAATCATTTTTTTTTATCTTATCTTTTGCTGATCTTTTTTTTTAATTGTATAATAATGCCTCTGTTTAATTGTATAATTGTACAATAATGGGTGTTTTTTTCTGCTCTATTTTTTCATGCATGTTGCCTTTTTGCTGTGAAATTGTATTTATAAGGTTTGTGTTGTTGTTGGCTTTCTAGATGTTGGCTACAAATGTTAATTTTTTAAAATAAAAAAAAAAGCAATTTGAGCCTCGCTTCAGTCAGGCGTGTTCCTCGCCTTGCGCCTCAGGCTCTAGGAGGCCTTAACACCTCGGTGCGCCTTGACCCTTTAACAACTATGATTTAACCCATCGTCCCATCCTATCTTGATTCTATGATTAACGTCATCTCCAATTTCTCTCTCATTTTGAATAATTGAGCCTAAATAGCGAAAATGTTCACTTTTTTGTACCTCTTGATTTTTAATCCTCACTACATCCTCATTTGTCATTCTAAATTTACTAAAGTTACACTCCATGTATTCAGTTTTATTTCGACTTATCTCCTTAGCAAATGAATAGCCTCTATCATTTACCTACCCGGCATGAATCCAAATTGATTCTCCGACACTTCCGTCTCTCGTCTTATGCGTTGTTCAATCACTCTCTCCCAAAGTTTCATAGTGTGACTCATTAATTTAATACCACGAAAACTATTACAACTTTATACGTCCCCTTTATTTTTATATATAGGTACAAGAAAACTTTGGCGCCACTCATCTGATATCCTCTTAGTTGTTATAATTTTATTAAACAATTTCGTTAACCAAGACAAGCCAACTTCTCCTAGACACTTCCACACCTCGATAGGAATGCCATCAGATCCTAAAGCTCTCCTCGATTTCATCTTCCTTAAGGCATTCCTAACCTCCCACTCCTTGATCCTACGGAAAAATATAATATCTCTAACATTTTCCTCCACACCTAAACTTCTTATATGGTTTTCATTTAGCAATTTCTCATAATAGTTTTTCCATCTTTCTTTAATTTCATCGTCCTTTACTAAAACCCGTGAATCTTCACTCTTAATACATTTAATATGACTAAAATCTCTAGTTTTCCTCTCCCTTAGTTTAGCAAGTTTATATATATTCTTCTCTCTATCTTTTGTACCTAGTTTAGAATAGAAAAAACTCCACAAAATTAAATTTGTATTTACCAGTTCACAAGCACGGCTTGGTTGACTGGAATGATGATGATAATCAAGATAAAACTAGCCATAGAATTAAAGTGTCTGGCATTCCGCCAATATTAGTTGATTACCACACAATGCCAAATTTATGAAAAGAAAGAAAGAACAAAATATAGAGCTATATCTACACATTTAATTTAAAAACTATCTAATTTGAACAATCATTTTCTAAAAATAATCCTAGAAATATCAGTTATTTGCATGTGTCATGTCAGAATTATAATGAATAAAAGATTGAATAAATGTTACACAGAGGAGAATAACAAGATAGAACTATTTATAAAAAAAAAGCCACAAAACTACTCTGACTAGCATAAATTCGGAAACTCCACAAAAAAATAAATAAATTTGAATTTACCATTTCAGAATAGCTTAGATCATAAAGATCCTCATCGTGGGCCCACTCATCCATGCTAAACTCGGGAAGTGGACGACAACCATTTGCATATAGCCATTGACCCTTCTCAATTTTCCGACAGTTGGGGCATTGCATCGCTCCCTTTATATTGAACGCAGAACCAATGCAATCTGAAGGTAATCATGACAAAGATAGAATAAACAAAATGTAAAAGGACAAATACAACACCTATAAAATCAAATATCATTGAAAAACTAGAAGAAAAGGAAATGTTCGCCATAAACAAGAATGGACCACTGCATGCACCAAAATGTACATAACATTTATATTTGGATCATAATTTAACACCTAGACATGCTAAAAGGAAGTATATGCTTTTACTATGAAAAATTAAAGCAAGCTGTGGTTGAACGACCGTTGGTAATTGAAGTCAAAGCAGAGGGATTATATAATAACCAGCATAGAGAAGGACAATTCATCAAAGTCAATAAACATGAGCATAGGAGTTATAGCGTTCGAATACATTGACAAGAACCGTTCTTAGCTAGAGATTATCATTTTAAGCCCCTTGGGTACTGTTTGCTCAAAAGTACCAAGCAAAGGGAGAACCCACGTTGGACATTTAATCAAAAGCTAACAGAATCCATTCTTCTATTACAAATTTGTTTCCTAAAAATAGATTTTTCAGAATCGCCCATGTATGGGATAGTCTGTTGGGTGGAAGCAAATTGTCTCTCCCTCCGAGTGTACTGGTGCCACCAAACAAGACTGATTAGTAAACAGGACGCAAGTGATGTTAGTAGCCTTCACCTGACGATCAATATGGCAATATGGTACTGGTCCCTTTTTTTAAGGATCAAGTGTCAGCAAATCGCCCCTATTCAGTAGTAGTAAATTTGGGACATAAACCCACTCTATCCAAACGCCCTTCTCTATTCTAGATTTCTAGGGGGCCTTTTTTGGCAGACAACAAATCTAGCCTTTAAATCACTTTATGCTTTACCATCTAAAACAACTTTCTATTAAATATTAATGACCCAATGATGGTGGCTAAAAGTAAAGGAACTTCCATTACATCCCCAAACTAAGATTATTTCACCCAATGTGGGAGAGGAATGTGATATTTTAGCATAAACTAGAAGATCAAACGCCAGATCTCCTGGACATATCAGTGGCAAAACTTTTTGTAGAAAGTTCAATCATATTTGTAGAACCATAACAGTTTAACCTTTAATTACTTACAAAATCGCTTGCTAAACCCAACTGATATTCTCTCAAACGTATAATAAAGGTATATTGGTAAAAATATAAAAACTCTCATTCTCTTCCTTCCAACCAAACAAAAAAAATGTGCCACCTCATCTATCCCTTTTACCATCCCTTTCATTCAACCAAACAAAAAGTGAAGGAGACACCTTCCTTTCTCTAGGAATGTCTCATCCATCCCTCCCCCTCTCCCTTCCAGCCATTTTTCATCCCTCCAACCAAACGAAGGAAAAATGTAGGCTTGACAAAATGGGCAGGTTGGGCGGGTTTGAATCGGGTCAGATATGAATAGGGTTAGCCCGCCAACCTAGTGAACCATTCTTTAATTAAGAAAATGTAAAAGTCATTTTTATTTTGGGCTAATTCCATCATCATATTGGGATGGATAAAAAATGGACAGATAAAAATACAAACCTATATTAATTGTGCAGGTTGAAATGAAAAAACCTACTTGATCACTTCAATCCAACAACTTTTTTTGGAAATTCTTTAAATTCTTACTATTTTATGAAATTCGAAACTAAAAGACCAAGTTGGCATGGACTGGTCCGTTTATATAAAATCCAATCCTTTTACAAGATCTGACCCGTTTACATGACCCTTTAAAATAATTATATTTAAAAAATCTTTCAACCATTTACAAATATCTAATCACTCTCAAATAGTAAAATACATAGCAAAATATAAGTGTCAACCTTCAAATGAATCAAATCCCACGAGTCCAAGTTAGCACAGGTCAGCTCATTTACAATATCTAGCCCACTAACATGGCCCGACCCAATCTATTTATTCCTTAAAATAATTCTAGTTAAAAAAAAAACCTAGATTCCCAAATCTAGGCCCCATATATATATACATACATACATATATATATATATAGAGAGAGAGAGAGAGAGAAACAAGGACATGGCCTGTTGTGTGATCGTGTGGGCTTCGAAACATCACAGCCATGGTTTTGAGCTTCATTGAAGAGAGAGAGAGAGGCAGATCAAAACTTGAAAGAGAGAGAGGGATAGATTGGAGAGAGACGTTGATCAGATTATCGAAGAGAGAGGGGGGCTGATTGGATCTTCGAAGAGAGAGAGAGAGAGGGGGGGGGGGGGGGGGGGGGGGGGAGGGTGATCGGTTTGTCGAAGAGAGAGAGAGGGACAAAGCCTGGTTAACAGAATTGTGAAATATGGACCCATTTAACCTGCGAATTAAATGGTTTATTTTAAACCAACCCATTTTTTTCCCATAAAATTAAACTAACCCATTCAAATCCATTTATAGCCGGGTTGGCGGGTTAGAGCCCATTTTGCCAGGCCTACATAAATGTCAAACAAAAAATTCAGAAGTTTGGCATGTACATGTATGGTACTCACATTGCTTTCACCAATGAAAGTAAAAAGGCATCGGACATCTGCAAATTAGGTGGCACCATTGCAATAAGAAACTTGGTTGATTTGGTGCCACTTATAACAAGTACCAGGAAACTTGAATAAAACTGTATAGCGAATCAATATTACTGATATTGTTGTGGGAATAGCTAATTGCATATAGAACTTTGGTAGATAGTCTATTGTTTAGACACATTGTGTTTTACAATTTTTATTTAACGTATACTGTTTAGGTACCTATCTTGATAAATTGTTCAAATAAATAACTAATAGGCCAAATTATCTTCTGAGATTAGAATTTTATGTAGAGTATTTTAAAATGCTAGGGTATATTTGACTCTCCCATTGCCGGTACCAAAGGCCAGATGCGAAAAGAGGTGGGTTGGTGTCACGGAGACAACCGACTGTAAAATTTATGTCAAATCTCTATTATGACGAATTCTTTTTCAAGTAAAACAAATAAAAATAACAAAAAACAGAAAATCTGAATAGGGACATGGAATATAGGAACATTAATAGAGAAGAGTAGTGAACTCATGGACACGCTTAAAAGGAGAAAAATTAAAATATCATGTTTACAAGAAACTAGTGGGAAGGAGAAAATGCAAGAGAGATTAGGAAAGGATACAAACTCTTTTACTCGGGTGGCAAAGATAATCATAGGAATGGGGTGGGCATAGTAGTTAACTGACGGATGAGAGAAAAAGTCGTAGCAATTAAAGAAAAGGCGATAGGCTTATAACCATTAAAATAGTGTTATACACAATGATACCAAATATAACGAGTGCTTACCTCAAGAAGCACTCTATGAGAATACAAAAGAAAATATTTTGGGAATCTTTAGATGAAATAATACAAAATATACCAAGTCACGAAAGTATAGTTATAGGAGGTGATTCAACAGGCATGTAGGACAAAAAAATACAGGATACGATCGAGTTCTTGCCTGTTTTGGGGGGTTTCCTACACCCTCAAAATGGGCTTTTAAACTCCAAAAGCCCGTTTCACAAAAAGTACAACTGTTTGGTGAAAAATTTAAACAGGCTTCAACAAAAATCTAGCTCCTTGAGAGCCCATTCAGGGGAAGCAACTAAAACTTACTTCTTACATGACTTCTTGGGAATCAGGCTATTGTTAAATAAGAGACAAATTTTGTATTACAATTCTGCCCTTATTTTAAAAGGGAAGTACAGAAGACGTTAAGGAGTTGCAGAAAAACTGCCAATTGACTCCCATTTGATCTCAAAGACTAAGGAGCAAAAGAGTTATAAGATTTGTGAACTCTCATCCAAAAAGTTCAACTCTGTAGTATTCTGAACAACCTTTCTCTCTCAATATATATATTTATATAATATTTTTTTTTGCAAACTACTCGTTCGTTTTATGTTTGCTGAAGTGATTCTAAAGTTAGGGTTCTATTATAGCTATAAATAAGAGTGAAATTGGGTCTAGATACTTTTGCTACAATCTCTCTCTACAAAAAAAAATTTCTCCTCGAACTACTGTCATATGGATTGGGTCAATTTATATACCTTGATCTTCACTTCGTCAGCAATCAGACAATGATAGTGAAAGTATCAACAATTGAAGTATGAACAAAATTGATATGCCAATTAATTGTTGCTCCATCATGGGTAATTTTCACTCCATCACTTTAATTATCTTTTTCGTTTTTTTTTCTTTTCTTTTCTCTTGCTACATCCCAATTCAACTCTATGCTATCACACTTATGCTATTCATGGATTATCAAGGATAAAATTATCAAATTAAATTGTGTTAGTAGTTAAAAGAACTTTAAAAAATGCATCCACCAAACAACTTTTTTCTGTTAAATCCCTTCGATTAAAACGCATTCTGCAAAGCCCACTCAGTGAAAGGAATTTTAGAATCAAGAAGCTCCCCCAAACAGAGCCTTCATGGGGGGCGGGGCTTTGGAGAAAAAAATGATGATAGAGAAACAATCTTAGAAATGGCAAGAGCATATGATTTAGCTATAGCAAATACCTTTTTTAAGAAACGAAAGAAACATTTAATCACTTATAAGTGAAGCACAAATAAAACACAAATCGACTATTGTTTATATAGAAGAGGAGAATGGGGTACATGTAAAGATTGTAAAGCAATCTCAGGAGAGAGTTTAACAAACCAACATAGACTATTAGCATTAGACCTCTTAATCAAAGAATCAAAAGGCCAAAATATAATGAAAGGACATCGACACATAAAGTGAAAAGATTTGAAAGGTAATAAAGGGCTACATTTTAGAGAAAAAATAGTTCAAGAAACACTTTGGGATTGGAAGAAAAATATAAATAACTTGTGGTCCAAAATAGCGGGTTGTATTAGGATCGTAACAAAAGAAACCTTAGGTGAAACTAAGAGAAAGAAGTTTATTAAAAAAGAAATATGGTGGTGGAATGATGAAATACAACAAGTAATAAATAAAAAAAAAGAATGGCAAAAGAGTAAGAAACAAGAGGATTTAGATAAGCTCAAAAAAATCAAATATGAAGCTAAAAAGATGGTAACCAAGGCAAAACAAAATGCATTAAATAACGTATATGAAAAATTAGGAACAAAAGAGGGCAAGATAGCTATTTACAAATTAGCAAAAAAAATAGGAAGAGGTTCACGAGAGACATGGATCAAGTTAGGTGTATTAAAGTTATAGATCAAACAATATTAGTTAAAAATAAAGATATATTAAAAAGATGGAAAAAATACTTTCAACAATTACTAAATGACGAGAACACTAGAGAAGAAGTTGTAAGTAATGACCCTTACATAGGGATGATAAATGAAATTCATAATAAGTAGAGGACACACTTAAGAAAATGGGTAAAACAAGGTCGTTTGGACCACATAACATACCTATAGAGGCTTGGAGAATTTTAGGAAAGATAGGAATTGAATGGTTAACAAAGTTGCTTAACAAATTCTAAGTGAATAAAGAATGACAAATGAATGGAGGAAAAATACAATAGTTCCAATTTATAAAAAAAAAAAAAGGGATATACAAAATTGTGGAAATTATAGAGTAATTAAATTAATAAGTCATACAATGAAATTATGGGAAAGAATACTTATCAAAAAACATATATACGAAAGAATAATTGAGCAAAGATTAAGGGACAAAACTTCAAAATCGGATAAACAATTTGGATTTATACAACGTAGATCCACTATGGAAGCCACATATACTTAATCACACAATTAATAGGAGAATATGGGAGTAAACAAAAAGACTTGCATATGGTTTTCATAGACTTAGAGAAGGCGTATGATAGAGTGCCAAGAGATATAATTTGGTTGGCCTTACAAAGAAAAACAAGTACCTGTAAAATTTATAAATCTCATTTAAGATATGTATCATGAAACATTGACTAAAGTTAATACCACATGCGGGGAAACTAGCGACTTCCCTATAAAAGGGGGACTACACTGAGGATCAGTGTTAAGTCCATACCTTTTTGTCATAATTTTACACAAAATAACGAATATCCCATGGTTCATGTTATTGTGGATGACATAGTATTAATAGATACCTCTAAGGAAGCCTTAGCAACAAAACTAGAAGTGTAAATTACTCGAACCTCCCCTGAGGTTTGGTCTAATTACTCTTGGATTAAAGTTTTTGCAAACTTACTCTGTCAGACTAACGATATAGATACCTCTAAGGAAGCCTTAGGAACAAAACTAGAAGGGTAAATTACTCGAACCTCCCCTGAGGTTTGGTCTCATTACTCTTGGATTAATGTTTTTGCAAACTTACTCTATCAGACTAACGATCTGCTAATTGAACTACCATTTCTTGTATATTAACTTAAATGCCCTCAACTTATAATGGTTAATTATTAAAATACCTCCAATTTTAATATAATATTAAATAAAAATACACTAAAATGATATTTTCTTTTTCTCTCTCCATCACCGCCCCCTCTCTACCACCTCCATCATCACGCTCTCTCTCTCTCTTTCTCCATTGCCCTTTATCTCCTCCACCATCACTCTTTCTCTCTCTCTACACTCTCTCCCTTGTCCAGCTCCCTCCACATATCACACACCAACACACGTACGTACACACACACCCACCACACATGAATCAAATACCAATATCCCTCCTCCAACACACATGGATCTAAAATCATCAAAAAAAATCAGTCATGCTTCACCAATACCCACCATCATGCTTCGATAATACATTCTCCTCCTCCAATTTCACACATGCCCTCGTGCCACCACCATGCTCCACCGATGAAAGAACACGAGATTTTGGCCACCATTGAAGCAAAGAGCTCGAATTGGAGATTGAGAGTGATAACAATCTTGACTCTCACCGCTATGTTAAAAAATATGAGAAATGATAAAAAAAAATGAGCTCTTAGTGCCTATGTTTTATAAAAGGTGTATCGTAGTATGCGATCATATATGACGTTATCACTTGCTTAGGGACCATATTTTTCCTTTGTACTTCTTAGGATTCCTAAGATCTATCTAATCTTAGTAGTAGATATTAACAAGATAGCCCATAGTTGTCAAAGGCGCGCGAGGCATGCACCTGAGGCGCAGCTTTTGCGCCTAGGGTATGCCCAAGCGAGGCGCATGCCTCAGGCACTGAGGCTCAAGGCGCAGCAAGTGCATGCTCTTTTTTTTTTTCCTCTCTCTCTTCTGATTTGTTTTTCTGCAAAACCTTTTCTTCTTCTTTTTCTGTTTTTTTTTTTAATCTTTGGAGTAATTTTATATCAAAAAATCAATGATTTTTTCCTCTTTTTTTCTTCTTTTTTTGGCGCTTGGTATTCCACTTTCATAATGGGGAGGCTGCCATGTAAATAGTTTGCTATGCCAAAATAATTGAATTGCAAGCATCTCCTTAGTTCTTACTTTTCACTCACTCCAGAATCTGTTTTTCTGTTTTATTTGTTATTAATTGCCACCAATATGCTTTTTATTTGCTCTCAATTGTAATTGTTGTATATTGTTTCACCCACTCACTACAAAAATGTTATATTTTTTAAAAAAAATTCAACTTGCACCTCACTTCAGTTAGGCCCGCGCCTCAGGCTCCAGGAGGCCTTAGCGCCTTAGTGCGCCTTGAGCCTTTAACAACTATGGGTTATACACTTAATTGCATATGTAGGTCGTTCGATTTAAGTCCTGGTCAATAAAATACCTTGGTTTACCTCTACGCACAAATTTGTGGCTTCAATCCAGTCCTTCAAGTGAAAAAGTAGGAGGAGGAGCACAATAAGTTTTTTTTTTTTTAAGTTCCTACCATAAATACAAAGTTGCATTAAACCCTAATGGCTAACCATATGATCCTTAAGTGCCCAAAAGGATAGGCATGCATCACACATTACCTCAACCATATGACTCATTTAGCATATTAACTCTTATGAACTATAAAATTTGAAATTTCAACTACAACTTCATCTTCAAGAAAAGATTGTTGTCAGTGTCAAGCTGACACAGTGATCGATTAAGTGCTTAAAATCACATAAAATTGCTGCTAGGTCACTCCAAAATGAGAGCAATAAGGATGAAAATCATGAAATGGATAGGGTCAAGCTAAACTAAAACGTTGTTAATAACGTCAAAATAACCTATTTAAATAGTTTAAAATTTTGTAGATGACAAATATACAATCCAATTGACCATTACATAGGCCTATGTGAATTATCTCAACAATCAATTCCACACTGACAACCTTCAATTCCAAGAGAACGACAAAACAATGCTTATATATTATTAGCTTCCAAACTCTTATTAAATTATAACCCAATTATTATTAATTTTACTCGGATCAATATATATAATGTGAAAGTACTTTATATTGCCTCCAAAGTTTAGTCACAACATACATTCTAATTTTTTTTTATCAGGTTGTACTCGCACACACATTGTCCACGCCAGGGTTGAACTCCTCCCCGCCTCTTCGAACACGACACAATAACACGACTCGAACACGACACGAATTAAGCGGGTTTGGGATTGAAGTAAGCCGATATGTTTAATAAATGGGTCGACACGAACACGACACGTAAAAATTGGGTTGGATTTAGGTATAAGTTGTCTAACCCATGACACGATTACAACACAATTACAACATGAGTTATTCATATATTATGGTTTTATACAAACTTATATATACATAGTTATATATATTGCAATTGTTTGTAATCTATTTGTTAATTTATAGGATTGATGTAGTCATAAAACGCAAAGATGAGATTGTTATGGTGTCTTCCCAGTTGTTGAATCACCTTAGTATATTTTTGAGTTTATATATAGATACAAAATTTATAATATAGTTTGATTTTAGGATTTATGTATTGATATGTACTTTATTTTTTATATGATCTTTGGAGAAATTTTTAGGGGTGGAGAAACTCATATGATATAAGTTAAACGGATTAAAAATGTTATTAAACAAGTCGTGTCATTATAGGACATGACACGGATAACACATGTTTAATAAACGGGTTGGGTTAGTGTTGAGGGTCTCTGACACGATTATTAAATGGGTCGAATTAGAGTTGAGTTGTTTAGTAGAATACTTATAGATCGACAAGACACGAACACGAATTGCCACCCCTAATAGGGAGGTTATACCATTCAGCTAGTGGCCCTTTGGTAAATGAATGAGTAACAACATACATTCTAATTCTTGTAAATCCATCAATATTGTTCCTATCTACTTTCCCAGAAAAAGAAGAAAAAAGAAAGACCTTTGCACGACAACAAGTCTCTTTCAACAGCCTAGGTCTCCTGATCTTCAAAACAAGTTCATTTAAAAACTTATGATCTTAACAAAATGCGAATAACAGTAGAAAATTCAGAGCCATCCAAACATTAAGGGGGTATAATTGCACAAATTCAACTATATCAAATCGCAAAATTATTATCTGACCATCAATTAAGTGCCTCATATTCAACCTCGCTGCAACATCGGTGAAGAAAAGTAAATAAGATCTCGACAATTTCCATACAACCCATAATTTTACATGGAATAAAATTTAACTTACCGAGATGAAATTCATGGCCACATTGAAGCTTCGCCCGAGATCTGTCCCCATTATCCGTCACGGCATCGAGGCAAATCGAGCACGAAACCGGCGACGCTTTGCCACCAACATCGCCGTCGTCGAGAAGATCAGAATCCCCGAATCCCATATCAAAAACTCTAATTTATACATAAAACATATAACTCAAAATATTGTATGAATCTCTCACAAGTTCCTCCAGAAAGCTTCGAATTTTGAAGCGTTTAAGGCTTTAAATAACTTTAGAATTGAGCGTCGATGCTCTGAAATCTAGAGCGAGAAAGAGGGTTTGTCTTGGAATCGCTGAGCAGAGAGAGGGAGAGAGAGAGAAAACGGAAGAGATCGTTCTCTCGATGTGGTGTTGTGTGTGGAAAAATAACAAAACAAAAGAGAGAAAAACAGAACCTCTTTTCTCTCTCCTCACCGCCTGTTTTAGGGCCGTCAGATTTGGGATTGAATGATTGATTATTGCAAGGACCTTTCAGTAACCGCTGTCCAAAAGAGAAAAAGAAAAGTATTTTAATTAATGGACGATTTGGATTGTTTTGGGACGGACGGACAGTTCAGATTGTTTGGGTGGATGGTTTTGGTTGAAATTGATGTCATCGAAGAGGTAAAGATTGTCTGCAAAGACGTGCACGCTTTTTAAGTGAATCGTCTGGTGGGCTCAAATTCGGTCCAATTCAAGTAACTTTCAATCCAAGTCTCCTACCTACATCAAAGGTTTTTTATCCCAAACTATAAAAATGGGACTGAAAATCAAGTTGGTGTCGGATTAATCTCGGATTGGATTTTTGATGCATTAAAATTATTACTTTTTGTGACACAAATAAAATAAAATATGAAAGAAAAAGAGGAAGAATAAGAAATCTTTTACTTTTTGTTAAATAAAAAATACTTATTTATCAAAAATTAAAAAAACACTTATTAGAGAGGGGAGAGGAAGAAGAGAAAATAATTATAATAACATTTTGATAACACGTAAATATTATATATTATAGTATTAGATAATATATGTTTAAAATATTCTTCATCATCTTTGTCATGTACAAATAGTGTTGGTCACATGTGTTCTTTCTCATTTTCTTGTTAATAGGCGTCACGCCTAATCTCTCCTTAATTATTTGATTATTAATATTTCATCTCAACTTTCGTATTTTTATCACATGCATGCGTTGTTCGTGTTTCTTTTTTAAAACCAACATTACGTCTCAAATAGCATAATCATTGTCCAATATACTTTTTCTTTTAATTTATTTGGCATAAAACTCCAATAGCGTTACTATCCAACCTATTTCAATTATACTACTTACATCATCATCAATTTTTCCTTCCTTTTGTACAATTGATCCTAAATATCAAAATATTTATGTTTAAAATATTATATATATATATATATATTAGATAGGATTATTGATTGACCTTAATTCATATCTAATCGAATTGTAAACGGATTATCAGATTAAATCTTCAATTTATATCTGAGTTATCAAATCGAATTCAGATCAAAATTTGACCCATTGACAAGTCTAATATTTTGCATGATTTAGGAGGTTATTAACAGAATGCTATTGGTTGAGGTTTTTTTTCCCACTTTATTTTTTTTATTTATTTTTTCAAATCGCAAAATAGTCATTTTATATTACTACTAAAGGCAGATTGACATTTTTACCTTATTTTCAAATTTTTAATAAGATTTTTTTAGGGCAAACCAACTCTAATTATAAAATTAATTATCCAAACTTGTAACATGTTAGGTTGAATTCGAGGTGGTTCGAATTAGGTTTCCAAGTCACACCTCTAATTACACAACAACAAATGCGCTGGCATTGATTGAATTTCTTAACTATAATGTAATGTGGGTCATTTTGGGTTGAGCAGTTTTTAGCTAAGATATTGGATGTTTGTGGATCTTAGTGGACAATAATCAACGGCATATAGATTTTTTTCTTATTTACACTAGTCCTGCTTCTAGGTCGAATTCAACTCCACCTAACAGACACATAGAATCTTCCAATTTACACCGTAGGCATCACTGTTTACATGCACAGATGTAACATTGTTCTCTCTCTCTCTATATGTTTACATGCACAGATGTAACATTGTTCTCTCTCTCTCTCTCTCTATATATATATATATAGAATGCAACATTACATAAATTATTAAATAGAGAGCAACACAACAACGAAGAAAATGTGTTGTATTCTTGATTTAATAATATTACACTGTTGTATCTTTTGGTGCACTTAAACTTAATTCCTTTATTTCGATTGTTCTTCCTCCTCCACAACGTTAAACTTTAACTTCTTTTTTTTATAACTGAAGGCTTTGCCTCGGCTAATTTTTAGGACACCAAGCAAAGCGCCCCTCCACACAAGTCGGGTAAAATTTGACTCGACTTGAATCGCGAATGTGGCTCCTAAGAAATTAATTGCACTCTAAAAAAATCGAACATTAGACCTGATTAACTTCCATACTTTCCCGCACAATCCCTTTTTTGGTCGGATTATACCAAGGTAAGAAGTAAACAAAAGCACAATGGCATCTAGAGGCAAAAGAATTGTTAAAACGGTAAGTAATATCTTTACATGCATCAGGAAAGATCCAAAGAAGAGTATGTTATCTTGCTCACTGTCACAGATGTATTATTTGAGAACAAATGATCCTCATAGGCAAATCTCTCTCTCTCTCTCTCGGACTTCACATACTTCAAAAATTTTAACATTGAGTTTAATAAGGTGATGATGTGACTGAATTTGAACTGCAAAATTTAACGGTTAGAGATGACATATTTCCGTTATTTGAACCTCTAATTTATTTTTCATGAGTTACGTTTTTTAATTTAATGTGATGGTGCTAATACTTTTTCTTGTTAAATTTAGAGACATTGGACTTGATAGTGATAAAAAAATCATTGCTGCTCATAATAATGATACCTCAAATGTCATACATGGAAATGATGTTTTTTAATTAAAAGTTGGAATGTTGGTAAAGAATCACTTAATCTCTGTACGCAAGAGTTATGCCATAAACAAAGAATTCAGTGTGCGAAAAGGTAAAGTACGACAACGTTGTCTATTGATCAAACTGTTGTTTATATTCTAGTCATTATTTTCTATATGTTTTCTTTTTAGGATGAAGTAAATTGAGGCAATGTAAATTTTATAATGAATTGAGCAGACTACTCATTTGATCTTCTATAAATCCAACAGGTCCACTCCATAGTGAAGATGAACTGGTAACGCATCCAAGATTAAGATATTCCTTTGAGGACACGTTAAAGGTCCATCCCAATTCCACTTTCATTTTCACAAGTACAAAATTAAATGGTCAAGGTATCTCCTTTATTCTTTCCATAGCCAACACAACACATTCTACATAAAATAATAAGATAGTTTTCATTTTTCACAAGAACAAAAATTAATGGGCAAGGTATTTTCATTATTCTTTCTATAGCCAATACAACACATTATACATCGTTTCATTTTCACAAGTACAAAAATTAATGGGGAAGGTATTTCATTATTCTTTCCATAGCCAACACAACACAGTCTACATAAAATAAGATCATTATTAAATTAACTATTTTATATGAAAAAACAAAAAACATCTTCCTATAATATAAATAAGAATGGTAAGATAACGATTGAAATAGTTATAAAATAAATTTATCAGACACCTAGAAACACACCAATCAAACGAAAAATAATAACGATAAAGTAAGAGCTATCAAATGAGACGAGGTTATTAAAAATTACTTTTATTCATATAGAAGAAGCATGAGAGTTGGCCTAAAAAAAACAAATATGCATACAAAGAATTAGTCTAGCATGGAGCAAGAAAATTTAGAGACTGCCTATCTAAAACCAATAACAGGCTTCCTTTTCAACACCCGCATAAATAAAACATAACTATTTCCAAATTCAGTCCATTCATTTCTCGAACCACTTCGTCCCCTCTACCATATGTTCATTCTCTATCAAACTTCCACCTTTATAAATTAATGGTTGAAATATAATGAGGGAATGAATTTACAAATATTCTAATACTAAGTTAAAATTACAAAAAGTATGTGAGCGCTAAACTCATTCACCTAATTAGCCAAAATTATTTGGCGAGTGGATTTAACATACATTTTTCCGCTAAAATTATTTGACATATAGAAGAATAAATATGTTGGATTATTAGTAAAATGGTCAGAGTATTTGGTTTATGTATGAAATAGTAAACAACACTTGAATATAGTTGGATAATTTTAAATAAAGTGAGTACCTAGAAATTTTCTTCCAGAATCACTTGTACATTTATAAATTGAATGGCTTACTTGTTAGCTTGGTTTCCATAGACAACCCTCTATTTATAGTCTACTTTCACTTCTTAGTTTTTATAGATTTTTCTATTCTTACAAAATATCTGCAATTGTATATTATTTTTTTATATTCTAGATCATTTTTATACACTTTTTCACCTCTTTAGTTTTTCTAGATTTTTCTATTTTTTCAAAATATCTACAATTTTTTATTATTTTTTCATATTCTACATCTTAGATTTTTGTACACATATTTTTCACATCTTATAATTAATTCGTCATAATGTTAAAAAAAATCAAAATACCAGCGGCTGTAAAATGACCAAATTGCCCACCTTTATAAATAAATAAAAAACCATTGATTCACACAACCCAAAGCATGTGGAGATTACGTCACCTCCTATTCATCTTCTTCTTCGCTAATTCAAGTTCTTCATTACCCATAATAGAGTAACCACTTAGAATAATGAAATAGATTATATTTGTCAAGAGGTGAAAAATCATATGGATATGATTCTCATTTAATTAATTGGATCGTTTCTTTGTGGATTCCTCGATGAAGCTTTTGTAAATGTATCTCCAAGTATTCCTTTATCATTTCCTCTAAAAGGAAGAGGTCTTCTAATTTTATGAAATTTTCTATTGCAACTGTTCACTCTTCCCATGTTCGCTACAACAACCTCCTAGCCCCTACCGAGCCTAAACTAAACAAATCTTCTCAAATCACACACCAATCTACTCCTTATGATCCATGCTACACTTTGAGACGAAGATCATTAAAATCTGTGGCCTAATTTGGTCATTCCCAATTTTAAAATTCTAGGGTTCCATATCAACTAGCTCATATTCCTTCAAACCTGCCATAATCACATCAAATTTATACATTTAATCAAGTTTAAAAAGAAATTCGACACTAGATTCCTCAAATAATATGATCAAATCCTCAAATTTCATTAATAACCAGTGATTGTACATGTATTTATCTAATTTTTCATCATTCATGTGTATATAATTATATATACACGGCTCAAATTAGATGTGGGCTAACATATGTAGAGCAAGAGATCAATGACAACTAGCATATGTAGAGCAAGACCAGAGAGCAAAAATTTGGTGATGGCGAGGGAGCCAGCGGCGAACTCAGTGTCGCTAAGGTGACCTAAGAAGATTATGGAGAGGATAGAGCGAGAGTAGAATGTGAGAGTAGTTAGTGCTATGGGAAAATAAAGGTTGAAGAGGGCTTTGGTGTCAGTGACGACATGTGAGTGAGAAAGCGATGTAGCTTAGGTTGAAGCAAGGGATCGACGATGGTTCAACGATGATGCCCGAACGGATCAACGCTAAGAACAATCGACGACGGCCCAATGGATCAACGATGGCGAGGTGACGGCAGCGAGAAATGAAATAGACAGAAATGAGAAGGTCTTGTCTTGGGTATGGTCATGGGAAGGGGTGCACACCGTCCGGTTCCTTATGGTTCCGAGTAGAATCAAAATCGAAACCAATCCCAACATTTTTTTTTATTTTAGAACCGAAACTGTTGAGTTCAATTCGGTTTGGTATGGTTCTTTACGATTCTGATTTTTTACAATTCCTCCTATCAAATTTATGCAATTAGATTGATTTATGCTAAATGCTTGCAAATTTTTCTTATAGATTTTGTTTCAATTTCATGCATAGTCACAATGTCATTTTGTCTCTCATTTCCTTAAGAGGAATACTGTTCGGCAAATCAAATAGGACTCTATTGTCCAAACATACTACTTTTCTTGCAAGATTCACTATATTTCATTAAAGTCTTTAAAAAATAAAACAAGCCATCCACTAATCAAAAGGTGGTAATCCTTTGTACAAACTGATACTGATATTGTTGTATATTTTAATACTATTATTGTTATGGTATTATGATTTATTATATTTTATATTTTATATATAAAACAGTAGATCTTAGAAGCTATTACGAGTAATATTTATTTATATATTATATATTTTTGAGTAAAATGCAAAAGATCCCCTATACTTTTCCTAGATTGAAAAAAAAAAAAACCTAAACTTTATAAAATAGGGAGCAAATGCAATCAGAAATGAAAAATTACAAAACTACCCATTGCTGAAAATTGTCAAATTTCTTTTTGCATTTTAATTATTCTATAGACAATGAATTTTAATGCACCAATAATAAACATATGAACCACCAATAAACATAACTTTATGTAATTTTTAAAACCTCACTAAACATATTTTAGATGTAATTTTTGGTGAATATTTTGATATATTTAATTTATAATTAAATTAAGATTTTTCAAAAAAAAATGTATATAAAAAGAATAAAAATGCTATTGTTGGAAAATCAAGCAATAAATATATATACGTTCAAGAATTAGATGTAAGAGTTTAAGATTATAACATATACAATATAGATTCATTATATTTAAAAAAAATATGTAATTACTGTAAATGTTAACCATTAACTTATTATGAAGTAGAAGAGAAATTTGGTAGAAGACGTGTTTGAATATAAATGTAGTACTTTTGTCAACTATCATGTAGTTTAGAAAATATTATTTATTTATTTTAAAATTTATAAAGGTATTAAAATATATAAAAAAATGTATGTAATTTTACCCAAATCTTAGAGGTAAATGGTATTTTTAGAAAAAAAATTTCATTGACCGAGAGTGATCATTTGCACAAAATGTGATAGTTAAATAGTTATTTGCACCAAAAAAAAAAAGTTAAGGGGTTTTTTTTTGCACTCATGGTAAAAGTATAGGGTTTTTTTTTTTTGCATTTTATCCTATATTTTTTTTATATACTTTCAAAGGGTTTCGGTTCTAAGGAACCATTGTATAATAATTTGATTGAGTTTACTTTGGCCCGATCCTAATAGACCTAGAACTGGAACCGAAATCTTAGTGAACGATTCCTTTATTTTAGAACCAGAATCAGAACTATAGTAAACAATTCAATTCGGTTCAGCCACGATTTCGGTTTCATCGGTTGTTTGTGCCACCCTAGTCATGGGGATGGTGGGTGCAATATTCGAATTACACTTGGTCCAGAAGGTATTAGTAAAAAATGTAAACTTCAGGAAACACTGTGTACAATTTAAAAAAAATTTAATCAAAGTGTGTAATTAATTAGACCAAACCTCAGGGAGGTAATTGTATTTAACTCTTTAGTTAATGAATTAATTCTCATGCATCATACCATCAATCAGTTCTTTTACTTGCCATCTTTTAAGTAGAGATGGTTCAAGAAAACTTACCATAATAAAGTTTTGAGCACAATGTGGTTATTGTAACTACTGTGGTTATGTTATCATAACTATGATGAAAATATGGACATTTCTCATTATGGAATTGTATCATTTGTAAATCCAAATCCCTACTATATTTATCTTAATATTTATCATGTTGAAAATATGGACATTTTTAAGGGATACACGTCAAATATACAAGGCTATGTTTGGTACCATGGGAAAATATATATGGGAGGGGATATTCGCACTCCTCTTTTCTACAATTGCACTACACCTACCTTTTTCTTTTAAATAAAATGACAAGATAGTCTCTAAACAAATTAATACATCATCCCTTATTTTATAATATCAGAACTACCCTTTATACTATCGAGTTAAACTCTTTTTTACATTCTTTAGTTTCTTTATTTTATTTTCTTTGGGTCCTATAAAAAGAAATGATTTTTTTTACTTTCTTTAGTATTTTTTTTTTGTCTTGTCAAAATGAATAATTTATTCAACAAAAATAATTTTTTTTGCTTATTTCAATAGAGATAATTTCTTTTTTTGAACCTATCAAAAGATATAATTTATTGAATAACAATTAAAAAAAAAAAAAATTGGTACTCTCAATGTATATCGTTTATTCAACAAGAATAAATTTTTTTATGTACTTTTTTTTTAGTCCTGTCAAGAGAAAATTTATTCAACAAGGATAATCATTTTTTGGGTACTTTTTAATTTTTAATTCCTACCAAAAGAAAAAATTTATTCAACAGAGATTTTTTTTTTTTATCTCATGTCAAAAGATAATTTCTTTAACATATATATATCTATATATATTTTGGTCTTGTCAAAAGAAATAATTTATTCAACATAGTAACTCTTTTTGGTTCTTGTAAAAAGAGAGAAATTTTTTTTAATTAATTTTTTCGAAATATTTTTTTTTGGAATCGAGGACCAAAAACATTAAAGATAAGAGACAAATAGAATGTCTAAAATGGTAGTTTAGTATTTTGAAAAAAAAGTTAATCATTTACATATGAAATGAATGTTAGAAGTGACATTTCTCCTAAAATGAGAGTGCAAACGTAAAAAATAAGAGTGCGAATATCGCTTCCCTCTATATATATATATATATATATATATATATATATATATATATATTAGTAATGAGAAAAAAGAAGTCAAAAGAAAGGAATGAAAAGAATAGTGTTAAATTTTTATGGTGTTTGATTGATTAATAAAAGAAATGATAGATAACTTATTTTGGAAAAGAAATGAAAGGAAACTATTTTAAAAAAAATTACTATTATACCCTTTTATATTTAAATGACAAATTTTAATTTTTTCAAAATAATGACAAAGTTAATATTAACAAAGTTTCATTAAAAAAAAGTCATATTCACTATAAAAACTTAATTTAAATATTTTGATATGCATAAAATTAATCAAGGTTGTACTTTTAAAATAATGCAAGACATGATGTCATAGCACTTGTTGTACCTTTTTGAAACTCCTGTCTCATAGTTTTTGACAAATTTAAACAAACTATCGTTTCTATTCAACTCATTTTGTGTTTGGTACGCAAGAATGAAATGTCTATTCCAACCATTTCTTTGTTGGTATGAATCTTAAGTTCATTCATTTGTAATGAAATTTCATTTTTAGGAATAAAAATTCATTGCATAGTTAAACATATGGAATGCGCATTTCATTCCCAATTAGATTAAAAAAAATATCATATTACCAAAAAAGCCTTCACCTACACCACCACCACTTCTACCACCACATCGGCTCTACCACCACCTTCATATTGCTACCTTCCTACTCCACCACACTACCACCTTTATATCGCTACCTTCCTCCAACACCACCGTCGTCGCCGTCTCCACATCACATCGCCACCACCTCCACTACCACCACCACACCACTGCCACCACCTCCACATCGCCACATTCCTCCACCACCACACCACTGCCACCACCTCCACATCGTCACCTTCCTCCACCCCCATACAACCACCTCCAACCCCCCCGCCCCCCACCACACCAATCCACCTTCACATCACCACCTTCCTCCACCACCTCTATCACCACCACACCGTCACCACCACCACACATTTGTTGGTTTAATTTATTTATCACTAAGAGGAGTATTTTGGAAATTTTAATTTAAAATTTATTTCATTTCATATTTGCAACCAAACAATGGGATAAAAATGATCATTCCATTTTATTCTCATTCTCATTCTCACCTACCAAACGCAGCATTATAGATTAACTATGTGGTGTCACTCAAATGTGGATCACAATCAAGCACTGAAAATCAACAAAATGTTTCTACTTCATCTGTTTTCGCGTAAAACATTTTTTAAAAAATATTTCAAAAAAAATTTACTATTTGATTGTATATTTTAAAAGAAAAAATATTATACCTATAAAAAAATTTCATACCAAAATATTTGAATTGATACAACCAATTTATAAAATATTAAATAGCTAACTTAATTGATACTACCAAACATCAAAAATTTTCAAAAATATTTTTACGTGGAAAAGAAAAATGATTTGCAAGCTCAACACTTCAACCTAAGTTGGGATGCTCTGGGACCCAACACAACTTCACTTTAAGTGTTGGTCCGAATGAAAAGTAGAATTTCATCTATCAAATATTTACACATTAATATTTGACCAAAAAATAAGTTCATGTTTCCCACAAGTGTATATATCATTTTCATGTCGAATGGTAAAGTACTCCTCATTTGGATTCTTCAAATTAATTGTTCCAATACAACCAAATGGCATAGGTGTGCCATTAGCTCTTGAAACCGGAATAGATGAAAAAAAAAATAGATGTAAAAAAAGAACAATCACTAGACAATTCATAGCACCTAAAAGATTAGTATTATTACATTGTATATAAAAAAAAAAACTATAATAATTTTTAATCCATTAAAAAAAAAATCACATTGTCTTTTTTATCCTAATAATTTTTGGACTAAAAGAAAACAAAATAAATAAGACATGGCAGACTTATATGATACTAAGAAGGCACCACAAGATTCACTGCATTTCAAATACAAAGAAAAAATACAGAAAAACTAGATAAAGTATTTCACCCAAAAACAAAAAGGAAAATCAATAACAGAACATGAGAGAAATGCAACTGTTCAAGATTAATAAATCCCAAAATTAGAACTTTATAACAAGATTTTTCCAAAACATATATACATTAATATAAAGAAACAAAACTCAAGAAAACTGAAATTGAAATATTCCAACAACAACAAAACATTCTGAGAAAGTTCAGCAAAAAATGTATATAAAATAAAACATTACTTATCCTTCTATGATACTAAGAAGGCATCACAAGATTCATACCTCCCAATTCCACTTTGATTTTTACAAGTACAAAAATAAGTGGTCAAGGTATATTTTGCCCACTCTATCTTCATTGGCCACACAACAAACATCATCTACATGAAACAAGATTTTCATGCTTCAAATTGCAAATGATCCAATTGCCAAATTCACATGAATTTCATGTCTAGGGTTTAAGACAAATAGACTTGGACTAATATATACCAAAATACATTACATAAGAATTTTTTTTTTGCATAAGCAAGCTACATGTGTATTATAAACACAAAGGCGCAAGAGGCCATACAATGTACAAGGGGCATAACCAAGGATGTACATAAAGAATATATTTAACCCCTTTCCAGCAAACCAAAAACAGGTAAAACAAAGAGAGCCATACAAAAAACTATTATCCATGCAAAAACCATTTAGTAGAATTATAGCCATAAGAATGTACAACAAATTAGGCATTTTGCAAATTTCAAATATTAAAGGTCAAAATGTCACAATAAATTTTGTATGTATGACTGTATGAGCATGAAAATGAGTAAAATTTTCACATTGCAACTTTACATGTTAATTACTATTTGGCACTGTCCATTGCATGTTCATTATCTTTAATTATCTTCCATATCAAATGGTTTAACATCATAGTGTGTGAGCTCCTAAACAAATTATTTCACATACTACAACTGATGAATCAAACTCCCTAATGTTGGCAACAGTTGAAACTTCACCTTGAAAAGTTACCTTAGAATTCTCGAAACAGATGTGTGCAAACACATCTACACAAAAGCTAACCTATATTTTTGCTAGCATCTTGAATGTACTGTTCTTGATTTCTTGAATGAAATTTAAAGCAAAATTTGCTTTTTAAAAGCAATGAAACTACTTAAAGCAAACATATCTTAGCATGCATAAGCTTCAAAATGACCACACTCCCAAACCAATCCACAAAACTAAAACAAAAATCAAGAGAGAACAAATCACAAACCTTCATGATTTCCACTATGGTCCCACCACTATTTTCTAACATGGCTTGTTAGAAGTTCAAAATGCCCAAAGGTTTCTTTCATTAGAATAATCGATAGCAAATAAACAAGTTTGAGAGAGTGAACGATCGATGCATGTGCACCACTTGCTATGATCACCATCAAACATAATTTTGTTTTATTTAAAGAGATAATGACTCCATAAGGTGATAAAAGTTTTTTTTTTCTTTTTCTTTTTAATGACAAAGCATATGTTTACTGTGATGACCATCAAAGATGTGTGGACACAGCGTATTCGACGCAAAGTCATATCAAGCATAACATAATCGAGTCTATTATCACAACCATGAAATTTTCTCAACCTTTCACACCATCATATGTGATGACTCAGCCGAGTCCCTATCCTAGAGAGAAAGGGATTGCACTAATTCGTTAAGGACTCGATCGAGTCTCATGTGAATCTGACTCCCATAGATACTGATGAGTATCGAACTCGAACTTGAACTTGAACGCAACCGAGTCCGTTACAACTTGACTAATATGCTAGAGACTCGGTCGGTACGGAGAATTGTGTCATCATCGCAACTCTCTAGGAGTAGGTTTATTTTATATGATATTCTGCATGTTAGAGTGGGATATATGAATATAAATTTATACCCCTTTGTAGCCACCAGACTACCAGAATCTCACTAGCCCTGGCACCACCATGCCTTTGGCACTTCGATCATCCATGCCATGCCCAATGCCTTCTGCTTGCCTCCCACCAGGACTGTCCTCTCTTCCTCTTCGACGCCCTACCCCAGGTGGTTTTATATCTGGGAAAGTAAAAGTTCATCAATAAAGCAACAAGAAATAGCAAGATTTGTAAATTTTAAGTGATAAATGGCATTCATCAAATCTTCTAGAGCACGCATGCCAGTAAACTTGAGACATTTTTGTCTCCCACCTTTTATTGACTTTTTTTTTTTCTCTGAACTGAAAAAGAACAAGTAAACATGTCAACCTCACATAAGTTCTAAGTTTTAAGCAGACAGTCTCACTAAGTTTTTGTTACATCAGGGCTAACTCAACAAAAGAGAACTACTGAGTAGCATTTGGGCTGCTAAAAAGCAGCATCAGAATATATATTGTATATAATCAGACAATTATAATGCCATTATGTTATGTTAGTCCCACTTACGTGGATGCTAGGGGGGGACCAGATACATATACCTTTTGTTATTATTTTAGACAACATGGTTGCTATTGAACTCTCAGACAAGATACAAACATGTCTTCCTCAACTCTATTAAACAGATTTAAGTTTGTGCAATATGATTATAGTTCTTGTCCAGAGGCTGAAAGGGTCAAAATGAAAGATCTTATACAAAATTTTTACATACTTCTGGTTGAATGTTTGTGGTGACTGGTGACTATTCATAGAAGATGTCTGCTGACACCAGAATGGCCATTTGACCACACATCAATGATCATGGTTAAAAAAAAGACATGCTTAAAATGGTCAGATTTAGGGGTCATAAAAGATGAGCAGTTTTGTAATATACTAGCAATATTATGTAATTTTATGATGCCACCTTACAAGAGGAAACCATTAAATTGTCTTCACAACAATAGTGAAACGAAATGAAAGAACAATGCAAGAGAAAGGAGAATTGAAAAGCAAAATTGTAGTTGCTGTAAAATAATCTCTTCAATTAGTTATCAAACCCTAACAATTATATGGCTTCATATAGAATTTCTTCCTCCTCAATTTATGCCATAGATTGGACAACTACCAAATATAAATAAAAACCAAAATAGGATAGTTGCTGAAAATCAGAAAATTACATAAAATCAGAAAAATTCAAAATATGAAAAGTTTCTAAAAATCACAAAGTTGATTCCTGAAATACAATAATCTTCTTATACTAACACAGAATACATTTGCATAAGAAACATGAATTTTGCTAGGTTCCCTTTGAAACTGGATTGATTCGCAAAACTCGATGAAACACGTATCATGAACTAAAAGTTTAATCAACTTTAATTTTTGTTCCAACAAACGCCTAGAAATTGTAGTGCGCTCCAAATATTGATCTCAAATCATATCATAAAAGTGAAATCCATTATTTTTCATCTCCATGGATCCAAAAGCTTCACGATCAACAACATTTTTCAAGTTACATAAACTTGTTTTAGTGCCCGAATCTTCAAACAATAACCAATGGTTAGACATGTATTCTTGCAAATCTCCCGTTGGTGAGAGGTTAAGCATTTCCTTTTTTTCCATTGCTATTGTTACCACCACAATCTCATGGCTTCCTCCATTTTGAGATCCTTCTTTCGTAGCTTCCTTATCAAAGATAGATAATTGATCCCAATCCATAGACAGTTTTGACTCATATGATTCAATGTGAGGTTCTTCGCAAAAAATTAGAGACTTACTCCGGTCAAAGAATGGCTCTATAATAGTCGACGTTATGAACGATCATGACTCATCATTTGTTGAATCATTCTCTAATCGTAATAAAACCTTTCCAACCATGGCTCCTCACGATTGACAAAAATGTTCGCATCAGACTCGTCATCATCATCATAAATAGGTACTGCGCTATTGTGAAAAGGATTGACAAAATCCTCTTCAAGATTGTCCTCCTCCTCATGAAACTCAGGAATCTTGAATTTGATATTTGTCGGCTAACAACGGTTAGTCTGCTCATCAGGTGATCTATGGTGACACGGAACATAGAACGAATTTCTCGCAGTAGTCTCAGTGCTTAACACATCGTCATCCATCAAAAAATTGTCATCAACAGGCAGGTTGACAACACGTTGACCTAATAGTTGAATGAACAACTCAACTTGTCTCCACAAAAACTCTATCTCGTCTTGGTGTTGTTGGGGTAAGGGTTCAGTAGGAACCTACATCCTAAAATTTCCTCCCTTCGGTTGTTGTCGTGGAGGCATGATTGAGTAGTTGGAAAGCCAAAACCAAAGCTCTGATACCACACTAATGCCACCTTACTAAGAGGAAACGATCAAATCATCTTCACAACAATATTGAAACGAAATAAAAGAAAAATGCAAGAGAGAGGAGAATTGAAAAGCAAACTTGTAGTTGCTATAAAATAATCTCTTCAACTAGTTATCAAACCCCAGCAATTACATGGCTTCATATATAGTTTCTTCCTCCTCAATCTATGTCATAGATTGGACAACTACCAAATATAAATGAAAACCAACATAAGATAGTTGCTAAAAATCAGAAAATTACATAAAATCAGAAAAATTCAAAATATGGAAAGTTTTTACAAAATCACAAAGTTGATTGCTGAAAACTAGGAATTCTGTTTGACTTTGACCCTCCTTGCACTCCTACCCCTCTTTGGGTGCTCCCAACGGTTCATAAAATCACCCTCATGTTCTGTGACTACATCATTTTAAAACCACATGAAGATATTATATCATGCCAATTCAAAAAATTACTTGTGATCTTCAACTTAATGAGTAGAACCAAAGAGATATGAGAAGTAATGAAGCATTCATTCCAAAAACAAAGCATTATTATGAGTATCAAGTTGTAAACTGCCCAAAACAGCTTCTCATTTAATCTCTAGAAGACAAAAAGGACTTCCACGCCAATTTCAATCCAACTTAACTTTCTTTATGTCATTCACAGCACAGTACAACGTAAACACTCGCATCCTTCAATTGGTGCCTGTTAATGCACAATAGAAATCATGTACTCACCCATTAAAAAAATGTTGTGACAATTAATGAGACTGTTTTCGAGGTCGTTATCATCCCACTAAATTGTGATGTTTTGATTTTTATATCAGTAATCGTCTATTTCCGTCGTGCAACACATTTCCTCACCCCCCACCACCAAAATGCCGCAAAGGATAATTGTTGATAGAGATCCTCCATCTAGAGAATAAGCATCCTAGAAAATTGAAAAACATTAAGAAAGAGCAAAACGCATAGGAATAACTTACAAAAAGCATAATCATGTACCCACAAAGGAGATGAATTGCCTTATACTTCCATATCATTTGTGTAATTATGATGGTATTTTGTGCAATCGTAATATTTCCACTGAAGAGTGCATAGTCTAATGAATATGACGCTAGGAAACCTAAACATCCAGTTATTGAATTAAGGAAGAATAACAAAACCCAAAAATCTGGGTTCCAATTTTTCCCAAACTGGCTGCTAAAAAGGGTACAAGAAGTCTGGTCAGCAAGCAACCAATCTCTACACTATCACCAGAAATGCGCTTCTACAGAAGGTGTCTCAGTTAAAGTTTGAACCACTGCATCACAGAAGGTGTCAGTAAAGTACCTTTGCAATAACAATTGGTAAAGACTTAACAGAAAATGCCTTCAGGAGCACATCAATGTCTGATTTGGCTAAAATGCATCATTCCAGAGATTAAAACTTAAAAGCAGTGAAAACCTCTTTCATAAAATCATTGGTTAGAGAGAGAGAGAGCACTTTGCAAGAGAAGGAAAGGCAACAATTTTTTATTGATAAGTGATAAGAATTGGACTCGTTAACCATACTTATCCCTTTTTTATGCCATGTCATTACTCTTCCTTTTGTGTCAGTACAATTTTGTCAGAAAATATAATAGGAAAGTATAGCATGAAAGTACCTTTTGCTCCGAAATTATGTCAAACAAATTCAGCCGCCCCCAACCCATTCTTTTGCCATCTAACATATTTGTTAGTCAATCGTGTAGTTAATGCTGTGATTTGTGCCCAGCTTCCGTCTTCAACGGTAAAACGTGTCAAATTCCAATGGAGCTTTGTCCAAGACCTTCAGGGCCTAGATCAGACCACAAAAAAGGGTGTCCTTTGGTTGGGGAACTTTTGGCAGATCAAAATTTAAAGCCCGTTAAGAGAACTTAAAGCTTGCACCATGAAACCAAAACCTTAAGATTTGACACAAAATTGAATTTAGAAATTAAATAATGTTGAGATGCAGATGACTTCATGAAGGTGGACATTCATCCAGTTATACAATTCACCAAAGACCCATTTTAACTTTCCCCATTATTTTAGTTCCACTGCTTGCCACAACAATAACAAATCTTTTAACATTAAATGCTCATTAACAATCCTAACTATCCACTTTGTCACTGAGTGAAGAAGTTGAAGAAAATAAATCAATTGAATCAGTTCACTGTTGGATGCCCCTGTGCAGACTTTACATAGATAAAACAGAAGCTACAGTAGAAACAATCGTATCAATTTAACAAAAAAAGCAATAATAGAGCTTCAAAGTACACCAAAAGATATCCAATCCTAGCTTAGGGAAAAAAGTAAAAGAAAAAAAAAGAAGAATCCAATCTTAATGAAATTATCAAATCAATGCGGTGAGTAGCATACCATCTTATGTCATACAAACGCAATTTCTACTGGTGTAAATCTACAAGCAAACAAAATGTAGTCAGAAGTACAGCACAGATAATCAAAAGCATTACCAAAGAAACTGCTCTGTTAGGTTGCTAAGAAATTGTGAAAGAGAAAAAAAATAATTAATCTTGAAGCCTAAAACAAATGCAATGACTCAATTGAGCCTCACAGAACTACGTGGGTTTGTTAGGTTTTTCAGTTTCCGGAAACCAAAACAATGTAAAGCATTGAAATGAAGTTCTTCTTTCTTTTACTTTCCTCAGTTTTCTAGACAGCCAAACAAACGCAATGATTCAAGTGAGCCTGATAGAATTACATGGGGTTTGGTAGGGCTATCAGTTCCCGGGAATCAAAACAATGTAAAGCATTGAAATGAAGTTCTTCTTTCTTTTACTTTCCTCAGTTTTCTAGACAGCCAAACAAATGCAATGATTCAATTGAGCCTGATAGAACTACATGGGGTTGGTAGGGCTATCAGTTCCCGGGAATCAAAACAATGTAAAGCATTGAAATGAAGTTCTTCTTTCTTTTACTTTCCTCAGTTTTCTAGACAGCCAAACAGAGGAATAATTTTTAAAAATAAATAAATAAATAAATACAACACACATGAAACCCTAACTGTTGATGAAACTCGAAGCTTCAAATTCTAGAACATGGGAAATGCAAGAAATGGCAAACACGAGAGAGACGATTAAAGGGAGAACCTTACTTTATCGATCTTTCCGTGGAACTGTGAAAACGATTGTATTGTGCATCGCCGCTATTTGAGAAATAAATAAATAGAGTTTCAAGGAATTGTGGTTGAGTAAAATACGAAATTGCTATAATGCCCCGAACTTTTGAGGCTTTTGATATATTTTCCCATCATATGTTAAAGGATCTAATAAGTCACACCGACTCAGAGCAAGAGCAAGTACAATGGCATATTCTATGTCACGCAAAGAGAGTGGTGGAGCACAATGTATTTACACTGACCTCTTTAAAGTTTGAATAAATTACACACGAATAAAGCGTTTACGATTTATTACTTTCACATTTTCTAAGATTTGGCGCGTGTGCTACACCCCTAGCGTATTATTTATGTAAGAACCGTTAATCAAAATTTTAAAAATGACCATTTTACCCTTTCATTTAATAATATTTTATATTAAAATATTGAGGATAAAAATGACATTTTGCACTATAATTTAACTCTTGTTAAAGGTTTAACGTCCACAGGGGAGGCTAGAGTAATTAGGGGTGCATACGGTATTGTTCCCCACGGTTCTTGGTGGAACCGAAACCGTTACCAACGGTTCCTAATTTTCGGAACCGTAACCAGAACCGTTAAGAGTTGGAACCGTGAGGAACCGAACCGCGGCTCCTTAGTTCTTTTTTTTTTTTCAATGAAGCTTGAAAATACAAAATATATATATATATATATTCATTAAATAAATGTGAGACCTACAATCTAAAAATGGCACCCTATATATATATATATATATATACACATATTTAATATAAAACGCTTTCGTTTTCAGTTCCGGTTCGGTTCCAAGAAACCGTTACCTCCAACGGTTCCAGTTCGGTGCGGTTCTACTGGTCCTGGAACTGGAACCGTTGGTAATGGTTCCTAATTTTAGGAATCGGAACCAGAACTATAGCCATAGTTCGGTACGATTCCCCTTGGTTCCGGTTCCGATTCCAACGGTTCTTTGTGCACCCCTAAGAGTAATAATGGCCAAACATTCCATCCATGTATAATTTGCTTAAAACTTAAGGTAGGTCAGTGTAATTTACCCTTAAAAGAATTATGTAACTTAGGTTAGGAGTAGAGGTGCACCAAAAAAAATGGTAAAAAATTCCTTTTTATGTGATGACTTCGTTAATTTATATTAATTTTGAAAAGAAAAATGATTTGTAGTCTAAGAGTAAGACAACTCCTGCTTTTAATTTTTTTTATGTGAGTGGGAGGTGTGGGTCCCACCACTGATGTCAATGGTGCGGCCCATGCTCCTCACTCGCATAAAATTAGTCGGAGTTGCCTCGATCTCTCTATCTGCACTCTTTTGAAAAAAATAATTGAGAATTTGAATTCGGACTCCAGTAGAAAGTATTTGATATCTCCAGGGTATCAAGAATGTAGTATCTTGATGAATTGTTAGTGTTTATGCCCAATTTAGCAACTATCGACTACTTTTTAGTGGAAGACTATCGCTGCCACTTTTTAGTCAGTGGAAGGCTGTCACTGCCATTTTTTAGTGGAAAACTATCGTTGTCAACTTCCAATGGATGTTGCTATTTTCAGAAATTGCAGCATGTGAAAGGCCAATGAGAGAGTGACATGTGGCAAGTTGATCGATTCAAAATTTAAAATATGGTTAAGGTACACGTGGCACAAGGTGAACGAGTTGGTAGAGGGACATGCCTAAAAACTAAGAGAAGTGGCCACAAAAGGGATAACTCTCATTCGATAACTCTAAGACATGGGACGCATGAAAACATCTGATTAGAGGGACGTGGAACATTTCAGCGGAAGTTACAACTTCCAATAAGTGTCACTAGAACTATCAACAGTAATGCTCTAAAAATGGGAGAACATGGTCTCAAGCATACTAGTATTATGAGAAGAGCAATGAGAACATGGGACATGTGACAAATTATGATCATTACCCGGTGAAAGTCCTCAATCATCATTAGAAAATCAACGGTAATTGCTCTATAAAATGAGAGAACGTGATCTCAAGCATGCAAACACTATGAGAAGAGTAAGGAGAATGTGGGACATGTGGCAAATTTTAATCATTGCCACACAAAAGTCCTTAACCACCATTAGAAACCATCAGCAATAACTGCTAATGTAAAGTTATGGAATACAAGAGAACATGGACTCAAGCATACAAGAACAATGAGAATATCAAGGAAAACATAACAAAATTTGGTTACTTCCACATGAAAAGTCTTAACTGCCATTGGAACGGTCGTCATAAAACTGTCATTTGAGAAGTTCATAAATAGAACACTTCTATGAACATATCAAACCATGTTTAACACACAATCCAAACAACACTTCAATTCAAAGTCCTATACTTTATTATCCTTTTACTCAATTATTTTAATTAATAAAAGTTTTATTTCAAGTCCTGCACTTGCTTTATCTCAATTCTAGCAATTATCTTTCATTATTTTGCTTTCATTGTATTGTTCTTCAATTCCTTTAATTTTCAAGTCAAAAAAACACTTTTGAAGTCATTTGTTCCAAAGGCAAAAAATAAATAAAAAATCCTTGGAGGTGATCATTCCAGACGTCCTTAAAGTCGCCTGATCCTCACTTTTCAACTGGAATATAATTTGGATCTTCATTTGAAACTAAATAAATTTTTCGCAGTGTCACTAAAACTAAAGATTAAACCAAACAGTTAGTTATTATTTACTATTATTGGGAGAAATAATGAATATTGATTGATGGGGCTATTGCATAAGGTCTGCTTGACATGTGTTTTATTTTCATTTTTTCTATTTTGTTTCGGCACAGTAGAAATAAAGTATGTTTGGCACTGCCCGTTATGTTTTGAATAGTGTCAAATTGTTTCAAAATTTTGGACCAAAATTAGAAACACCATTTTGGGTGTTTTTATTGTGTTTTTGCTATTGTAGCGAGAAAAATAAAATTAAAAGACTTAAAACACATTTTTATTATGAAATAATTTTCGATTACTATTCAAAACATTCATAACAAAAATAATTGTTCTATTTTAGACAAAAACACAAATGCATGCTAAACAGACGTGCCAAGATGAACCTATTATCAATCCTATTACAATTTGGATTGACCCTATAAAGAATTCCAATTGTTTTAGGAAACCATCAAGTCACGTACTCACACTCAATAAGGCCTGTTTGGTAACACTTCCGATTTCAAATTTCAGTTTTCATTTTCATTTTTTTGAAAGTCACAGTAGAAATCGCATTTGGTAACGCAGCTTTCATTTCTATAAAAAAATGAAATTGATGCCAAAATTTTGACAATTCTTAGGCATAATTTGAAAGTTTCATAACGAAGCTTTCAGTTACAGATTTCATTTTTCAGTTCAAGTTTTTATTTCTGATTTTTTTATAAAATACAATAAATAAAAATTTTGCTTATTCAAAAATATAATATAATACAATAAATTAAAATTTTATAAAAGACAGGAATAAAAAAATTAGAAAATACAACAAATAAAAAATTGGTTACTCAAAAAATATAAATATAACAAAATAAATTACAATAAATAAGAAAATTATAAATAAGAATAAAATAAAATAAATAAAAAATTATAAGTCAATAAGAATAAAAATATTTTATAAAATACAATAAATAAAAAATATATATAAATAAAATAATAATAAATAAATATATAATATATATAAAAATATATATAAGAAGAAAATACAATAAAATAAGAGCTATATATAAATACAATTATATATAATATAAAATATAATATAATAAATACAAAATTATAAGTCAATAAGAATAAAAACACTTTTTATAAAATACAATAAAAATATATATAAATAAAAATAATATATATATATAAGAAGAAAATACAATAAAATAAGAGTTATATATAAATACAATTATATATAATATAGAAATATAAAAGGAAATAAAACAAGTATATATAATAATATATGACAATTATCAAAAACATGTAAATAGTTAGAATTTATGACAATTATAAAAAACATGCAAATGTTTAAAAATGAATTTTTAATTAAAATAAACTAAAATAAAATCCTAACAAATATAATTTCAGAAGAAAGAATATACATTATCACATTTATGTTGGTTAAAATGAGTTTGAATCATATTACTCAAACACAATTTTTAGTCAAAGATGCCACTATTTTTTTTTTTTTGAAAATTATTTTTGGGTTACCAAACATATTTTTAGATTTGTGCTTTCAAAATTTTATCAGCATATAACATTACAAAACATATTCTGCTTTTGACAAAAATGTCAGCACAATAAATTTTCAGATTTCATTTTTCAAAAATTCTAGAGCGTTACCAAAGAGCCCCTAAGTTGTTTGTTTCATATGCTAGCAAAGTAGTAGTTATGTGTAGGTGCTATGTATTGTAGGACCATTCCTCTTTTGCTCGGAGAGTTTATGGTCTGAAATTTTCAATTAATTGATTTGAATTTGAGAAAAAACGTATTATTAAATACCACTTACCCAAACAATCTGCTAACAACACTACATGCTCTCTAGTGCACATTGCAAATGTGTAAACCACACTTGGTTAGGCTGGACCTCCTCATGATTCTGGAAATAGGGCAGAGTATATTACAAGAAAGCTCAACCTTTAGAATGTCCTTGCGGTTAAACAATGGTAAATCATCCAAAAATTATTTCATAATTGTACACTTGGTATTTGAAATATTAATGTAATAAGCAGAGCGCCACTATTCAGTATTTCAAATACACCAACCAACCACCAACGACGAATTGAATGACTTTTTTAGATGAATATCCATGTCGCGTGTCGTGTGTATATAAAGAGGAAAAGACTAAGAAAAAGGGGCGCTATAGCAGCAGTTGCTGGTAAAGGGCAGCATCATTTCTGAAAGAGTAAGATCCAGTGACAATAGAATTTGACATCAGCACCGCAATAGGAAATTTGGATCCGCCATGAATACTTTGTTCCTGGACTATGCCAAGGGTTTGGTATTTTCTCAGTTCCAAGAGACAGTCCACAGATTAGGTCTACAACCATCCTATCGACAATAGGTGTTGTACCACTTCAACCTCAGACAATCTCCAACATGCAATGCCTTAGACAATTGGTGTTGCACCTATAAGCACTACATAGAAAACAAAACAATTATCAAATTCTGGACAAGACGAGGATCAATGGGGCTGATAATAAAGGACATTAAATTTACACCATCGGTTCTGCATAATTGAATCTGAGATGGCTTCAAGTAAATTCAGTTGCACTTACCTTCAGAAGGACATTAGCAAATGAAAATCTGATAATCAGATGCTGCACCTCCTACATTCAGGTAATTGACATCAGCAACAACATCCCCAAGATCATCTGCCAATAACAAAAAAAACATGCATTATCATATTTTTCCAAAATTTTGCACTAGTAATGGAGAAAATGATTGCCTTCCAGAATTGTACAGTATTGAAAAAGATAAAAAACAACTCCAAACCTTCATATATGGTCCTCGCATAATTTACATATTCAGGTATGAGATCTCTATATATGATTCCTCCTGGATGTGCATCCAAGACCACGAGGACTCCTATAAACAAGATTCAAAAAGAAGTGAAATATCTCTTATGCTAGAAGAACCTCCAATTTGCAGGGAGATGGCACATCAGACAAAAATCACTCCCATTGAACAATTTGAGGGATGAAAAGCTAGAGCATGCATGATATAGAAGTAGCATGAAAGCTACAAAAGTGGTGTCTATTGAGAGCTATAAACCCTATGCATCAGTTAAATATCGACATGGTAACCACTAGGGGGAAGAGTTGAAAAGGTACCAGGTGCCAACCAAGCTTTAGTGGAATTACTTGGCAGGGGAGCCAGCCATAGAATGTTGCGCAAATTCATTGAATCATTGTAAGTAACATTAGACCCTGAAGAACAAATATGGAAAACAATGTTATTTCTTCATGTTTTACATTGAACTGGTGTTAGTTTGTTACCACTTGACCCATTGCAAAATCTTGATTCTGCCGAAGGTAAGAAAAATTAGCATATGAGAAATCCATATCTTATTTCCTTAACAAAATTCCTTTGTTATAAATAAAAAATGACCAAGAGATATTAAGACATTCAGAATTGACCCAACCTAGAAAAAGGAGATCACCAAAGGCATGAAAAAGAGTTAAAAACTTCCAATAATATGAATTAAAGGCTTTATGAGCCACATATACCTTTTTGGCAGTAGCCCATATTGTACGGAAACACTTTCTTTTCATATGCTGGGTATTCTTTAGCATGGAACCTGTCAAATTTTGCACCATAATCTTATAAGCATATGACAATAAAATTAGATGCATTCGTCTAGTTAATAAACAGTTAAAATAGCAGGGAAAAGTATTCCTGTGTCACATAAAACTCATTAAGAAATCAGATAATTAAGACAGAATGTAAAATTGAAAATGGCTCGTATAATATCAATAAAAAGGGAAAATTATAATTAACTACTCTACAGTTTCCCTTAATAACAGACACCTACCTACCAGTTCTAAACATTACCTTTCCTCTAACCTACTAGTAGTACTGCAGACCCACCCGCCAAAAAAAAAAATGACAGGAACTAGAGACATACCCAGAAAAATTGGAGAATATTTTGACACACTGCCCTTTAAACAGGTATTCTCCTAATTTCACTGGAATTAGTTATACGATGAAAGAATCCGACTGGAGATCAAAAGAATTTGATATTTTAAAGGGAAATGAATGACAAAAGAAGCTGAACCTGAAGTTGTTTTTCGGAGTTTGGTTGGGCAGTGGTGTTTGAGTCAACGAAAAAGAAGAAGATGGGCCTCGCGCCTTGTCTTCTGCTTGAAAGAGAACACCATTGCTGTTCAATAATCTTGGACCTCTGAGTCTCAATAAAGACAAAACCAAGCAAGGCTGGGACACAAGCTGGGTAGGTGATGGAGAGGTGAATATTTATTGAATTGGTGAGATGGGTTAAGTTGTGGATTCTGATTGGTAGCAAAGTAGGTCTTTAGAGCTAGGGTTTTGAAGAGACGGGACAAATGTGAAGAGGAATGAGATGGGTGGGAATCAGGCAGTCTTTGGTAATTTTGATGGCTCGAAGATGAGGTGGGAATTGTGGAATCAGGCAGCAAGTCTTTGGTAATTGTGGTGGCTCTTGCAAATTGCAAGGTAAATGTTAAGCCAGCTATACATGGTATGATATTAATTGGATGATGAATGTTAAGCCAGCTCTACATGGTATGATATTGTTTGCACATATAAGCACATCCCCTTCCCCATAACCAGGCAATGTGGGACGTCACAATCACCCCCTCTTGGGAGTTGGTGTCCTTGCTGACGTCTCCCTCATGGGCTTATGCACGCTATCCGCCACCATACCCAGACGATGTGAGACGTCACAATCACCCTCTCTTGGGAGTTAGCGTCCCGCTAACGTCTCCTTCATGGGCTTGTGCATGCCATCCGCCACACTCCTAGGGGCTTGTGCACTATGAGTTAGCGTCTTTGCTAACGTCTCTCTCATGGGCTTGTGCACACCATCCGCCACACTCCTAAGGGCTTGTGCACGCCATCCGCCACACTTCCAGCTAGGCTCCAACTCTGATACCATCTGTAACAGTCTGCTCCACATGGTATGATATTGTCCACTTTGGACCAAGCCCGCACAGTTATGTCCTTGAGTTTTCCCCCAAAAGGCCTCATACCAATTGGAGATAGAACCACACATATAAGCACATCGCTTAATCATACCCAGGCAATGTGGGACATCACAATCTCTAAACTTATTCTAAATTTGGTTGTTGGATAGCAAAAGATCTAGCCAAGTTTGACAAACGGGAGCCAACGTGAAGATCCATATCACAGACTTAAAAAATCTATATTAGATACTTCTCCCCCTTCCCCCCGGTTTTTTATCCTTCACGTATTGAATCCATTTATAGCTTCTGTAGAATTAACTCTTCTTCAAGGATTCTAGGATTTTAACTCCTATATATTACATGAGTACACAGGTTGTCTCCCTGATGGCACTTGTTTTTAGTACATCATACTTGTCAAAAGCGAGCAATGAATGTAAAGCAATTTTTTCTCTTGACTTCTTAAGCCTAAGAGAGCCTTTTATTGGACAATATAGAAGAGCAAGTATTATGGTGTATGTAAACTTACAAAATACCAAGTCTTCCAGTGTCGGTGGCAAGAAAAATGTGACCATGAAATAAGTCATAGCGATTTAAGGATATAGTTAACCCTATACTGCGACCCCGAGCAGCAATAATTTCAAATAAAAATTCGAGGTATGAATTCAATTCCTACAAAATGACAAAAAATATGATATTAATCAACGGTTATGAGCAAGTAATATAACAATTTCAAAAATTATTGAAAGCTAAAATGTTGATGCTCACCTCATTTATAAAGCGTCTCCCGTATGGAGTTCTGGTAAGCTCGCATCGGTTCTCCTTTGATCCTTCAACATCAGGTACCTGTTACATTACTAAAGGAATGTGCTTTATAAACCAACAATGTAAAAACCATATTAATACTAGCAATTACAAAAAGAGACAAAAATCAACAACATATATAACCAAATAGGACTAAATTTCTAAGTTTGTAGCTGGACCGCATTCCTCATCAATTTTTTACCTTACTACCACCAATATATACTTGCAACAATGTATTGTTCTTACATGCAATTATACATACAGACCTACATGCATATTTATCTGGATAAAATAGTAATTGCCTCTCTTCATTATGATTTACTTTCATAGAAGATTTCTGTTTTTTATTTTTTATTTAAGAAGGTGCTAAAGCTGCCTATCTAAGCAATTCTCTTCTTATAACAATGGCTCATTATAACACATCTTCAAATCCATCAATTAATTCCCATCAATTGCAACACTCCTAATGAATGCACCCTAATGGCAAAAAATATATATATATATATATAAATATTCTCTCGCAGTAATTAACTATTTAATCTATAACTCTTCACACATTGCCGTTTATTTATTATTCATAGATAGGGTTGTAAATGAACCGAACATTCGGCAAACAACTCAAGCTCAGCTCGACATGCCCTCGGTTCGTGTTCGTTTGTTTAGTAAACGAACAGAGCTCAAACAAAATTCATAGGCTCGTTTATTAAACGAGTCAAGCTCAAACACCTCCCTGCTTGGCTCGTTTGTTTGTGAACACATTCGTGGAACAAGCTCAATAATCTACTCGTTTTGAGCTCGAAAATATATATGTATATATACATTTTATATTGATTATTAGAATATGATATATTGATTTAGAAATAAGTTTGGGCCTTATATTTAAAGACAAGCCTAGAACAACATACCTTATGTATCACAACTAAGTTTGGGCCTTGTTTATTTAAAGACAGCCCAAAATAACCTTTAACTTATTTCAACTAAAGTTTTAGTCCAACCCATTAAAATTTCCAAGCCCATCTCCTGTAATGTAAACCCTAATTTTCACTTCTTACACTTACCTCTTTACCTACCTAACCCTATCTGTCGAAACAAAGCTTGTGACTCCCCCCGTGGCGATACATGCCGGTAAATTACTCTAGCAAGTACGACAATTGCACTTATAGGCTCCAACTACATATAAGCTTACCAGATGAGCTCGCTCTCGCTCTCTCTCACACACACACACATACACATTTGTGCATCAATGGTTGAATCTGTTGGTATATATCATGAATCCGTTGGGATATATCGTTAACTTGTTGGTATATATCATGAATCTTATGGGATATATCGTTAACTTGTTGGTATTCAACTATATATACGCAACATACACTTATATATGTAGATCGTATACGCTTATATATACACTGATATGTACTATCGAGCTTGTCGAGCCGAGCTCGGCCTTATTAGAATATAGTTGAGCCGAGCTCGATCTTGGTCAAGAAAAGCTTGACCGAACTCAATCATCTCTTGGATTTGGCGAGTCGAGCCTGAACATGCCAAAACTCAGCTCGGCTCAGCTCGATTACAACCTTATTCATAGATATACAATCAAGAAGAAGAATGAAAGCTCTCATCCCACTTTCTTAATATCACACATCTTATTTTCAAAAACTACAATAGAAGTTCCTTTTCAACTTTTAGATACCAAACTAAGTCGAACTTCTATTATGATAGACTCAATATCTTTTATAAGAAATCAGATGAAGAGGATGAAACTGGAAAAAAAATCCATTTTTATCAACGAACACAAAATTGGATCTTTTTTTTTTCCCTGAAAAATAGGATCTAATTTGAATTACTAACGAATTAACACATTTGTTGTAATAATATCCAGCGCCCCACACAGAAAGAAAGAGCGCAGAACCCCGGCCTGACCTGTAGGTCACTAACGTGAAGCGACGAGTTGAGCCTGAACTGGTGAACCAGTCACTTTCGGAACCATAGCGAGGAGTTGAGCCTGAACTGGCAAACCAGTCACTTTCGGAACCATACTTGCTACAGCTAACACGTGTCCAGTCCAGCGGCAACGAGCAGCGCAAACGAACATGATAAATAGAACTAACAACAAAGGAAGGTGGAAGCATGATAAATAACACGCCACCAATAAAAGTAACAATAGCCAAATTTCTCATCTATGTTTGACACATCTTCTGACTTGATTTTAGCAGATGAGTCCATTCTCCCAATCTACAAAACACATAAATGTCTTTTTTTTCTTTCAAAACTTTATGTTGAGTAAGACACACATCTATTCGCTTCAAATATATTTTTTGGCTTTAATAACTGTGTAGGAGTCCATGTTGCTTCGGTGCTAACGTGTTGAGTGCCTCACTTCTAGGTCAAATATCATACCCTATCCCTAGCATCCCTCCATTTTCCTAATAAGTGCATTCCTCTATTTAATAAATAAATAAACAAAGCAACAATCAAGATGTAAATAATGCGTATAATAATAAAAATCACAGAATAAAGCCAGTAGAAGAGAGAAAATGCCTGATCATGAGACAAAAATATATGAAGTCTATAGACCTTTTAATAACTGAACCATAATGTAATGCACAAACCCTCCCTTTTAAACCCCAACTCTTTTTAAGAGATGAAGTCTGTACATCCTTAGATTTCCCTCCTCTCAAACTTATGCGGAAAAAAGAGGAAGAGGAAAAGCTAGAATCATTGTGCTGGGATGGCATCTAAAAGAGGAGTGGGATTAATAGTTTAATTCAACAATCAAATTAATAGTTATGGAAAAAATTGCACCAAGAGTTTCTCGTCTTCTTCAAAGAGGCCTCTTGGTAACTATGTTAAGTTGTCAACTAAATATTGAAAATCATATGTTCCTAATTCCTATTTATACAAAAGAAAATGTTTTGCAGTGCTGGATTGTCTTGTCCCAGCACAATATTCAAATAGTTTTTTTCGATAAGGACTAGATTCAAATATTAATACGAAATATTCAATTACTACTAAAATTCCTTAACAAACAATGAAGACATAAACTTTGCAGTTGCACAGGCTATCCCATAATGCTTATATCAAAATAGTTCATTATAATCAGATATTTCTTTGGGAAGAGCATGATAACTGTGAAATTCATGAACAACTTGCTCAATGCATCAAATATCACATTCCTTAACACACACACACACAAAAGAATAGAAACACATTCATATCCATACTTAGTAACTATTATTAACCGGAAATGCCTAGATATGCACATTTATCACACGGGAAAATATGGAACAAAAGACCAATATATATATATATATATATATATATATATATATATATATGCAAACTCACCGTAATGATCATTGGATCTAGGGCACGTTGAATGGCCGCCGGATCGCCACCGGAATCGACGGCGAGGCGAGCGAGCTCCATCACCGGTGCCGGCGGCCACCAAATGAGTTGGTTTTGTTCGTCCCAAGTCCTAGTATGGATGGATTTCGAACTGAGTGCGCGTCGAGGAGTGATGGACTCAGTAGCGAGATGAGTCGGAGAGAAGGGGACGAGGAATTTGAGGCAGGACTTGAATTGTTGGGCTTCTTTGGGATTGATTGCGGAGGCTTGTTTTGGGGTGCCGAGGAGAGAGAGTAGGTCGGAGGCGGAGGCTTTGGGTATGGGAGGTGTTGAAGATGAATGGGGTCTGAGAAAGAACAGAGTTGTTGATGATGATGAATGTGATGAGGATGTGTAAGAAGCTGCTAGAGAGACAGAGAGAACGAAGGTGAATCTGATGGAGAGATAGGGGTTGCCCATCTCTCTCTCGCTCTACCCAATTGTTTCTCTGAACTAAAAGTAAACACAGTTTTGTGTTGATTGTTCAGTCGTAATTTTTTTTCCTCGTAAATTGTTCTCAAATTTTAAATTTAACGGTGTTTTATATTTATATATATATATATATATATATATATATATATATTTGAAGAAATGATACGAGAAACTGAAAGATGAATTGAAATTAATGGGTAAAATGTTCTAACTACCCTAGGTTTCGATTTAATACTCCCGGATGTAATGATGACGTAGACCCTCTTATACGAAATCATCTAAATAGCCTTGACAGATTACTCCCTTATATATATAGTATATACATATATATATACAGTATATAATATAAATATATACTATACATATATAGTATATAATATAAATATATATGTATATGTATATACGGTATATATGTATATGTATATACTGTATATTTATACATATATTGTAGATATGTATATGTATATATAGTATATAAATACAAATATATACACATATACCGTATATGTATATTATATATTTATATTTATATACTATATATACATATACATATCTACAATATATGTATAAATATACCATATATATACATATACATATATACTGTATATATATAAATATATATATACCGTATATATATAGTATATAAATATAAATATACAATATATTTATACATATACATATATATAGTATATATATAAATATACAGTATATATATACATATACATATATACGATATATATATAGTATATAATATAAAAATATAGTATATATGTACATATACATATATACCGTATATATATATATATACAAATATACTGTATATTGTATAGATATATAATAGTATAAATACTATATATATAAATAAATATACAGTATATAAATATATATATATACAGGATATAAATAAATATATACATCTACATATATATATATATATATATATATATATATATATATATAAACAGTAATCACATTGTACATTTTTAAGGGTATAAATGTCCAACTAATTGAGGGTAAAATTGAACATTCAAACAAAAAGGGTAGTTTTGGCATTTTAACTTTTCAAGTTAGTTGACCTGACGGTCAACTAACATTTGGGATGTCAGGACATAATTTTTTAAACTTGGGGGAGGTTGACCTCAGTCAAAGGCTATATTCTCCGTGGGTATTAAACCTAAACCTGGGGGGTGGTTAGAGCATTTTACCCAAAACTAGTTGGTGAAAAACTTCAATAAGATCGAACCTTTTCAATTAGGTATTTGGTTTGGATTATTAATCAATGTAATAGTAATATTATCCATTAAGAAAATGTGACTAATTTTACATGGAATCAAATATGTTAAAATTTTTGACAGACACAAAACCAAAAATTGAAAGTAATGAAAGTTCTGAGGGAGAGTAAAAAAAATTTAATTGCAAATCAAGGACATTTTTAATACTTGTTTGAATATGTAAGTGAAATCACTTTCATTTAAAATTTATTTATATCAAGTATTAAATTAAGACTAATCTAGAAAAAAAATGGTTCATTCTTTTTTAATTATCATCCCTAAGGAAAGATTAACTTTTACCTTTATCATTTATCTAAAATGTCTTTTAGTTAGGATAAGGATAATTAGTCACTATTTTGAGGATTCTCTTCCTTTTATAGAGAAATTATTTAATATTCTGAATACTTTATTTCCAGCCATCTCAGACCAATCTCATGTATTGTCATTTTTCATCATCACGAAAAAATTAAGAGTTTTTATTAGTCAAGATGGTTAGAAGTATCTATAGGTATTTAATACTTTGTTGTTATTGACATAGGTTGGGAGATTTCTATAGATCAAATTTCGGTACATAACAGTTTCGTATGCGTCTATGTTTGAATATTTAAAAACGACGAATAAATTTGACATAATTGATTCGAGACTTGATGAGTTGATATACATGTTACGTGTTTATGTGATAAAAGGCTATAAATATCACTCAATGGTCAAGGGCTTGAATGCAAGGGCTCCTTCGAACAACCATCATCTGTATTAGGGGACACACACGTGTCGTTTACCAAAAAAAAAAAAAAAAAAAAAACAGTTATATGTATCGATGTGAACTAGTAAATCATTGTATTCCCCTTTAAATACCCTAATGATAACCAACAACGTCCATTGTAATTGTTTAATGGTCTGTTTGGTAGAAAAGAAGAAAAAGGGGCAGAAGGAATAGTGGCGGAACTAGGTATAATGGGGACAATTGCCCCCCTGGACTTTCAGTTTCTTTTATTTTCTATGCAAAAAAATTAGTAATTATAATTGTGCCCCTATTGAATCCCTAAAAAATTCACAAAATTTCTTAAAGAAAAAATTCCAAAATTCAGAAAAACCACTCATTTTCTAAATCACTGCCCAAAAAGTTTCCAAAATTCAAAAAGACGTGTCTTTTTTCTTCCACTCAATCCCACAAAATCTTTAGAAATCAAAATTCAGAAAAGAAAAAAAATCTATTTCACAATTTATTATTTTGGTTCAAATTTTTTTTTATCATATTATTATCAATGTATGCCTCCTCTTAATTAAATTTTTGACTCCGTCGTCACTGGGAGGAAAGATAGGAAGGAAAATACAAAGTTCCTTCGTTTGATAAAGAGAATATAAAAAGGAAAGAGAAAAAAGAATGGATGAATCATCCTTCTTGCTTCAAAACAAGATTGTTATATAAATTTTAAATTACAATACTATCCTTCATAATCATTAGATAAACTCAATATTCGCAATCTTCTTCTTTTATCTTTTCTCCTGATAAAGAAAGTAAAGTGTTATATCTTTTTCTTTCATCCAACCAAACAGAAAGAATGAATGACACTATTCTTTTTCTAGGACTCTAGAGTATCTCATCCATCCATTATTTTCTCTCTTCCAACCAATTTAATTTATTCCTACCAAACGGAACATAAATTCTCATTCGAACTTTTCTCTTTCTTCATTTCTTTGCAATTGTTTTGTTCTCTCCTTTGTCTAGTTGGTGTAAAGAATCATTGATGGCATACATTCCACACGCATTGGCGGAGCCACATAGGGTTGAGGGGTGGGGTTTGCTATATTATACTGAAGTATATATATTTTTTAAAATTGTAAAAATGCCCCCACTTAAAATTATCCACAATTGACACCATGTTAGTCATCGATATCTCTTTTACCCTCTTATTCTTTCTCCAAGATGAAAATGAGAAGAGAGAACACAAAAGTCTTCTTTCAATATATTTCTAAACCCTAAGCCACTAAAGAAAGTCCCCAGTATTCTTCTTTTCTTTTTTTCCTCTAAAGAAAATTTTCAGTTTCTAGTGAAAGTTATTATTTTATGTTTTATTTTTCTATTATACCCCTATTAATTTAATTATTTTTCCATCTGTTAACCAGCCTATGCATGCAATAAAAATTGTTTTGTCAATGTGGCTATTGATGTTAGATTAGAGGAGACTTATGAAGAATAGTTTCCTGACAAGATTAGAAGTCTAATATAAAAAGATGTATTAATGCATTGATGTGTATTTTTTAAAATTTTTCTGAAGCCTTTTTTCAAATATAAATTATTTAAAAATGAATATAAACAATAGGGTATGAAGAAGATTAATCAAACTTGTGTCTATATATATATATATATATATATATATATATTATGAAGCATTTTTTCAAATATAAATTATTTAAAAATGAATATAAACAATAGGGTATGAAGAAGATTAATCAAACTTGTGTCTATATATATATATATATATATTATGAAGCCTTTTTTCAAATATAAATTATTTAAAAATAATATAAACAATAGGGTACGAAGAAGATTAATCAAACACAAATTTATTTATTTTTCTAGTATTTGAAATCATCAGGGTAATTTTGACAAGTAGAATCATTTTCTTTTCACTTTCATACTATCCAAACAAAATAAGATTTTCCTATAACTTTTCTAAAAAAAATTCATGCTAATCAAATGCATGCAAGAAAACTTTCCTTTATTTCATTTCACTTTCTACCATAGTTCTGTCTAACCAAACGAACAAGAAAAAGTTCTAAAATTCAGAAAAAAAACCCCTTCTTTTCTAACTCACTGGCCAAAAAGTTTTTCAAAATTCAAAAAAGATATGTCTTTTCTCTTCCAGTCGATCCCACAAAATCTTTAAAAATCAAAAAGAAAAAAAAAATTATTTCACAATTTATTATTTTGGTTCAAATTTTTTTTATCATATTATCATCAATGGAGGCCCCCTCTTAATTAAATTTTTGACTCCGTCACCGGAAGGGAAGATAAGAAGGAAAATACAAAGTTTTTTCATTTGAAAGAGAGGAGACAACGAGGAAAGAGAAAAGAAGATGGATGAATCATCTTTCTTGCTTCACAAATTTTCATTCCTCCAAATATGGACGGAAGAGAAAAAGAAAGAGAAACAAGATTGTTATATAAATTTTAAATTACAATACTATCCTTCATAACCATTAAATAAACTCAATGAGTCAATGTTAGCAATTTTTCTTCTTTTCTCTTCTCTCCTAATAAAGAAAGTAAGATGTTATATATTTTTCTTTCATTCAACCAAATAAAAAGAGAGTGACACTGTTATTTTTTTTAGAACTCTAAAAGTGTCTCATCCATCGATTATTTTCTCCCTTTAATCCAATTTTTTTTATTCCTACCAAGCGGATCATAAATTCCCATTCCAACTTTTCTCTTTCTTCGTTTCTTTGCTGTTGTTTTGTTCTCTCTCTATCTCTCCCTAGTTGGTGTAAAGAATCATTGATGGCATACATTCCACATGCATTGGCGGAGCCACACAGGGTTGAGTAGGGGTAGGGTTTGCTATATTATACTTAAGTATATATATATTTTTAAATTGTAAAAATGCCCCCACTTAAAAATTATCCACAATTAACACCATAAGAGTCTTCTTTCAATATATTTCTAAACCCTAAGCCACTAAAGAAAGTCCCCAATATTCTTCTTTCCTTTTTTTTCCCTCTTCCTCCTTGTGATTAAAATTTCATTTTAGATTACAAATAAAGGATAAAAAATCTGTTAACCTTAGTAGATTGAATTTTCATAATTCCGAGATTATGAAAATACTACTTTTAACTCACTATTATTTTCCTCTTATTTTCTCTCTATATAAACTATCTAAATACAAAACACACTATTCATTCCTTTCATTATCCTTCCAAATCCTTCAACACAAACAAAGCCTAATAGATTGAATTTTTTGTGGATTAGTTTTCAAATAGTTAAAACTACTATAAAGTCTCCCAAGTTTGGAATAATCTTATATATCAAAAGAGATGATCATGCAATGTTCAAAATATAAAAACTAGACGAGGACAATCCAAAGATATTGATAAAAATAGTTTCAATCAATGTTCAAGGTTTCATATTCATTTGCCTCCTAAATTAAATAGCCAGTGTCTACATGAGAAACATGATCAGTAGCAACAAGTTTTGGTAACTCAACTTACCAAAAAAACAAGTTTTGGTATCTACTACACAACCTGTTGCATTCAAATCATTAGCATGTCACTGTAGGTTGCGGGTCACACGAGGCAAAGTAAAAAAAAATGTCATTCACCCATTAACCACTTGTTATTGTTATTATTTTTTCCAAAGAAAAGTGTATGAAAAGTGTACGTGTTCTTCCTTCAAAGGGTGACTGACATATCACCTCAAACCATGGTAAGTTTTAGCTTCCAAATATGCTTAAAACAAACCTCAAAAATAAGATAACACTTTGCTGTTATGGACATTATTAGCTAATGTATATATATACATTAATAACTGTATACCCCGAAATTCAATACAGAATCGACAGAACAAGATTTCACATTCTCAACCAAGAGAGCTCCAAAACCAAATAGAACTTTTACACAAACACACACAGTTCACTCAACCAGAAAAGAAAAGGACGGAAAACATCAAGTTCAAAACACACCACCAAACAAATAGCCTAAAAGATGACATTCAGCAAAATTCCTGCACATGTATCATATCACATGATGAGAGAGACAGAACCATCAATGAGCAATGACAGCCCCCTAACCTTCATTGGAAACCAAAGGTTCAGCCTGGCCATCGCTGAAAACTTTTGCGATCTTCTCAGTGGGCACCAAGGGAAGATATCCTGAGACCTTGTACCCTTTCTGGGCAGTACAACGCACGGTCTCATTGTACTTCTCGGAACAGTAAGCAGCAGTTGGGACTACAACTTGAGCCACTTGAGGGAAGAGGGGGAGGCGATTGAGGGAGCGCCAACCCAACACAGCATACTGCTCGGCTACTGGCTCATACTTGGAGTAGAGCTCCTTGGCAGCAGGCTCACACTTGGAGTAAACCGTTTTTGCAAGTCCTGAGGCAGTGTCCACCACACCAGCTCGCTGAACTTCAGAGGCCACAGCTCGAGCGGCAAATGGAGCCTTCTGAGCAGCTGAGAAAACTTGGGTTGATACCTGCTTCGCCACTAGGGGTACATGACTTCCCACCTTGTTTATGGACTCATCAACCTGCAACCACATCAGCAAAAGACGCACAATTTTAGAAAAGTTTACAATATGGCCAGTCAGCCCAACTTGAGACAAATTTAGAAAAATCAACGCCACCCTGCTACTAAATGAGAGAGAGCATTTGACCCAATGTTCAAACAATTTAGAATAAGCAATAATTCTTAGGAAGGTGTTGTCAGTTACATAACTTCTAGTTTATCACTGTCATGGCACGCCAATAAACTGTTGGCGCTTATTACATTGAAAACAACTATTCTACAGGTAAGTAATATAATTGGACTGAATAGCATATGATTTTATAACATGCCAATGAATTAGACTTCCCCACCACAATTTAGCAAACATAATATACATTCTACAATAAGTTGGACTTGCATGTTGCTGTGCAATAACAGCACGAAAAAAGAACGATTCAATACCCCCATTTTAGTAATATAAATTATAATTTGATGGGTTTATAAATCAGATTTACAAAAAATCTTTTCAAACCATCCAAAAATCAAATCCAAATAAATTTGACAAGATCACACTCAAATATTCAGGTTAACCAAATTGTCTAGCTTAATGGATCCACTACTACTCTTTTGCTTCATGCTTAAATGGCACATATTGTGAAACCAAATGACATCCACTGCTACTCTTTTGCTTCATGCTTATAGAAATAGATATGCTATACATCATCAAACAGGATGTTTATGAGGTCATGTAAAATCAACATACATAAATAAATAAAATACCAGGCAGTTTCCAAAATTTTGTTTTATCATTTTAAACAGTGATTTTTTTTTTATTATATATTTTTAATCTTCTTTGCTTGTAACATTTCTAAATTTCTGAAGATACAAGACAAACCTTGCGATCCACAAGCTTGAGGAGTCCAATGGGTATATCATAGAACTTATTGTAAACAGGACCCACGACGGTTTTAACAGTCCCCTCAACGCTCTGAACACCGGGCTTCAGAGGCCCAGCGTTGTCCTTTGCGAAATCGTAGAGCCTCGAGAAGCACACCACCGCGTGTAGGGCAGCGACTTGCACGAACTCAAGGTACTTGAGCTTCTCTTCTTCACTCTGCATATACAATCACAAAATCAATCTCACATGACATATATGTATTGAGGAAAAATTTCCAACAATCAGTTTCCGTCGAGACAAACAGAGTGGGAAGTGAAAATTCCGCATAGAATTAAAATAATAATAAACCCTAATTCTTAGAACCACCGGAAAATATAGGGAAACAAAGAGAAATTCGATTTACCATGAATTGATAGCGATAATAGAGAAAAAGAAAAGGGAAAAGAAACATTCATGTAATCTCAATATCAGTCTATATAGATATGTATATATATGTTCTGAAAAAACTTGCAATAATCAATTTCTGACGAGACAAAGTGTTAAGGGAAAATTCCGCATAGAATAATAATAATAATAAACCCTAACTCTTATCACCACCGGGAAATATAGGGAAACAAGGAGAAATTCGATTTACGATAGCGAAAATAGAAAAAAAAAACATTCATGTAATCTCAATAGCAGTCTTTCATATATATAGCTATATATGTGTGTGTGTGTGTTCAGAAAAATTTTGCAAATAATCAATAAAATGCATGGAAATAATAATATTAAAAATTAAAAGATGGAACCATAGCTCTTATCGACACCTAATTATAGGGAAAGAAAAGAGAAATTCGAACCTAATTTTTCAAATGATCATTTTTTATTTTTTTTTATAAGCCCTTGATCATGAATTTATATCGATGACAGAAAGAGAAAAAATGGAAGGATCAAAGATGAATATGGGAAACTCGTACCATCTGTGGAGGAGGAACATTAGGGTCTGATTCGGCCATGATCACAAAATTCCGAGAGGATATTGAGGAACGTTATGAATGAAATACGAGAAGTATGAAAACTCTATTTTGGAGATGTATATACAATATGTGTGGATGTGTGTGTATATATATAGTAATACAGCGAGTTGCTAGGATCTGGAAGAAAATGGACGGCTATGGTGGGAAACCGTGTGCCAAATACGTACCGGTTTGTTGTTAAGATGACTACTTCGACGGGAAGTAAAACATTTATTGACAAAGAATTTTAAAAACGCCACGCGCCTAAGATGAGCTTGAGAATGGTGCGGCCCACAATCAGGGGAGTGACTTGCACGCGATTTGGATGCGAGTCGGATTTCTGTTTGAGAAGAGTTAGGAACTTCGGACTCCTGTTTTTTTCTTTCGTTTTCCATTCTACCCTTGAAATTTTGCTGCACAGTTGACTAATTAAGGTCTAGGCTAAGTAAGCTCCAAGTCATTTTCTAATAATAATATCGTATAATAATTGTTATTTTTTTTTTTTTATAAAATATGAAGAACAATTAATGTAAAAGACACGTATGTTAATGTAAAATAACACAGAATAAATAAATAAATAATAAAATAAAACAAAAGATGAGGTCGAGTTTATCATTGTTTACATTTAATTTATTTTCTTTAATTACGAAACAGATTTGAAATCTGAGAGGTGACAAGATAGTATATGAGACAGATGAATCAATAAAATAATTATTAATATTTCATTATTAAAAGTAAAAATCATCTAATAAGCTTTAAGGAGAAACAAAAAAGAGTATTATATATAAAATATATAATATATTTAGATACATTATATATGTAACGGATCAAATTAAAATTACCTTTTTGAAAATCAAATTCGTAAACAAATTCAATAATCCTTATGAATTACTTATTTATAAAATGACGACGAAACTGGTAAATTAAAAAATCAACCCGAAATGCACAAATTGAATTCGAACTGATTGGATTCACGAATCACATCAGCACCCTTACAATTTTCCAATCCACTAAAAAGCATTCTTGACTACGTTGAAAAATTCAGCCTGTATCTAGGGGTGCACACAGTACGGTTCCCCACGGTTCTTGGTGGAACCGGAACCGGAACCGTTACCAACGGTTTCTGATTTTTGGAACCGGAACCGTTAAGGGTTGGAACCGTGAGGAACCGAACCGCGGTTCTCAGTTCGGTTCCGGTTCCGAACCGCGGTTTCTTAGGATTTTTTTTTTTTTAATGAAGCTTGAAAATACAAAATATATATATATATATATATATATATTCATTAAATAAATGTGAGACCTACAATCTAAAAATGGCACCCTATATATATATAATTATTATATTATATTATATATATATACACATTTAATATAAAACGATTCCGGTTCCGATTCGATTTCAAGGAACTGTTACCCCCAACGGTTCCGGTTCTGGTTCCGGTACGGTTCTACTGGTCCTAGAACCGGAACCGGAATCGTAGCCACGATTCGGTACGGTTCCCCTCGGTTCCGGTTCCGACGGTTCTTTGTGCACCCCTACCTGTATCCTACCAACTTGCGAGAGTGACAAGACTTGAGGTTTCTTCCAATAAAATATATACCACAAAAATTAGTTGCCAATTAGCACGTAATGAGATCTTTAAGGGAATATATATATACAACACTAGCGTATTGATTCCATTTATGACACTATAAAAAAATTATTGGACTCAATTATTTTAGATGTGTGAGAATAAGTAATGTGTATGTGAATTTAAGTATGAGTGTAAGAATTGAATCATGACCGTTAAATTGACGATAGAGAGAGTTATTTTAGACCGTAAATAAACATAGATATTTTTATCTATAAAATTGATTTTTTAATCATTTTTAACCGTTAAATTGTAATTTTTTTTGTGGAAAAATTCAAAAAAAATTTCTTTTTGGTGACGACGTGCTTGTGTTTTTGTTTGCTCTTTCGATGTAGTTGCCTTGATAAAAAAAATAATAAAAAAATACCATCTGTTGAGAATATTCAGTTTCAATTTACAATATTCATCATTATATGTAAAATTTTTATATTACAAGTCATATAATGTACTGTATTTATAAAAAAAATAAAAAAATTTAACAAATAATAGTTTTATTCTTTTCACTATCTTTTCCAAATGTGATTTAGGTTTATCATTATTATTTTCTTTAAAATTAGGACTATTCACCTCCTCACCCATGTGAACAAAATTTATCCATGAAATTAATCCTAACAGTTGGATATAGAAATATATACGGTCTTTTTTAACTATCCAATGAGATGTGACCATTACTACTTAAGGTGTACATATATTTTTCTGTATACGAGAGAGCAAACGAACATTTCTGTCTTTAAAATTATCTAAATTCAAGTGGTTGGCTAAAAAGTTGAAAAATCATCGAGACTACAATTGTCTCTCTAAACTGGTCTGCTTTGTCCCCAATAGACAAATTCAAGACAGCATTACCATTGTCACTGAAACTTTTCAGTGTTTTCACTCATTACTTAAAGCTGAAAATAAGAGAAAAAAAAGTTGATATGGCCCTAAATTGGACCTAAACAGGGCTTATCACCTAATTTTATGCATTTTCTCAAGGAAGTAATTTTCAAAACAAAAATCTTTTTGAAATGGATTAGCTTGGTTATGCAATGTGTTATTACATTATCGTTTTCAATGGTTTTAAATGTCTGCATTGGATGGAGGATAAAGTTTGTGATATCAAATGCTTTTAACTTTGCATTGCTAACTAAGAAATGTTGGAGGCTTATTTCGAACCCTCACTCGTATTGAGCTAAGATGATCAAAGTGATTTTCTCGAATGAGGATTTTATGCAGGTAAAAGAATGGGAGCTTTCTTCGTGGATTTGAGCAAGTTTGTTAGGGGTGGGTAGATTCTAGCTAGAGGCATGCGTTGGCATGTGTGTGGAGAGATAAAATCAAATTCTGGGAGGATCAATTGATTCATTCTCTAAAAAATTCATAATTGAACTCTTACATAACCCTTAATGTCAAGTCTGATGAGAAGTGTGGAGCTTGATAATACTGTATAGCTTGACTCAACTTGTTATGTAGCCTTAGGAGGTGCCTATAAATACAGTTTGAACTCTCTATAATCGTATGTCATTTTTCTCATCATAGTGAAAATTATGCTGTTGACCTCAAGGTTTTAACCCTAGGTTACTTGGGTGATTTTGATGATAACAACGTATTGTAATGTATATTAATAAGTTTACTTGAGTGTACAGTTTACAAAATATTATATTATCTCAAGTATTTTAAAGGTGTTAACATTCAAAAGGAATTACAAGAAGATATATGAAGCCACATGATCATGGAACTCAAATATCAATAATCAAGATAAATGACGAAATTGAAGTGAATCCAAGCCACGTGATAAAAGAATTCAAAAACTTAAAGAATTGAAGATCAAAAGACTTGGGTAGGCTAGTCTTGGGTGAGTGTTAGGTTTAATGTAAAGTTATTTTTGAAATAACTTCATTTGAAAGCTCATCTCTTAACTTAGTGGACTATAGGAATATGCATATCATTCATATCATCCATAAGTCCTTAAACCATAAATGATAGATCATGAACTTCACCTATAACATCATGAGGTCGTTATTATGATTGAGTTAGTTTAAGTCATCATAAGCTTTAGAATAACTCAACTAGTAAGTCATAACTAGGACCATGTCTTTCAATCATATCATTTATGGTTCTTAGATACATTGACTTAGTCTTTGAACTCAAATGAATCACTATATAAAGTCGTATCATGCACATTTATTGTTTCGGGTACTTAGCGCAGAAATTTGGCCAAGTGTTGGATTCTAGGGCCAAAAATGTAAAAATGAGTTTTTAATAAATCTTGAGATAAAAAGTCTCGATAATTGTACCCTATAATGGATTCTAGGGCTAAAAATGTAAAAATGAGTTTTTAATAAATCTTGAAATAAAAAGTCCCGATAATTGTACCCTATAATTTATCATGATCATATGAATTTTTTCAATCCCAAATGACTTAATTTAGTCATACATGTAGCACGAGAATTTTTATATCAAAGCTGTGAAAATTCGTTTTGTACTAAAACTGAAAAATTAGATTTTGATTCACTTAGAATTTGATTTTAAAACTATTTTTATTGAATCCAAATGAGGGGTACTTTGCTTAATTATATTGAATAACTTAAAGTAAATAGAAATATAAAGGTTTATGAGAAATATTGATTGGTTCAATAGAAAGCTATGCTTCAGCCGACCGAATCATAACTTCAGTCAACCGAAACACTTGTTTCAATCGACTAATAAATTCATCAGTCGACCAAAACCTGGAGATTCAATCTCCAACGACTCGTTTTTGCATTTAATGTTTTTCAACCACTTTCAAACGGCAATAATTCATTCTTGGACTATAAATGCACCTTATATATGCATTATACATGTGAGAGAGACTACCATAACCCTTCATGATCATATATTATTGGTAGATGCTACCTTAGAGCTTAAATCTTTATATCATTCATCCATTGGTAGCCACCACTATTGAACCAATCACTTACATATAATTCATAGTGGCAATATCCTAGTGAAGAGTTTTCAATTGAGTATTTCATTGCTAACTCTAGGTATGTAAACTATAATTTGTGTATTTATTTATTAAGGATATTCTTCATTGTAATCAAATCTCTTATCTACCTTTGAGAGGAATACCAAATGATACACTTGACAATGAATTTCAAGTCATGAGCTTAGCAAAAAAGTCTTTGTTAGGTTTTCATTGAGCAAGGAAGCCCAAGTAAGTCACTTGGCAATTGTAAGGTTTGTTTTCTACCATTAAAGAAGGTTCTATAGTGGAAACCTCAAGAGGTGCTCTTGAGGCATGGACGTAGGCAAGAGGGGCCGAACTATGTAAAAATCATGGTGTCATTTGGTGTGCATTTATCTATCCTTAAACTCCTTTATTTGATAGCATTTTATTTGTTTCAATTTCATATATTTTATATATAAATGCTATAAGTTTAAATGTTTTAATTCACATGAGGAGGAAGGGATGGATGCTTGGAGTATGTTGGTTGATTGATTGATGACTCACTTGATTATCCATTTGTCAATCAAGTTGCATACCATGTATTTAATAAAATGTGCAATCAACATATCCACACACTATAAGTAATTTTATGAATGTTATGAGAATTTTTGATGATATAATTATATTCATTCAAAGGAAGATAAAATAAGTGGATTGATTGGTTGAATTGAATATGTTGTGATTGCACAATAAACATGCATTGAACGTATGAATTTACCTTAATCATAAATGCATGTTTAAATGTTTAAACATGTCTATGTGACTTATTTTTGTGTAATAAGATGATCACTCGTTGAATCAATCTACACACCAAGTATTTAACAAAAGTTCAATCAAGTTTAGTTTTGTCAAAACAAACTAAACCGAAAAAATTCCACTGTTTGCTTAAAGTCCCTATTCACCCCTCATTTAGGAACAATTCTCAGGTCACACCTACAACACCAAGCACATAGTCCTAGATTTTAAGTGAACCTTATAAATCTAAATATGTGTGTCTTTATTTGTGTGTTTAATCTTTTTAATGTTAATTTTTCACAACAAAGTCCACTTTGTAGAAGACGTAACCAAACAGAGTCTAAGATTTGGGATTTGCATAAATAAAAACTTTTAGAGGCTCTTTGGAAAAGCTGTCAGATTTATTTTCTGATTCCAGAAAAATAAAATCTAGAAATCAGTTGTACTGTTATTTCTGTCAAGAGCATAATCTGTTTGGTAATCATCTGCTGTCAAAATTTTAAAAGCTGAAATTTGAAAATATGTTTGGTAACCCAAAATAATTTTTTTTTTAAAATAATAGTATCTTTGGTTATAAATTGTGTTTGAGTAATATAGTTTCAACTCATTTTACACTACATAAATGAATTATACATATTATAACATTGTTTTAATATTGCAAACAACGCATTTAAGCAAGTACATATTTGTCCTCACTTTTTACGTTACAAAATCATATAGCATATGATAATGTTAAATATTATATGTTTAATTTAATACAAAACATGTGTTCTAGTAAGTATCCAAATTAAAATATTATATTGATTATTCTATTACATAGTTCATTTTGCAATCACTATTATAAGTACAAAAAAATTACAATAATCAGAACAACGAAAATGCTTATAATAGCACACCCACAACAACCATAAAAAATAAGTTTTTTCCTACGTCATGTTGCTAGTAAGTTCGCAACTACTAAATCTAACTCTTCATTATCGTAATCTTCAGTAGTATTTTGTTGATGTTGTTGATTATCCAACCAATAAAAGGAATCGACGTGATTTTACAAAATAGAACATAATCATTATTAAATGATTAATAAAAAAAAATACAAATAGTTAATACCTTCCATGCTGGACACCTATAAAAGTAACGACCATAATTTTGTGAAGTTTTAGCCATACAAAATCTCATTGAACCTCTACCACATGCACATGGAGGTCCACCTCTTTGTGGTCTAGACATTCTGCACCTTATACAAATATAAGATAATAAATAAATAATTAAACAAAATACACTACACTACAAAAAAGATATAATCAAACATATCAAAAACAATCATACATAATATCAATGGCTAGTTAGAAAATAAATTTATTACACATACATGTCCTTAGTAAAAATCACACGTCCTTAATAAAAATCATACATATCCGAAATAAAATTATAACAAATGATCTTCACGCATTAGCATCATTCCATATTGCATTGGCAATAGAATCACGTAACTCATTTGGTTTACAAAGTCAATTTTGAAAAAGACCAAGTCTTTGCCTTCTTAGGCGAGTACTAACTTCTTCTTGATCCTTATCAACAAAACCATCTCACCCATATTTCATAAATATTTTATCTTGTTGTGCCTGCATTTTAATAAAATTATGAAGAGTACAACTAGTAATGACAATATATTTTTGAATATCTAAATAAAAAAGAGCCATCCGTTTAAGTATTGGATATCTCATATTCAATAGTCCAAAACAACGTTCAATCACATTTCTTAAAAAGAAATGCCTAAAATTAAATAATTCCTCCCGGCCACGGGGCCGCCTTCGACTGAGCCTATACTCTTGCATGTGGTATCTTTCACTCTAATAGGTGGTCAAATAATCAGGCAAGTTTGTGTATCCAGAATTCACAAGATAATATTTTCCTGTAAATAGGTAACTAACTCAACATTTTATCGTCTCACAGATATAAACAAAATCAAATATAAATTTCATAAATATTTTATATACCTTCAGGTGGTCATGGAAATTTATTAGCATCATTTTTTACACACTCCTTAAATACTCTGGCATCATTTGCAGTCCCTTCCCAACCTACCATGACATGTCGAATGAACATGTAGCCATGGCATTTGTGGTAGTGTTTGATTTCCTACCATGATAAGGAATTTGTTGATCTGAGGGAACCATGCAGATACGTGTATTCCATCAATAACTCTAACGCAATTCTAAATAAAAAGAGTATACAAATGAACGCATTAGTAATATAAATTCTTATAGATATTAAAACAATGATAATATATGAATCTCACCTCAAAGTAAGGTAAAGTTTTTAGATGATGTAACATCTCTGGTGGAACCACGTCAAGATTTGGTGGGGTAATAATCCACTTCCCCAATTTACATATAACCTTTAGGATAGTATGAAAATACTTGGACACTGTTCATTCAGATTGTTGAAATCTCTCAGCCACAACATACTATCTCTCATTGTGAACTAAAATATAAAGAAACAAGGCAACTTGTTCTTAAATTGAAAGATACTGTGAGTCTATCATTCCATTATTCTTCAACTCATCACATAAATTCAAGAATACATGTTTCTCCATTCTAAACATTTCTTGGCATCTAGAATTATGAGCATTAATTATTTCAAGTATATAATCATGTCCTTGTAAAGCACTATTCTTGCATGGTCTATTAGATATCAAGTGCCTTTTATACTCCTCTGTCATGTAGATAATTATAATCTGTAATTGTGCCTCTTCCGCTTCGGATATTACATAAGTCTTATATCTCTGGATATTCGTCTATTAATAAATGACCAAAATTAAAGACATAACTACCACAAATACCAGATTTAAATTAGAAAAACATAAATTTCCATCACTTTTAAAGTTTACAAACCAAAAATTACAACCGCAAGTTGCAACCAACCAACTAGAAGAAAACAACAAGGCCATCACATGTTCAATACCAACGCATTCCTCAATGGCTCTAAAAGTGTAAGAGAGAACTCCTTCCATGATATATTCTAAAACACCTTATTAAGAGTTTTTGCCATATGGGCATCGTCAATGCCCTCAATAGCTTGTAAAACATCAATACACTCCTGAACCAAATGCATCTTATTCACTTTTGGAGACCGAGAAGAGCATACATCAGTTTCTCCATACACGCTCTTTTGAGTAGTGGAGGAAGTGCTTACATTGAAAGGTTCCTCATGAGTCCTTTTTGAATTCGCTTCAAATCTATCCATAACTTTTTCTATGGTCAATGCAAAACTATCTTCCTTTACCCTACGACGAGGCACCCTAAGCTCTTCACTACGTTCCCTCTTAACTTCCTTCTTAGGCAAAGGATTTTCATCACTATCCGAGGGGCTTAAAGTGGAGGGATGTGCCTTAGAGTCAGTTACATTTGTTCCATTAAAAATTTCACACAATCTATCATAGTGCTTACAACATTTTTTCTTGAACCGTTTCACTCTTGGCATAACCTACAACATGTAATTATTAGGGTCAAGATAAACTAAACATAAGAAAACTAAAAAAAATTAAATAAATATAGTACTATACACACCTTCTCCAATTTGTCCCACCTATCATCATTCATTATCACTTTCCCAGTTGTTGAATTATATCTAACTCCAGTCTTTTGCAACAATCTTTTGAATTCTTTTTATGCAATCCTCAGTTGACTGTACTTGTTTTTCAGTCGATGTGTAAGGACCGGAATTATTTTGACCGATCCCGGATGATTTTTGGACCGGATTGATTTTTTTTCGAACAAATAAAATTCGGAAAGACGTTATATATATATATTCATATGGAATTATATATATACAAAGAGATGGAGAAGAATTCGTACGTGGAATTATAGTAATGCTGGAGGAGGCGTGTATATATATATGGATATATATATATATATATGTGGGATATATTTATATTAAATTATAAATATATCTATTGAGTACATGCATTATTATATATACACATAAAAGTGTGTATATGTGTGGGCATATATATGTATAAGGGTATGGATTCTATTTTATACCGTGTACTATAGTGTATATATATATATACAATATGTGTATTAGATGCCCATGTGATACAAATATATATGTATATATTTTATGTATTATATATATATGTGGCTGTGAGTGTTGGACAAAAGTGGGTGGACCAAAAGAAAAGAAGAAGAAAAGAGACCACAAGTGGTCTCGGCTGGCTGAAGGAAAGAGAAGAAAAGAAAAGAAGAAAAGAAAAAAAAAAGGAAAGAAAAAGGAAAAAGGGAAAAAGAAGAAGAAATCAGGGAGAGAGAAAGAGAAGCCGAGGAAGGAGATCGGGGAAAGAGAGAGGGGCCGCGACAGCGGCAGGTGGGATCGGCTCCGGCGGCCCGATCAGCGACGGCGGGGACCATCTCTGGCAGTGGGTTCGGACGGCGGTATGGGGTTGTGCTTGGTCCGATTTTGCGGCTGAACTCGGCTGAGTTCGCTTGACTCGGCTGTAGCGGTTTGATCGGGGTGTTGACGGGGCTTTGGTTCGCAGCTTCGGCTGGTGGTGGCTCGAGCGAAGGGGCTGTCGATGGGCTGTGGTGATCGGATCTTGGTAGTGCCAAACATGGATTTCGGCAGTGGGTTTTCATGGTGGCTGGGTTGTGGCCTTCGTCTTGGTTCGGTTGATGGTGGGTGAGCATGGGTGGAGCTCACGGCTTGGACGGTGGGCATTTGGCAGGAGAGTGGTGATATATATATATATATATATATATATATATATATATATTTACGAATGATGAAGGTTCAGCTTTGACTCGAGGTGGTTTCGGGTATAGTTTGTGAATGGTATGGGAGTGGTCACGGTTGGGTTGGCAACTCAGGTTGTGGTTTGTTTTGGGTAGCCGAACGAGAGGGATTCACAACTGGTTATGATTTCGCCAGACTTTCCCCACGGTGACAGCCATGGTGGGACTACCATGGGAGGATTGAGTTAGATCGGTTATGTGGGCTTTGACACTGGACTGGATCGGGCTTGGCATGGACTGCTTTGCAAGCGCGGACTAAGCGAAAGCTGGACCTAAGGCAAGTTGATTCTTGCCTCTATCTCATACAGATATTTTATGTATGTTGAGTAATTTACATATGTCTCAATTTAATCATATGTGGTATGTGTATATATATATATATATGTAGGCGCTTATATATATATGTGTATAGGGGAATGTGGTGCATACATGGGATGTGAGAGGATATACATGTGTGTGTGTGTATATATATGTATGTGCGGATTTGGGAAGCGATAACAGGTTAGATTTATCGCCTAATTGCATTGTGATATGCATGTATGTATAGATTAAAGTCTATGAAGAGTATGCTAAATAATACTTGTTTAGCTATATGTTATCTTGTATGTATATGTGACTCTTATGCATGAGGTTCAGTATATATAGGTGATTATATATATGGGTGCAGTGGTAGAAATACATGTTAAGTATAAATATAACTTTTGGCGGGCATTTGCAAAGCATGATTATGATATGCTAGATGTTCTATATGTTCTTATTGCGTATGTGGGTGACGTAATATATATATGATTATATATTGTGATTGGAATGCATGTTAGCTACTTGTAGTGAATACATGCATTTAATGAGAGCATGACTATATTTATGCCAGTGTATGCGCATATGTGATTTATATGCATGGTTTGACATGTACGTGATTACATGTGGGTTTACGTGAATGAAATGCATGCTATCTGTCTATAAAAAATGTATGCATTGGTTATAGCACGATAAAAATGTGCTAGGTTGAGTTTGTTGGCATATATGACGTATTATACAGGTTTTGAACATATATGTGCTATATGTGTTGGAATGTGATGAAAAGCATGCCAAATACTTCTTTTTAGTATTCATAAGCATGATTTGAAGCATGAAAGTACTATGATGTATATATATGCATCCATATTGCATGTATAGGAGGGAAATGACACATACGTGGTGATATGTGGGTTTAGGTAGAGAGAAATGCATGTTAAGTACTTATATACTAGTTGGTGCATTGGGATAGCATAAAATAGAATGCTTGGTTACGTATGCATCCATATTGCATATATGGGAGGTTGCGGGAAAATTAACCCAAAAAGAGGTGCACGGGACTTCGGAGTGGTCCAACCGTGTCACGAGAAGTGGTATAACTATCCACTGCGTATGGCCCTCGGAGTGGACCCGCCATACGAAGGCTTTATGCCTAGAATCGGAGTATGTCCAACGTTTGTGAGCTTCGGAGTTGCCCCCTCACAATTTGGCAAACCAATATATTGCCATCGGAGTATGTCCAACAAGTATGGCCCTCGGAGTGGACCCGCCATGCTAAGGCTTAAAGCCTGGAAATCGGAGTATGTCCAATGAATGTGAGCCTCGGAGCTGTCCCCTCACATAACGGCAATCCTATACATTGCCAGAGTAGGATGACCTTTCGGAGTGGTCCAGGTCATAGGTTGGTTATCGGAGTTGTCCTAGGTCACATGATCCTCGGAGCGGGCCAATCATGTGGGGTATCGGATGAGGACCGAGAGTGAGAGTATGTGCAAGCTTTGATGCTTGTCTCATGTATCGGATTATGACCGTGGAAGGTGAAAAATACCTTTATGCTTATGTGTTTATCTGTTAAGCATGTTTTTCTGTTTAAATGCATTTATATTGCATTTGAGTTGTACTACTTGTTGAGTAGGAGACGTGGTGATGGATTTACATTGGTTATGTAAATGTGTTGATATATATATATGTTCTATATACATATTGATGCCTGATGTTTACTGCTTTCAAGCATGTTGAACATGATTTCTAAAATCATGTGTTGTGGGTTTTGTATGTTCATATGTGCTAGAGTAGCCACATACATCATTGGTTCATGCATGCTAGGTGGGGCATGGTCTTAAATATTGTGATATATTTAAGTGCATGTATATTTTTGAGAATATGTGAGGATCGACCTGCTACAGCGGTGATAGTATGGTTCTACATATCTTGTTGGGCCTTTGAGCTCACCCCCTCCCAGGTTTTGCAGGTATTGCTGGCTTTGGAGTCAGTTGGGGAAACTGACAGCACCGATTACAGAGGTAGTGTTTAGATTACTTAGAATCTGATGTATGTCCAGAATATTGGATAGATAGACGTGTTACATTTGGATTGAATGTATGAAGAGGCTTATATTGATTCAGTCCCTTTAATTGTATTTATTCATGTGATGTATGTATTTAATACGGACATTCAAGGACTGAGGCATGTATATTTATGATTGAATTATGCATGTTGTAGAAATATTGGGGGGACACGGGCCCAGAAGTGTCCATTTTTATTGTTTAGATATAAATGCTGAGGGACACGTGCCCAGAAGTGTCCATATAAATTGTGAAGCAGGTATATCATGCCAAGAGCTGATTATTCAGAATGGGTCATGCCCGATTTTCGTAAAAATGATACGAGATTGAATTGCATGATCAGGTGATGGTAATAGCGTGAGGGTGATCTCACGGGGTTCACACATCGGTTTTCGGGCCTCGAGAACCGGGGCGTGACACGATGTTTATCATAACTATGGTCAGTGAAATTTTTCATTCCCACGATAAGGTTATTCCAACCAGAATTAAAAAATGTAATCGTAAGTCTATTTCCTTTTTTTATTTCTTCCTCCATCAGTTGGCGAAACTTCTCTTCTCTAGAGGCATTCCATATGTTATTGTCATCTTTATCAATCTCAATCACTTCATTATCTCCACTAATCAAATTGGTGGTCATTTGAAACAATAGATCAAACTCTATATCCATCTATTAGATAAAACAACGTTCACGAGTAAGGATTTAGTTATAATTACATAGGAATTGGGACATGTATATGTCATAAAACATATATAGAACCTAACAAATGTGGATAAAGAAATGACAATCAAAGAGACTCTATGATTATTGTGACAAATCAACTAGAATTTTTTAAAAAGGCATATAGTACATAGTATATCAATTATACAAATAGATAAATGGATTTGTCTTATAAAAGATCAATATTAATTTTAATATTTTGATAAAAAAAATATATCGGTGGATATTGCAATATGTCCACATATATTTTTCTTTTTGTGGTTCAATGTCTATATATATATATATATATATATTCACGTTGTGAAACACCAATGTAAATATCATCAGTACCCCTAGATGTTGCATATATCGACTTCTTGACTAATCTTTACTTTCAAAATATGCCTGATGAATTCCAAAATTTTAACATTGGATTTTAAAATTTCAGAAACGAAATTCTGTTACTAAACTTGTTTCTTAACATAGATTTCAAAATTTTGAAAATGGCAGTAGAAATCTGGAATCTAAATCTTTTCCAAACAACCCCTTAGTTAGTCCAAATGAGTGGAAGATAATCATTTCAATTCAAATATTAGCTGTTAGCTACGAGAAACGTATATGAGAACATAATCCCATGCAGCTCAATTTGCTTTATAGAGCTCTTTCAACGTGAAATATCTTATATATCTGCTATGTTTCTCCTAAGGTTAAGCATTTCCAGTAGCCTGCAAGCAAAAATGTTATAGCCTTGACTCATTTGCCACCTTCTGTTGAGTTACAATTGGGGATTGGATCAATTTGGTCTGTGAGTAGGTTGGCTTATAAAGATGGACTTGGCTTTCATTGTGACAACACCATATTGTTGCAGTAAAGAAAGTCGAGTCCTATCTTTATAGACAATGATGTGGTATGTCTGACTCATCGAATATCAACTCTCAAGTTTGAGCTTTGTATTGCTTCTAAATGAAACTCTTCCTCATTGAGTTATTCATCCTCAAAGGACTTAATCCATATTGCTCTTCTAATTCAAAAGGCAACCTATTGGATGATATTGCCAAAAAGTGGTAACAATCCAATGTGATGCGCTTGCCATTACAGAAGCTTAGAGGTAGTCATTCTATTGCCTAAAGTGACTGTCAAAAGGTTATCCATCTTTGCGAAGACAAAGTGAATAAGTTCCTCATCGGAAAAACACATAAAATAAATCATCAAGCAAGTGGTGGACCTAAAGTGAGGGTGTTCCACCTACTAAAAACATGAATATTTTTTGGGATTCATGAACTTGGGCACCAAAAAAAAAAAAGTGCAACCAAGCTGTTAAGTTACATCTACTTTGATTGCCATTATACAACTTATATATATATATATATATATATATATATATATATATATATATATATATATAAGGAGGCGATATTCTCACTCTCCTTTTCTCCTATTGCACTCCACTTGACTTTTTTTTTATAAAAAAATGACAATAAGATCCCTAAACTCATTAATACATCATCTCTTATTTTATAATACCGTAACTACCCTTTATACTATAAACTCTTAACTCCTTTTCCCTTATTTACTTCTTTTTGTTCTTTTTTTGGGGTTCTACTAAAAGAGATAATTTTTTTCTTGGTTCCTTTTTTTTTTTGGTTACTTTTTTTTTTTTTGTACGGTAAAAAAGATATAATTTATTCAGCAAAGATAACCTTTATTTTTGGTAATTTTCAATTCTTGTCAAAAGAGATAATTTATTTAACAAAAATAACTTTTTTTTTGTATTTTTTTTATTGATCATGTAAAAATAGATAATTTATTCAACTTGAATAACGCTTTTTTTTTATCCCATCAAAAGAGATAAATTATTTTGAGGTATTTTTTTTTTTGGATTTTGTCAAAAGTAGTGATGGCAAACTGGCTGGGTTTGAATCGGGTCGGATATTGAAGGGTCAAATAGGTGTTGTGACCTATATTCAATCTGTTTTGCAGTCGGTTGAATATGGGTCAAATCAACCCCGTTAATTCATATTTGACTCCACTAGACACGACAGTAGCAAACGATACTGATGTTTAATGCACCACAACACCGACCTTCTCAAAGATTTATGTGTGTATTATGTATATTCACTTGTAATGTGTAAAATCAAATTATATATAAACTTTTGTATAATTATCCTTTCACAAAAGTTACACACTGCACTATATTATATACTACTTAAAACTTAGAAGTACTTAATTGAATCACATAAATAATATAATTTTTAAAAGTCCATTTTTAAATCAAACAAGCTTTCAAAATTTCTATTTGAGTAAAACTAGGATTTTCTTTAATTTTCAATTCAATTAAACATATCTTTTACAAAGAAAGAAAAAAAATCAATTAAAGATTACAAAGATAGAAAAAAAATCAATTAAAGATTATGGTTTATTGTAGAGATTGATTTACTTTCAATTTAATGTTTTCTCTCAAATATTTTGATATAAATTTTATTCCAATTCAAATTCTTTTTATCTTAATCACATACTTTTTTTATCCTTCAAGGTAAGCTTCATATATCATGTAACTACTAATATGTTAAATTTTAAAGAGAATGACAATTATATCATTATAAGTATAAGAACCAAGCTTTCTATCATGTAAGGACTCTTGTATAATTTTATTGTAAAGGAAGGAAGAATATCAACTCCTTATTTAAATTGTAAATAATATTAACCTTTTATTTTACGCATTCAATACAACTTGACAACTTGTTTAAACTTAAAAATAAAATAATTTTTTTGTATTTTTGTAAATTTTTTTATTACCATATATATATAATATTTACATGATGTTCCATTCATTTCAGAATGTACCATCTGATATTACACCCTAAATATGCTTGTCCAACATAATTAATCATTGATATGATGGGTGGAATTAATCTTTGTTGAATAAGTTAGGGATTTATGGAATAACGGGACCACATTGTCCATGTTGTTATGAATATGCTTAATTTCATCAGCAACAGATACCAAATTAATCAACTACAACCTGGACGTACATCATTTTCTAATTAAATGATATAAGAAGTGATTAACTTTTTATCTCCTGTTCGTAAAATATATATATATATACACACACACATAGATGGAGAGAGAGAGAGGGATATAGAGGCATATAGAAGAGTGATGGGACAGAGTAGGGATGGCAATTTTGTTCGTCCCGTTGGGTTTTCATCCCGTCCCGCCCCGTATAGGATAGGTATGAGAGCTATTTTTTTTCCGTAAGGACGGATTTGGAAAAGAAAATCAAAACCCGTCGCGGGTACGAGGCAGGTTCGGGATTCTATAATAACCCGCCCCGTACCCGTCCGGCCTCGCCTATATATTTTATATATATATATACAAATTATAATTTTACTTTTTGTTGTATTAAGATTTATGTTTTCATTTTATCTTTTGGTTGTATTAAGACTTCTTTAATTGTTGGATCAAACTTGTTACTAGGTTATTTAGTTGTGAAATGTATTTTCTGTAATAGGATACTTAATTGTAGAATCTTGTCATTTTACTTCTTAAATAGGGGTTATACTATTTTGAATTTAATAGTATCAAACTTGGTACTATCTATTAGACTCGTATCTTTTGAATAAATCAATTTTTGTTGATGTTTGATGTAGTTACAATTTTGTGGGGAGGGGCCCCGCCTCGCCTCGTCTCGTCCTGCACCTTTTGAAATTTTAAACGGGGCGGGGATGGGTTTTGAAATTCTGTCTAGTTTCAAACCCGCCGCGGGTTTGGGAATAGTGTTGAAGGTAGCGGGGTGGGGACAAGTTTAGGCAAACCCGTGCCGTACCCGCCCCGTTGCCATCCCCAGGGCAGAGTTGAAGAGAGAGAAAGAAAGGGGCATATTGATGAGAGAGAAAATGGGATCGAAGACAGAGAAAGGGAAGAGAGAGAGGTTGGATAGAAGAGAGAAACTTTAATCCACATTTTTTTTATGGGTGGAAGATGCATTGAATATGAGTACCCATATTCAATCCAACTAACCGATCAATTAATTGGTTTATATTTATCCAACCTGTTTTTGATACGCATAAAAAAATAAGTCATTTATATCCATTTTTGACTGAATGGATATGAGCGAGTTGGCGAATTTTCACCCAACTTGTCAACCCTAGTCAAAAGAAACCCAAAACATTAAAGATAAGAAAACTAAACATTCACTTGTGAAATTAAGGTTAGAAGTGTAATTCCGCTTAAAATTAAAATGCAAACGTAGAAAAAGGGAGTGTGCTTCCCTTATATATATATATATATATATATATATATATATATATACACACGCGCGCGCACAAAACAGAGATAAAATTATGATGAATAACAATATCAATGATCTACAAAGCCACTACAAATATAAATTTATAAAAACAAAATCTTCATCCACAACAAAACAGACAATAACGTGAAAAATAAAAAATATAAAAAAATCACAGAATGACCATTGAGTCATTGACCAATCACCAAATATTGAGTTGGGTTGGTCTAATTTGAATTAGGAAAATGTTTAGAAGTCCAAATTATTTTTTACTACTAGAAATCGAAAGGTTAATAGAAGAAAGAGACAGATTAAATTTCAAAACAGAGGAAGGTTCACATAAATAAAAGAATAGATAAATTTATCCCACCTCTCCTGATATAATATAATTATACAATCCTTATGATTAGTACTTTGATTCCTTGCGTAATTTAATAGTCAACACAAAATCTCTTTATAAAAATTAAATTCCAAAATTTCAATTTTTTTTTCAATCTAACTCTGAGGGTGTGTAGAGTCGGACCCTAGACCTTTCATATCAGTCAGCCACAAGGGGCCGGTGGTCCAAAATGCACTTGTTCTTTCTCATTATATTAACTTTTTAATTAAAATAGAATAATCATTTATGACAAAAGGTAAAATCATATTTCCTTTTGTCGCGGAAATGTCTAACTAGGGAAGCCAATGTAATTTATGAATTAATAGAGAAGGCATTTAATTGTATACTATTTAAGAGAATGTCAGTGTAATTTACATAAAAAAAAAATACATAAATTCTCATAAGAATAATTGTAAATATTTTAGAGACTGATTTTTGAATTTTATTTTTTTAATCTCTATGAATAAGATTTTATTCTTAAAAAATTAAAGAAAGAACCGCGAAATTAAAAATATCAATTTTAATAATATAATTTTTTTATGATTCCTCTTCTTGGATTGATCAAAATTAAATTGTATGCTTTTCGATAGACTATGGTCTAAATTGTTGATGGTGGAAGGGATTGTAATTACTGCAGAGTTTACTTATTTACTCAATCTTTTTCAACATTGAAAATTGAAATATTCTACATACTACTGGATTGATTTAGGTTTTGGTTCTTTATACATTTAGTGGATTCACATTTTTGCTCTATAGTCACCACATGTTGAAAATACATGTTTTTATTTGTTGTTGACAATTCGACTTATGGGGAAGGATTACTTTTTTTAAATCACCAATCGGCCTATTGGTCTCACGGTATCACATTTGTATTAGCATCAAGTTTATATATTTTTTATTCTTTATACCAAAATAACTTTTATGTCTTTTTAATTGATGATACAAATATCCATTATAGGTTGGTGCTACTGGACACGGTTTAAAACTGATTTTAATTCTAATGTTAAATTATTGTACAATGGATTACAAATTTGTGCAATTATAAAATCTCAAAGGGTTTATTTGGTTGGATGAAAATCATGTCATAAAGTGAAAGATAAAGGGAATCCGACACGGAGATTAAACGTGATTCGCTTATAACCTACGTTTACGATGAAAATTGAAAAAAAAATTTACTATGCAAAAAAAGATGTACAAGCTAATAAGCACGAACACGGACACGAGTGCGATATGACATGAACAAAACGATACGAAAAATTCTAAAAAAAAGGACATGGACACGGCGATGATATGGCTATAAAATAATATATTAATTATTCAATAAAAAAAATTACATTACAGAAATACTTCAATTCATCATCAAATAATTAAGAATCTAACAAACTTATAAACAAAAATAGACAAATAGATTAAATAACCAGACTTGTTTAGTTTTCTATATATATTTAGCTTATATTAGATTTTTAATCATAACTTAGTCGTATAGTATTTTCTTTTATCATTGCTACGAAGTGTCCGACATGTGTTCGAAGAGTGTCTTAAAAAGAAAAATGTAAGCACATTTTTATAAAATATTTGACACGTGTCCGAGAATTATCTGACACGAGTACGACACCTTCATTAAAGTGCATGTTGTGATTTTTAGGCCTCTATTTGGATTGGCTTTTGAAAAGCGGTTTCGACTTTTCAAGCTCAAAAGTCGTTTTAGAGAGTGTTTGGATTGAAAAGGGCGGAAGAACTTCGAAGTCCAAAAATAGCGTTTAAAGCAAGCTGGGGGATAACAGCTTCCTGATTTAGCTTTTGCTTCTATTTTTAGCCCCAAGATTTTTTCTTCATGACGAAAAGTAAGACGCAGTCGTTTTGCAATTATGCATGATTTAAGTATTCCATCAATTCAATAATAATTTAATGTAAATCAAACTACTATAGTAATTAGGGTTATTAAAGTGTCACATCATTCAATCAACAGCATTTTGAAAATGAGAGTACGTCCATGAATCTCATCCAAAGATCCAATCTCCATCGTTAATAAAATATGGAATTCTCTTCACTCCGAATAGGGATAAAAAGAATTTCATATCTTTGAAAACTTTGATTCTTTTGCGTTGAGTTGTGGCCCACATTCTCTTTGGGGCCCGCCAGGTTGCACAACCCAAAAAAACTTGACTTTTTGTCAAAACTTTGATTCTTTTGTGTTGAGTTGTGGCCCACATTTTTTTGGGGGGGTCGACAGGTTGCACAACCCAAAAAAACTTGACTTTTTGTCTTGCAAGTTCAACCTCATTTTTAATTTCTATTGTAAGTAGGATGCATGATAAAATTAGGATTGAGTGACTTATTCACTAACGCTCTGTTTGGCAAAGTTTTTACTTCGACTTTTACGCAGAAGAAAAAGAGAAGCAAAAACTAAATCAGGAAGCTCCTATCTCCCAACTTCCTTTAAACACTCTTTTTGGACTTCGAAGCTCTTCTGCACTTACCAATCCAAACACTCTCCAAAATTATAAAATAATATATTAATTATTCAATAAAAAAAATTACATTACGGAAATACTTCAATTCATCATCAAATAATTAAGAATCTAACAAACTTATAAACAAAAATAGACAAATAGATTAAATAACCAGACTTGTTTAGTTATCTAAATATATTTAGCTTATATTAGATTTTTAATCATAACTTAGTCGTATAGAATTTTCTTTTTTATTGTTACGAAGTGTCCGACATGTGTTCGAAGAGTGTCTTAAAAAGAAAAATGTAAGTACATTTTTATAAAATATTTGACACGTGTCCGAGAATTATCCGACACGAGTACGACACCTTCATTAAAGTGCATGTTGTGATTTTTAGGTCCTGTTTGGATTGGCTTTTGAAAAGCGGTTTCGACTTTTCAAGCTCAAAAGTCGTTTTAGAGAGTGTTTGGATTGAAAAGGGCGGAAGAACTTCGAAGTCCAAAAATAGCGTTTAAAGCAAGCTGGGGGATAACAGCTTCCTGATTTAGCTTTTGCTTCTATTTTTAGCCCTAAGATTTTTTCTTAATGACGAAAAGTAAGACGCAGTCGTTTTGCAATTATGCATGATTTAAGTATTCCATCAATTCAATAATAATTTAATGTAAATCAAACTACTATAGTAATTAGGGTTATTAAAGTGTCACATCATTCAATCAACAGCATTTTGAAAATGGAGTACGTCCATGAATCTCATCCAAAGATCCAATCTCCACCGTTAATAAAGTACGGAATTCTCTTCACTCCGAATAGGGATAAAAAGAATTTCATATCTTTGAAAACTTTGATTCTTTTGCGTTGAGTTATGGCCCACATTCTCTTTGGGGCTCGCCAGGTTGCACAACCCAAAAAAACTTGACTTTTTGTCAAAACTTTGATTCTTTTGTGTTGAGTTGTGGCCTACATTTTTTTGGGGGGATCGCCAGGTTGCACAACCCAAAAAAACTTGACTTTTTGTCTTGCAAGTTCAACCTCATTTTTAATTTCTATTGTAAGTAGGATGCATGATAAAATTAAGATTGAGTGACTTATTCACTAACGCTCTGTTTGGCAAATTTTTACTTCGACTTTTACGCAGAAGAAAAAGAGAAGCAAAAACTAAATCAGGAAGCTCTTATCTCCCAACTTCCTTTAAACACTCTTTTTGGACTTCGAAGCTCTTCTGCACTTACCAATCCAAACACTCTCCAAAATTATAAAATAATATATTAATTATTCAATAAAAAAAATTACATTACGAAAATATTTCAATTCATCATCAAATAATTAAGAATCTAATAAACTTATAAACAAAAATAGACAAATAGATTAAATAACCAGACTTGTTTAGTTCTCTACATATATTTAGCTTATATTAGATTTTTAATCATAACTTAGTCGTATAGAATTTTCTTTTATCATTGCTGCGAAGTGTCCGACATGTGTTCGAAGAGTGTCCTAAAAAGAAAAATGTAATCACATTTTTATAAAATATTTGACACGTGTCCGAGAATTATCTAACACGAGTACGACACCTTTATTAAAGTGCATGATGTGATTTTTAGGCCCTGTTTGGATTGGCTTTTGAAAAGCGGCTTCGACTTTTCAAGCTCAAAAGTCGTTTTGGAAAGTGTTTGGATTGGAAAGGGCGGAAGAGTTTCGAAGTCCAAAAAGAGCGTTTAATGGAAGTTGGGGGATAACAGCTTCCTGATTTAGCTTTTGCTTCTATTTTTAGCCCCAAGATTTTTTCTTAATGACGAAAAGTAAGACGCAGTCGTTTTGCAATTATGCATGATTTAAGTATTCCATCAATTCAATAATAATTTAATGTAAATCAAACTACTATAGTAATTAGGGTTATTAAAGTGTCACATCATTCAATCAACAGCATTTTGAAAATGGAGTACGTCCATGAATCTCATCCAAAGATCCAATCTCCACCGTTAATAAAGTACGGAATTCTCTTCACTTCGAATAGGGATAAAAAGAATTTCATATCTTTGAAAACTTTGATTCTTTTGCGTTGAGTTATGGCCCACATTCTCTTTGGGGCTCGTCAGGTTGCACAACCCAAAAAAACTTGACTTTTTGTCAAAACTTTGATTCTTTTGTGTTGAGTTGTGGCCTACATTTTTTTGGGGGGATCGCCAGGTTGCACAACCCAAAAAAACTTGACTTTTTGTCTTGCAAGTTCAACCTCATTTTTAATTTCTATTGTAAGTAGGATGCACGATAAAATTAGGATTGAGAGATTTATTCACTAAGGCTTTGTTTGGCAAAGTTTTTACTTCGACTTTTACGCAGAAGAAAAAGAGAAGCAAAAACTAAATCAGAAAGCTGCTATCTCCCAGCTTCCTTTAAACGCTCTTTTTGGATTTCAAAACTCTTCTGCCCTTACCAATCCAAACACTCTCCAAAATAATAAAATAATATATTAATTATTCAATAAAAAAAATTACATTACGGAAATATTTCAATTCATCATCAAATAATTAAGAATCTAACAAACTTATAAACAAAAATAGACAAATAGATTAAATAACCAGACTTGTTTAGTTCTCTACATATATTTAGCTTATATTAGATTTTTAATCATAACTTAGTCGTATAAAATTTTCTTTTATCATTGCTGCGAAGTGTTCGACATGTGTTCGAAGAGTGTCCTAAAAAGAAAAATGTAAGCACATTTTTATAAAATATTTGACACGTGTCCGAGAATTATCCGACACGAGTACGACACTTTCATTAAAGTGCATGTTGTGATTTTTAGGCCCTGTTTGGATTGGCTTTTGAAAAGCGGTTTCGACTTTTCAAGCTCAAAAGTCATTTTGGAGAGTGTTTGGATTGGAAAGGGCGGAAGAGTTTCGAATTCCAAAAATAGCGTTTAAAGCAAGCTGGGCGATAGCAGCTTCCTGATTTAGCTTTTGCTTTTCTTTTTCTTCTGCGTAAAAGTCGAAGTAAAAACTTTGTCAACTGTCAATCCTAATTTTATCGTGCATCTTGCTTACAATAGAAATTAAAAATGAGGTTGAACTTGCAAGACAAAAAGTTAAGTTTTTTTGGGTTGTGCAACCTGGCGACCCCCTAAAAAGAGTGTGGGCCACAACTCAACACAAAAGAATCAATGTTTTGACAAAAAGCCAAGTTTTTTTGGGTTGTGCAATTGGCGGGCCCCAAAGAGAATGTGGGCCACAACTCAATGCAAAAGAATAAAAATTTTTAAAGATATGAAATTTTTTTTATACCTATCCGGAGCGAAGAGAATCTCATACTTTTTAACGATGGAGATTGGACCTTTGGATGAGATTCATCGACGTACTCTCATTTTCAAAATGCTGTTGATTGAATGATGTGACACTTTAATAACCCTAATTACTATAGTAGTTTGATTTACATTAAATTAATATTGAATTGATTTATCATGCATAATTGCAAAACGACCGCGTCTTACTTATCGTCATTGAGAAAAAGTCTTGGGGTATTTCCGTCTTTAAGACATTTAAACAGAACTTAGGTTTTAGGAGAATAGATAAAAAGCCTCAAGAGAACCTCACCGGCAGTCTTTCTCTCCAATCTTTATCCTCTTCTTGGTAACGTCTCTCACTCACTTATACCATTCTGCTTTAGATTTCGCGTAATTTTACCTCTTTCTCTGAGAGTTCACGTCATAATTGTATCGATCCATTGCTTTTAATTCGTTTTATTTTTTTCGTTTGTAAATTTCTTCAATTTTCATGTTGTATTTACATATATGTGTGTCTGTCCATATATCCATGTATTTATGCGTTATATTGCACGATGATATGGATTGTAATAATCGTACGATATAAATATGCGTTATGTTTGCACTTCATGATTATTAGGAACTTGATCTTACAAAGATACTACTCTATAGTTCAAATACTTTTTTTTATAATTATGTATCTTGTAATGCACAAGCCTATATCTTAGACACATACACATATTTAGATGCAAATGTGTGTTTGTTTTTGTTTTTAAAGAATTTTAGGTTACAGGTTCTAATGAAAGATCCTTTTTTTTTTTGGGTCATTCCAAAATCAGGTGCATTGATCTTTAGAACTTGGGGGCTGTGAAACAATCTGCAAAGATGCAGAACGAGGAGGGACAGAACATGGATCTTTACATACCCAGAAAGTGGTATGTTTTTATCAGTGTACTTTTGTATCTTATTGTGATTTCAGTTTAGTTGTGTGGGCTGTATGAGAGATTTTACCCATTATTCATTATGTTGTTGCAGTTCTGCCACGAATAGGCTGATCACCTCAAAGGATCATGCATCTGTCCAGATTAATGTTGGACATTTGGACGAGGCTGGTCGTTACACCGGACAATTTTCCACTTTTGCTCTCTGTGGTTTCATCCGAGCCCAGGTTTTTGCCCTTGATTATCTATTGTATTTGAAGCACTGGTGCTGTTTTTAGTAGCCATAGCTTGAATTTCATCACCTTATAAATGTCTGTGGGACAAGTTTTCGTGATAATGTGAATAGTATCATTTAGATATATCATGTGTTTAATGGTAGTTCACTATGAATGTCTTGTTGATTTCATACTAACTGAAATTTAATACTGTATAATCACTGTTGGTATATTTAGGGTCCGTTTACTAGCAGGAAGTAATTCCTACTTTCTGTTCTGGATTGGGAATACATGTAATTAATTTGATGAATATATACAAGAAAAAACAATATGATATGAGTTCAATTTGCAAATGGTCCTAAACTATGTTTCTGTGGACCTCCTTTAGGAATGGAATTATTAAACTCCAATGACATTTATTTTATACCACTGCATTAATTTTTTTTTTCCTTTTTTAGCATCCCTTTTAGGGTGTGCATTATTTGAAATTTAGCAAGTTCTTTGACAAGTATAAAATCTGCAAGTTAGAGTGCTGAATTCTTTTTGCTGCCCAAACTAGCTTGGAGATTACTACACTTTTTACTTTTCAGCAAGAAGAAACCAAGGCCATATTATCATTCATAAGAAAATTAATTTTAGAGATTTAGTGTATGAAACCATTTTTATTTATCCATGTATCTATGACTTCAATACGTTGGTCTCATTTCTCTTTCTCTCGGGAATATATATCAAGAAAGAGTTTCCAGACAGATGCAACCAAGAGATAAGTTAGAAACTTAATTGAATACAGAGTAATGGAGTATGGGCTTTAGTGAGCTAGACTCAGGTTCAATCCTTTCTAAATTATGCATATTATACCTTCCTTGACATGTTCAAGTTATTTTTTAGAAGTACATGTTAGTAAACTGAGGTGCAACATCCTCCATGACAGTAGCCAAACTCATCCTCCATGACAGTAGCAATAGGCAAATTCAAGAAGAACGTGCTACCCAAATGCAAAAGTTTTAAGAACATATAAGAACAATAGCCAAAAAATTTAACTTGAATTTATTTAGGCTTGGTTTGGAGCTAAAATCAAAATCAACATTCATCCAAAATAGCATCACAAGAAGTGCATATTACATAAAGTATTCCAAATAGAATATGAATCCAAATAAAAGTGGCAACATTACTACATCCAAATAAAATTAACAGAAGGGATTCATCTATGTATGATGACGATAGTTGTTCCACAACTCATTTGCAATTGCCTCATGGGTTTCACTCATTTCTTGAATTTCCTCTCGTGTAACATTTACTTGACTTTGAGAGGTATCTCCTAGTTCCACATCATCATCATCTTCTTCTTCTTCAAGATTGGGATTCTGATACCCATATTCCTTAAAAAGATGATCTAAATGAGCTTCCTCACAAATAAAATTATGTAATGTACAACAAGGGATAATGATAAGTCATTATTTTTTTTTATCAACAACTTGAATCTCAGTCCACATTATCCCCATCCAACTATTGAGTATTTTAATCCATCACTACAATAATAAGTTACCATGTAAACAAATAGAGGTGCAAGACAATAACTCATACCATTGATTTTGTGACAAATGTATCCGAGTCCAATTCAAGGTGGGAAGTAGTGTAATGTATCCAAATAGTTACACAAATTATTTGTAGCCTTTATGTATGGAGCATGATTAATATGACATCACCCAAAACACCTTTACTAGATCTTTACTCTCTAAGAACAATGTCACAAGCTTCTCCTAGAGGGGTTATTAGTTATGTATATTGATGTGGACAAGAAAACGTACAATGCAACATTAGTTACTAATTAGTAGAAGAAAAATTTAGAGAGACCAAGTCAACTTCAATTACAATAAGTCATTGTTTATGGTTCATCATACAGAAATATACTTTAGAATCTAATGATTTTAGGGTAGGTGGGTAGTGAAAGGATAAATGGAATGAAAAAATGATGGAGCGAAAGTTATGAATGTTCGTGCACGAACAAGATAAACAAGTTTGAATTCACAAAGTTGAAGAAAATTGCAAAACAATTGATATATTATTGATAAATTGAATGATTGATTTCTGCCCTATGGCAGTACTTATATTTATAATTGAGAAATCATAATCCTAACAGCACAAGAAATTTAAAAACAAAAGGAAACTTGTAGAATTCGTAATCCTAATAGAATAAGGAAACATAAAAACAAAGGAAAATTAGCAGCACAAGAAGCTGCTAAAAAGAAAACTTTTTCTAAATAATTTGAAAAAATTAAATAAGAAATCTAATAATTAAAAACCACTAAATATGAAATTTCAGCCAATTTTGAGTTCGTTTGGTTCACGAACAAAATTTTTGAAATATTTTGCTCTCTTTCTATAGGACGAAAAAACATGATTTTCGAGTCCCTAAAGAATGTTTTCAACCATAAAAGTTAAAACGACATGGGCCATTAGCTAAATTTAGTGGGTTTTGCTTACTGGGTCGTTTATGATCAAATATGGGTTTCATAGAGTGAAAACGACATGAATGAAAATTCTGCCTACATCAGTCCCCTTCACTTCAAAAGAACTCGTCCTCGAGTTTGTTGCAAATAAATGACTCATCATCTACGAGTATGAGCAGAATTTCATACCATCTTAGACTTCATTTTAATGCAACAAAAATTTGCTTTATTACTTTCAGCCATTTGATTTGATCACTATACTCAAAAGGGTCAACAACAAGTCCATTAATGTGAGCCACACCCACCATGAGAAAAAACCAACAACATCTGCAGATTTATCTGGTCGGTACAACATAAATTGATGTGCTTGGAACCCATCTTTTAGGAGTCATGAATCCGTGAGACAGGTGTCCGCCATGAGGCAAGTCTAAGGCCATTATAACATCTTTCAATTTGTCTGTATCTTCTCGGTACGATAAGCAATAATTCCCAAATTCCATCCCACATGATTCCTCACTCTCATCAATAACCTTCACATCTCTTGTAAGTTCACCTATGTCATTTGTAGTAGTGCTATTCTCTTCGAGCTATAATTCCGGCGCAGTAATAGGCATTGAAAAACCGTTGGCTAAATTATTTGACTCAACTTCCTCTGGTTCTATGTTTGGTTCTTTCAAATCATCAACTAAGTCTTCAAAGTGAGGCTTTGAAGATATATTATAAGAAGCCTCATCTGCTATGATTAAGGAATCAACATCGTCATCATCCTCAACTATAAGAACATGGATAACTTCATCATCTTGCTTGGTAGCATCATTGTCATCTTCAACTACTAGAGGCAAAGCAACAAAATTTTGTTTACAATCAATCTCTTGAGAATTATTGGTTGCTTCTACAAAATTATCACTACTTTCCTTCGTTGACAGATGAAACCTCTTTGCTGCAATTTTGATACTTGTTATATATCATTTACTCATAATTTGGTGTACCACGATCGCACACATTTTTCTTGCCTCATTCGGTTAGTTTGTGTCTGATCTTATCAAGCTGAAACACATCTTTTAAACTTGAAGCCTATAAGGGGAACTTGCTTTTTTTTTGACCATATCTCTCGACTCGGATATCGGAATTGAGCAAACTCAGTGCCTGTGAAAAGCTAACTTGAAGCCCAAGATATTTGTATTTCATGAAAATTTCGTGAATCACACTTATTCAAGGTCAAAATTGGAAAAACTTTGGGTGTTTGGTGGTACATACATGTGTAAACATGTTAAAGTTCTTGCTACACAGGTACATGATCAATGTATTAAAGCAATGAGGAAAAACAATGAAGGAAATTTGCTTACCTCTTAAGATGTGAGAATAAGATGAAGCAGCAGGAAGAGAGGTAGGATTTCCTTCAACTGTTCATCAATTTGAGTCGGTGGAAAGTATACGACAGACATGGTGTATCTTTTGAATGTAGAAATTGATGCCGCAGGTTTGATGCATGGGTCACATGTATATAGTCAACAACATCATATTTGTGAAAGGATTCTCAAAACTCTAATTCTACTTGGACAAGAAAAAAAAATCCTAGTTGGAACAAGATTTTCAAGATTCTGATTGAATCAGGAAGGAGAACCATGAAATCGTAGTTCCATTCAAAGAAGGAAATTTAAGCAATCCTAGTTCATGTCACAGAAAGTGTCCAAAATTTGGATGTTGAGAAATTGCATTTTAAAAAAATAATTACTTTAAGCCCCATTTTAAATATGCAATGAGTTCAGTATTAGCGCAAGACTTGAAGTGGGGGCAATTTCAACTCTATCAACCAATTTTTTGATTATCTCTTTCTCCTTATATGGAGGTCATCAATTCTGCAACAAAATCACTCATGCCCGGTAATGCAAGAGAAGCCATCGAAAAGCTACTGAACATTGTGAATATTTTGGCCATTAGGATAGCTATTCTGCCCATTTTGTCGAGATAAGCAAGACGTATCCTATCATAACTCGTTCCTGCCAAGAAAAAAAGTGCGGCACCGATAAATCCATGAGAGATTATTTGCAAAATGGCCCCATTGAGTCCCGTATCCGTTATAGAACCTATTCCTATAATTATGAAACCCATATGAGATACAGAAGAATAGGCTATTCTTTTTTTTAAATTATGTTGTCCAAGGGGTGTTCTCCAAGTAAAAGAAAATAGGAAGTGTTGAGAAGAAAATCTACCAGAATATTTTCTTCGACTTGCAATCCAATTTTGACCTTGAATAAGTGTGATTCAAGAAATTTTCATAAAATACAAATATCTTGGGCTTGAAGTTAGCTTTTCACATACGCTGAGTTTGCTCAATTTCGATATCCGAGTCGAGAGATATGGTCAAATTACCAGAATTGGTGTAATGTTCGCGCAGAATATTGTGACTATTTTGACACGCGATTTTTACCTCTTAAAAGTCAGAATTAGGGCTTCTTCGTGAAATACAAATTTGTTCCCCTATGAATAAGCTTTTAAAAAACTCTGGGCTTGCATTAATTTGATACTTGAGCTGAAAGTTATGGCCCAAATAGTAAGACTGCACACAAAAACTCGTGGACTTTATATTTGTTAAATTTGAGCCTTCCTGTACGATTGGGAAATGGAGGAATGACAGAGTTCTTGGCTTTTCTTTACAGACAAGCCTGTCCTGGGGAGGGGCACGATGAGTTGGTCTGGAATGGCACGAGTCATGGGAGATTCGAGGTTCGTTCTTTTTATCAGAGTTTGGTTAACTCCCGCTGGCCCTCTTTCCCGTGGAAAGGTATTTGGCATTCTAGGGCTCCATTGAAGGTGGCCTTCTTTGTGTGGGCGGCGTCTTTGGGGAAGATTTTGACCATCGATAATCTAAGGAAGAGAGGGCACATTTTGGCAAATTAGTGTTGCATGTGTAAACGGGCGGAGGAAACTGTTGATCATCTCCTCCTTCATTGTCCTAGAGCCAGGGAGGGATGGGATTTGATTTGTGGTATCTTTGGAGTGCATTGGATCATGCCCAAATCTGTGGTGAATTGTATTTCAGTTTGGGATGGTTCTCGAGTGCGACACGATGTTAGACATTCTTGGAGGGTTGCCCCTCATTACTTATGGTGGGCCTTATGGATTGAAAGGAACAAGAGATCCTTTGAGGATAAAGAGCAGTCATGGGAAGCTTTTCGTTACTCCATTCTTAGCTCTTTATTCTTTTGGTCGGAGGGTTATCTTTGTAACAATTTAGAGTCCCTCCTTTCTTTTGTAAATAGTTTAAGCCTTTGTTGATGTTGTTTTGGGATGCGTCTCCCGTTTGGGCGCTTTTTAATGAATCTTTAGTTATCAAAAAAAAAAAAATTTGAGCCTTTTCCACAAACATCATCATAAATCCGTCTTTTCTGCCTTGGCTTCCACTTCTTTTCTCTTTTTTTTTTTTTGATTTACTTGTCCACGTGTTTTGATCTTTTTCTTAGACCCGAAATTTGTGTGTACAAATTTCTGCCCCCAGGGGGCCTTCACTTTGCGTTCATCATCAACAAAGTAGGTGCTACCAAAATAGCCAATTGTTATCAGATCAGGGTAAAGCAAGGCTCTGATACAAACTGACGGAGTGGAAGCTATAAACGTTCGCGCACAAAAAAAATAAACAACTTTGAATTCACAAAGTTAAAGATAATTGCAATTGATTGATTGATTTTTGCCACATGGTAGTACATATATTTGTAATAGGGAAATCTTAATCCGAACAGCACTAGGAAACCTAAAAACAAAAGTAAGAAGCCTAAAAACAAAAGGAGACTTGTAGAAATCCTAATCCTAACAGGAAAAGGAAATCTATTTTCAAAAAGAAACTAAAATAAAAGAAAATTAGTATCCGAAATTAAACTCTCTAAAAAAAAAATTAAATATATATAGATATATATAATATGAAACCTACTAAAATTTCCTATATCAGAAAATTCAATGTAACCTCAACATAACAATCAAAAAACATCTATAAAAAAAAGCAATTGGCATATTGGTTCTAGATAAACCCAATCCTAAAAGCACAGTGCCATAATACTTGATTAATAGCAAAATATGTATTCAACCATACAAAATTTTCAAGCATTCAAATTGATAAGCACATCACAGACTTTCCAGAAATATTAACAGTCATAGCCTCACTTCAATAGATATATATATATATATATATAAGCTTGGTATAATAAGGACGAAAAACCCAATCTAACGATCAAAAGTGGTTAAAAAACCAATCCTGTGGTCCAAAATGTCTTTTGCTATCTACAGTTTAAAATCACTCTATCTAACAGTCACAATTTTGAATGCATGATAGTGCTGTAGACACGAGTATATACTAGTGTGTGTGTGTGTGTTTGTTGCCAAATCCCAACATATATACAAAAGAGTATAGAAGCAAATTTGTTGCTAACTAGCTTAAAAATTTTAGACAAATAAACACACATGGAAAAAAACAAAAATCACAAACAAATTTGAGAAAAAAAAAATTAGAAAAGAAAGAGATCTAAGAAACAAAAACCACATTGAGATTTGAGGAAAAAAAGAAGCAAAACCACAACCAAATCTGAGAAAAAACCCGGACAAGAAAGAGAGATTTGAGCAACAAAAACCACAAAAAATCGGATAAGAAAGAGAGATCTAAGCAGGAAAAACCACAGTGAGTTTTGAGAAAAAATTCGTACAAGAAAGAGAGAGAACTTACAAATTTCAAGTTTAAAACTTCAAATCTGAGAAAAAGGGGAGAGAAAGAGACATGAGTTTGAGAGAGAAAGAGAAATTGAGAAGAGAGAGAGAGATAAGGATGAGAGAGAAAGGTAACTTACGGACGGTGTTTTCAGTTGCCGATGAGTGTCGTCTACGTCACTGGTTGGTGGTAGCGAACTCCAAGGGTGCAACAATGGTGAAGTGATAACGGAAGGAGAGTTGGGGTTGTCTCATGGAAATGGCGATAAAGGAGAGAGCTTTGGGTTGCGATATAAACACGTAGATAACGTCTTGTTTTTAGGTTAAGTGGTGCCACAGTGGTTGAAAGTGTTTCCCATCTACAGTGTAGGAAGCACAGAAAGTGACAATTCCTTACTTTCCCTTCATTGCCATTTCCACAAGACAACAAACCCCTAGTTTACTCCTTCCTTTATCACTTCACCATTGCTGCATCCTTGGAGTTGGCTATCTCGGACCAATGACGGAGATGAGACAGCATTCACCAGTGACCGACGACACCGTCTGTACTCTCTCAAAACCTCGTCTCTCTCTCTCTCCCATTTTTCCTCAGATCTGAAATTTTACACTTGAAATTTGTAAGTTCTCTCTCTCTTGTACGAATTTTTTCTCAGATATCATTGTGGTTTTTGTATATATGCATATATCTGATGGGAAAAGAAAGAAGGAAACCATGTATTAGTAATGTATATATCAGTGATACTAGCCTTTTGAGTGCTTTCTATGCTGTTATGACTGTTAATATTTTCGTTTTGCTCTACTAAAAAGTCGTAATATCAATTGTTCATTCTCTGTTAGTATTACCCTTAATGTAGAACCATTACTTCCTAACTTGTGCAGTTATTGGTCAAACATCTTAGTTAACATTCACGACTGTGCTTAGAGTCATATAATGATCATTTGCTACATGATTTTGAACTTACTTATTGATATCTTGGTGGCATGCACAAGGGATTGTGATCCTTCTAAATGAAATGAAATGAACTTTAGTTTTCTCTTGATTTTGGTGGTATGGGGCCTAATAATCAGATATTTGATCTCTTGATGCTGAAAGTTACGTGCAACTTTAAACATTTGTGTATAATGCATGTTATTCTTGATTTGAAGTATTTTTTTGTTGATATGTCGACATATATAGATGTCATTGAGCTTTGTTAATTGGTAATTTCGTGGTTCAATTTTGCAGGGAGATGCTGACAGCTCAGTTGATCGGCTCTGGCAGAAAAAGAAAGCTGAAGTGCGGCAACATTAATTGTTATTGCTGTAATGTTGTCTGTTCGAACAATTTACCCTTAATGATTATTAGGAGCATGGATGTGAGATTCCATTTAGTTTTCATAAAGTTTCTGCAACATGTACCGATTGAATTTAGATTTTTTGAATTAAAATTTTGAAACTCTTCATCTTGTGAACCTCTTTCAGTTTATATGATTTAGGGAGTGTTTAGTGAAAGAGAGATGAAAAATTAAACATGCCTTCCATAATTCCATTGCTGAATATAACAAGAATATTCTGGAGACCTATTATTCAACACACTGCATAGGATAAGACAGAAGAAGCCATGCAAAGCAATGGTCTTCTTGTTTTCTATCTTCAAGATTCTGCTTTGGGAAGCCCCATCTGTTTGAACCCTAAGAAGATTCTGCGCAGGTCTTCGCGACACGGAAGGTTCTCCTTAATAACAGGAACTTCTAGAAAGTTGTTGATCCATGCATCAAATGCTGGATATTTCACTGAGTCCATCACCTTGAAACCACCTACTTCCTCCACAAATTGGAACCAGTATGCAATCCAACCAACCACAATGTCAAGAAACCCTATGCTATCATCTCCTCCGAAGAACTTCTTCCCAGCTATCTCTCCTTCCAGGAATTGCAGTGCCTCCTCTATCGATTCAATTCCCTTTGCTTGATCTTCTCCCCTCGAAAAAAATGCCTTGATTGCTGCTTCATAGAACTGCACCAACAGTGATAAGTACACTAAGTTGCTTTATCAGAACAACTTAAATGAAAACTTGCATTGAGTGAATAGTAGGTCAAATGTGATGTTAGAACCGTGGACCGAACCAAACAGTTTCTTTAGAGTTCGGTTTGATTTACTTCTATAATTAAAATGGTTGGGTTTGGGTTCATGATTTAGTGAAATCGATTTGTATAGGTTTGAGGTGTTTTGGAATCGAACCGAACCGTGTGCACCCTCGCTGAATATTACAATGATTTTTGGTACTTTTGTCAAATATATTGTTAAGCATTTTATTTCAATTGGGGATGTTAATAACTTAGAATCTATCTCTACCATGTATGTTATGCTGCTTATACATGCATGTATGTTATGCTGCTTATGCATGCTATCAAGTCAAGTGTGTGTTTGTGTGTATATATGTGTGTATACATATTTGAATTTTTTCTGATTTATGAATTCATATATTTCTGTAAATATACAAGAATAAAACATTAATTAAAAGCATGAAGATAAGACAATTTTAAATCTAACTAATTTTTACACCATGCGTAAAGGAATCATTGTGTATATGATAAAATTGACAAAACTTTATTACCTTCGTTTAAGTTATATTGTTAAAATAATAATATATTTCCTTTCCTACCCTTTCAACTAAACAAAACGAAGATGGAAAAAAAAAAAAAAAGTAGACACATTATATTTATTTGGTTCCAAAAAATTTTATTATCTGAACAGATAATCAATCTGTGCGAGATTTTTTTATTAATAAGAAAAATTGTATTGAATGCAGAAGTTTAAAATGGTACAATGTTATTTCTCTTAATTCTTTTGAAGGGTATAATTAGATTTGGAAATGATTGTCTCATAAAGCACTTCCTTTACCTACAAAATTTGATCTTAAACAGAGTCAATCGTAGGTCAAATGTGATAATAATAAAAAAACAGTAGGTCAGATATGTGATAGTGTGTCCAAAAATGAAGAAATTGAGATCAATAACAGTTCCCAAGTGGATAGATACACAAACTCATACAAATTTGTAGTGTAAAAAAATAAAATAAAAAAAATAATTAAGATCATAATAGCAGCTCCCAAGTGAATAATACCCATTTTGAGAAAACTCAAAAAAAAATTGTAATACCCATTTTGTTTATTATAAGATCAGATTATAATTAAGAAGACATGGTATTCAATATATAGTAGTGATTAGAAGGAAGTGTTACCTTTTCATCTACAAATTTAGCCCAGAAACGTGCATAAGCTCTTTGTTGAGGATATATGGGCAAGATAGGGTTGTGATTCCATGTGTGGTCTATGTACTCAAGAATGACAAGCGATTCGGATATGGGTTTTCCACCATGGATGAGCACTGGAACCTTCTTGTAGATTGGGTTCGATTGCAGAAGCAATGGGCTCTTCTTGAAGAGATCTTCTTCTACAAATTCATACTCAATGCCTTTCAGTTTCAGAGCCCACACAATTCTATGTGTGAAGAGGCTCTCTTTTGTGCCCAGAAGCTTCAGATCACACTCACCCATGCTTTCTTTCTGTTGCTAGCTACTTACTAATGGAGCATTAGAAACATCTCTCTCTCTCTCTCTCTCTATATATATAGACACATATATACATGCATAGAGGGTAACAATCTTATTATAAAGACTATTATATAGTTCCTTTACAATTTTATATCACTGTGTTACTTTCCACAACCACTCCAACAAACAAGCACCACCACAAACAAACAATATATATTATTATATACATATATATTTACAAACAAATTATAGTTTTAATTATGGAATTATTTTAATTTTTTTAAAAACTAATTCCTTTAATGTATAAAAATTTAAACCATATCTTTTTTTAAAGGGGTTAAGTGCAAAAAAAAAAAATAATGTGCAAAAAATACTCTTGCAGTTTAGTATGCTCATGTACTCCCACTAGTTGTCTCCAATGAGCAAATAATCCCCTTTGACGAATTTCCGTTGAAAAATAACAGTTGACAATAAGATTTGACTCTTTTTTTTGAAATCCTGAAATTACCCTTTATGCTTTACCTTATAAAGTGCAAAAAATCTCTCGCTATATAAAAAATGTGCAAATAATTCCTTGTTATTCAAAAAATTCCTTGTTCACTTTGGATATTTTATATATATATATATAAAATATTGAAAGGATATTTTTGTTATTTTTTAATTTCGGTACGAGTAAATTGGCGATTTGTTCTCATTTGCATACTTTGAAAACTGTAAAGGATTAATTAAATATCAAAAATGTATTTACACATTTTGTATATAATGAGGAGAGTTTTTGCACTTAACCCTTTTTAAGGAGAATTCCAATATTTTACGGGTCATTTGCAAAGGTCAAAAATACATTATCTATCATATACTTTTTTTTATTGTTACAAGTACTCGTAAATTTATGTTGTATTTGGAAATCTAGAATAGGCGACTTGTATTGAAGTATTGAATCGATGGCTTGGATGTTAATATAGTATATGATAATCCGAAAATAAGGAAATAGTAGAACGAAAAAACAAGTTAAATGAAGAAAAAAGAAAGACCGCACGAAAATCAAAGAAGAAACAGACAAATGGAGAAGTTGTAAACAAAGAGGGGTTGGTTGAGAAAGGGATCAGAAGACTAGAAGAGAAATGCAGGGACCCTAAATTACAGGATACTGGGACAAATAGATATAGAAATAAAGAAATATCAAGAAGCCCAAGAAAAGAGAAAGAATGGTTTCGGCCAATTAGATCATGACACATAAGTTTGTGTCAGCGGTACTTCAAATTTTATTCGTGTATCAAATTCTGATTGATTGGTCTAATGTGTCATTTCTGTGATTGAATGGAATGATGTATTTTTAGATTATCTAATAATATTTTGAGAACATAATTTTTTTTAAATGGTCCAAGACTACATGGTCCCTGCCAACCATGTAGTTCCGGACCATTTAACAATTTCTCCTCCAATCTTCGAATTAAACAGAAACCTTTCATGGGATGCAAAGGAGTTTTTCCAAAATTTCAAATTATAATGAATTCATTTTCAATTACATATTCATCATCGCACAAACATAGAATCCCAACACTAGAGGTTGTCCTATTTCTTGTTAAACTTTGTTTTTAATTTTATGTGTGTATATACATATTACAAATATATTTATGTTTATAACCAGATAAATACTCAAATTCTGTGAATATGATTTAGGGAGTGTTTAATCAAGAGAGATGAAAAATTAAAAATGCCTTCCATAATTCCATTACTGAACATAACAACAATATTCTGGAGAACTATTAATCAAACATGCACACTGCATTGTAGGATCAGACAGAAGAAGGCATGCAAAGCAATAGTCTTCTTGTTTTCAATCTTCAAGCATTTGCTTTAGGAAGCCCCATCTGTTGTTGGAACCCTAAGAAGATTCTGGGCAGGTCTTCGCCACACGGAAGGTTCTCCTTAATGACAGGCACTTCTAGAAAGTTCTTGATCCATGCATCAAATGCAGGATATATATTTCACTGAGTCCATCCCATTCAATATATATATATATATATATGGTGAGCAGGAACAGAGCCAGGATTGCAAAGTGGGAGGGCTAAAATTAAGAAAAATTAAAAATGAACGCAATAATTTTTATAGCAAAGATATGTTATAAATATTCAAAAATAGACAAAAAAAAAAAAAAATGAGAACGTTCTCATATAGATAAATCAAGTACATCATATATAGATACAAAAACATATATAACATTTTCTTAAGTAAGCTATTGAAGATGAACCCTACAAACAAAATAAATGTGCGCTTGTGCTCTTGTGCATACTCAATAAATAAATGTGCGCATGTGCTCTCGTGCATACTAAATATTATTAGACACACATAATTCAGGAAGAAGGAGATAACAGACATACACACAACAAGTCAATTAGTACAAGTCAGAAGCATTGAAATGGAAAACACATGATCTCATCTTATAAGGGGTTATCACAACATAAACAATTTACCAAATAAAATAAATTTGAAAGCAATCTAAACTAGGAAGTAGGAACTCAAATTTGCTAACTTTAAGGTATCTGTTATCAAGTTCAACAACCCTCTGAAAAAAATATCAACTCGAAACTGCATAAAGAAAAAAGTACTTTAGCAGTGAACTTTTTTTTATGACAAGAATTGTCCTTTTTTTTTTTTTCTTCACAAGAGTTGCCCATTTGATTATGCACAATAAAAAATATATGTGAGAGTGAAAGCATAAGAGAACAAACATTACCCAAAAACAAAAATAATTTAAAGAAAAAAAGAAAAAAAAAAGATAAAACAGAGTAAGTAATATCTTTCATGTAGATTGACACCATTTTTAGCTACCACTATCTAGTTTATAAAATCTCGAGAAACAGAAAATCAATAAAAAAACAGAAACAGAAACATGAGGAAGAAGAAAAAAACAAGTATCAATTTCTACACACACAACCTAAGAATAATATAAAGTGACGTCCCAATTCCTCTACTTATTGATTCTTGTTCAATAAGCAATATTATGTTCTCAGAATGCAGTTTTATAACCAAAATGACCTTAAAGACAAAATTTAAATGTAGTCAGTAAACAAACACAACCGAAGAGATTCTCCTTTCAAAGAAGACCAAACATTTTCCTTTTTTTTCCCTCAAAAATTAAAGATCAAAAAACATTTCCTTTAACAAAGTTGCTCATATTTAAAAATCAACCTTGAAATTACAAATAGAGAAATAATTAAAGTAACAGACTATAAGAAATTTCACAGTGATATTATCAGTGAAACCATAAATTATGAGAAAATCAAAGGGTAGATTTTCTGGGTTGAACTCTCGACTCTCAGGTAAGTTTCAAACTCTCTCTCTGGCGGATTTATAACCAATGCTTATGTTTGATGGTTCTTTAAGCACTCTAAGATTATCTAACTCAAGTTCATAGAATTTTAATGGAGAATCTAATAGAGTAGTACTCAATTAACATTTTTTAGACAAAATTTGAGAACTTACCTCTTTGGCTCTTTGTTTGCTCACTGAAATCAGTGGCAACTTTTGTGTATCTTTGTTTCTCTCTTTGCACACAAAATCAGGAAAAAACAATGTGATCAACACACTCCCTAAATGAGAGTCCTAGTTAGAAAATGAAAGGCTTGTGGGCTATGAACTAAACACATTAGTAGTAACTTTTTTGTTTTTGTTTTTGGATATAGCCCAGGTTAGCCCACCTCTAGTTTCGCCCCTGATGGTGAGAAGAACTGTTACCTTTTCATCTACAAATTTAGCCCAGAAATGTGCATAAGCTCTTTGTTGCCCCCCCGTCCCTTTTAAAAAAAGAATTTATTTACTTATATATGTATTTTTTTGAAATTTCAAAAATGCCTCCCTCAATTTATTTTTTACCTTGCAAATTAGATGTGTTGTTTCATCTATTGGGTTAATACACTTCTTTTAAATAAAAATGCCTAATTCTCTTGGAGCCAAATACGTTTTATCTATTGGGTTAAAACACTTCTTTTAAATAGAAACACCCAATTCTCTTGGAGTCCAATATGTTTTAGAAAACATGAAAAAAAATAAATGGCAAGATATAACACAACAAGCTATTGTTCTGTTACAGTGACACAAACGTTCCTCTTTCACAAAGGTGTGTATCAAATCCATTCATCTCTCTTTTCTCCTAACCCAAAGATTCTATCTTTTGATCTTTTATTTTCTTCCCTCTTAACCCAAATCTGAACCTCACGCGTTTGTTAATTTCTCTATTTTTTTTCCTTTTCTTCTTTTTTTGGGCCAAATGTAATAATATTTTGATATTGATATCTTATTCTATTTCTAACTTAAAAAATTAATCAGTAATGTATTTTGACTTTCAAGTTTCAATTAGGTATTTCTTAAATATTTTAATGTTTTGGGTATTTCTTAAATATTCTTAATGTTTGAGAAGTACATCTCAAACTAGGAACTTTAATTTACTGAATTTGGTAAAGCTCTGATTATTTAAGAAATTAGGTCATTCAGAGATAGTTAATTTCGATTTTAAATTACCTCGTTACAAAATCAAAGATGATATTTTACAGAGATTCATACGTTGATGGTTGAATTGTTTCACCCACTTTGATGTGGGTTGAAGTATTGGATCTTAAATCAGACATTGGGTTGGGTAGCAAGTAACAATAAAGATGCCTCTGTTAGTTAAGTGCTTGGAGAGAGAGAGTATGATTGCTTTACATGACTCATAGTTCAACTAGCATTTAGGTAATTTTTGTTCCACTTCAAATGAGTATTGATATGGAATTAGATTAAGAATATTACATTACCTATTGAAAGATAGTGATTTTGCTATTTTTAGTTTCTTGTTTGCATTTTATGTGAAAAAAATTGTTGGCTTTGTTGCTCAAATTTAGTTGTGGCAGTTTCCTTTTCCGTTTTAAAAAACTAAAGACTTGTGGAGTAAGGCTGAAGGCTTGAGGAGGAAGTTGTATACATTTATTTTATAGTTGTGCTTGATTTGATAACTTCTTGTTAGGTAAGGTATGAGAATTCTTGTTCAAGAAGGAATTGAGTTTGAAGATTCTATAAATAGAGGTAGGGTTAAAGGGAAGAGAAAGAGAGAGGAAAGATGTAAGGGATTGGTGAGTGTTGTGAGGAGAGGAGAAGAGATATATAATTCCGGGAGAAAATACCAAGAGAGAGTGAAAGAGTGTGTGTGATAGGCATGCTTTTCGGGTGTTATATTAGAGTTGGGTGAATTATGTAAAATATTGTGTTGTGTATTGATGTGTACAATTATTATATTTATATGTGATTACATGATTGTGATGTGATTATATGCTTCCGTTGTGCTGAACGAAGGGGGATTAATTCCCAACAACTAGTATTAGAGCCAATGGTGGGTTAGAGCCAGTGGTTGGTCCTGAAGATCAGAGTTGAAGATTGGTGGTGTGTCAAAGTAGAAGGTTGATTGTGGAGAGTTATGGAGATATAACCAGAGCTAATGAAGACACGAGAATGAGGATAGTGTGAAGTCCATGAGGAACAAGTCTTGAGACAAATCAAATGATGCTTGTTTTCAAGATAGGGCAAGATAATGGTATGAAGAAGGGATGTTTATTGTTTTTTGCCCAGAAAAATAGTGAGTGAGAAAAGAAGGGATTGTGGTGGTAAAGATGATGATGATGAGTGACAATGATGATTGATTAGTGGGTTGCTATGCGTGAGTAATTGAACACCAATGGGGATGATGTGATGGAGTTCGGTTTGAGGTAGATGAATCTTCAGTTGAGGTGGAGCTATGGAGGAGCGCGTTGATGAAATTTAAGCCAAAGTGTAGATTGTTGGGTTTGTGGCTCAAATTCAGTCGCAACAGTTTCTTTTTTCGTTCTAGAAGCCTAAAGTCTTGTGGAGCAAGGCTGAAGACTTGGGAAGGAAGTTGTATACATCTATTTTATAGCTGTGATTGATTTGATAACTTCTTGTTAGACAAGGTATGAGAATCTTTGTTCAAGAAGAAATTGGGTTTGAAGACTCTATAAATAGAGGTAGGATTAAAGGGAAAAGAAAGAGAGAGAGGGGAAAGATGTAAGGGGTTGGTTATGTTGTGAAGAGATGAGAGAGTATATGTAATTCTGGATGAAGATGTCAAGAGAGAGTGAAATAGTGTGTGTGATAGGCATGCTTTCTGCGTGTTGTATTAGAGTTGTGTGAGTTATGTAAAATATTGTGTTGTGCATTAATGTGTATGATTGTTATTTTCATATGTACTTACATGATTGTGATGTTCTGCGTGTTGTATTAGAGTTGTGTGAGTTATGTAAAATATTGTGTTGTGCATTGATGTGTATTATATTTTCATATGTGCTTACATGATTGTGATGTGATAATATGCTCCTACTTTGCCGAACGAAGATGGATTAATTCCCATCAAAAGTTATATTTGCTAGGCTAATTTTTATTTTTTTCTCACCAAGTACACTACGCCCCGAACTAAATTTTTGAGTCCACCCTTGGTTGTTTGTGTACTCAAGAATGACAGAACATTCGGATATGGGTTTTCCACCATGAATGAACACTGGAACTTTCTTTGTAGATTGGGTTCGATTGCAGAAGCAATGGGCTCTTGTTGAAGAGATCTTCTTCTACAAATTCACAGTCAATGCCTTTCAATTTCAGAGCCCACACAATTCTATATGTGAAGAGGCTTTCTTTTGTGCCCACAAGCTTCAGATCACACTCATCCATGCTCTCTCTCTCTGTTGCTAGCTACTAATGCAGCATTATATTAAGGCTAATTTTTTTTTATTTTTATGAATTTGAATTGACCGTAGTGGAATCAACATGGTTCCATTATTGAACAAGGGTATCCTAAATCTACAATGCTTTTAAATGGGTGTTGCTTTTCCGCGCTCTCATGCACGAATTGACTTTTTGGACAAGTTCTTCACCAATTCATTGATTCAATTTTGCCACCCCTCAAAATTAATTTACAAATTCTCTAATTCGTGACATTTTCTCAGTCAGATATGACATTTATTAATATTAGACTGTAATGAACTAAAATATATCTAATACCGAATAAGCATTAAACACCATTAGAAAACTGTAGAATTAAGAATCAACCTACAATATTATCATATTGATTATTTTTATTTTTATTTATTTATTTGATTAATGTCCTAATTATAACCAATTTCTAAACAAGATATCAAAAGAATATAGTACTCTAAAAATATTAAGCGTGTGTTATATATCCCATTGTTCCTATATATTTACAAACAAATTATATAACATAACACTTGTTTGTTTTGGTGTTTAGATTTTGAAGACTTCTGCTACCATGTTTGTTAATAAGTTTTCACGTTTATTGTAAACAAAACAAATATTATCAAAAATGTTTACCATTCCATTCTGTTTTCTCAAACAATAAACAGTAAACATAAACAGTTGCGAAACAGTCATATGTTATTTGATTCCTTGAACATGAACGTAATTTCTTAAGATCTAGTTTGAGAGAACAGTCTTTCTCTTTTATATAGTTTTCAAAAAATTCTGAGTTCTTTAAAAGTATTTTTAAAAAACTGAACAAAATAGTATACGTTCTGTTCAAATAAATTATGACTCAGTTGTGAGCAACCTTCAAAGAAAGGTCATATAGATTTAATTACGAAATATGAGATGTAATTGAAACAGGAAGTTTATATAGATAGTTGACTGAATGGTGATGGAATCAAAGTTACTGAAATGACCACTGATTTTGTTTAATTAATGCATAATTTAATACATAATTTTTGCTTCACTTAAGCTTATACCATTTTTTATCACTGATTTTGTTTAATTAATGCCTAATTTAGCACATAATATTTGCTTCACTCAAGCTTATATCATTGGGAAAATTAAATTTTGGTGACCAAAATTAAAATTTTTTGCTTTAGAGTGACCTAAACTCAATAAAAGGTAAATAGAGACCAATCTTAAAAAATAATTGTCAATGAGTGATCATTTAACTTTAATGTCTAAAATACCCTCTCTTTTATCCATTTTTTGTCTTCTCCAATCGTACCTCCAAATATTAAAACTTCAAAAGTCATAAAAAAATTCTAGAAAAGAAAGTATATATATATATAGAGAGAGAGAGAGAACCTCTGTGGCTTTGAAAGTATATAACTAGAAAAAAAAGTATATATAATTAATGCATGTGCCTTTTCAATTTGTTCCAAGTATGTCTAGGTTTTTTTTTTTTTTTTTTTTTTGTCATTTAACAACTTAATCCTAATTTCAATTTAAAAAATGAAAAGTACCATTTTCAATTGATCCTAGTGTTCAAGAAACAGATAAAAAATAATTATGATTTGTTGGGTTATTAATACTAGATGTGAGGTTTGTAATTAATTACACCCAAATTAATTTTTTTTTGTTAATGAGATATTAATATATAGGAATAAATTTATATATATTATTATATCTAATATATATATGTTCTACACAAGTCATCGAATTCTTTGAAATTTATAATATTTGATGGTTGGAGTGGACTGAAGAAAGGATGGGGATCTATGAAAAAAATGAATGTTATTTTAAGTATTAAGATTAAATGGTCTCTCATTAGTAATTAATTTTTAAGTTTGGTCACTACCTAGCTTTTATTAAGTTTAAGGTCACCAAAAAGCAAAAAAATTTCAAATTTAGTCACTAAAATCTAATTTTTCCTATATCATTTTTATTTACAAGTGATTGGATTGAAACAAGTGACGAGGTGTTAGCCCTCCATGAATGTCTTTCCGTGCTCCAACACTTTTTAGAAAAACAAAATGACTAAATTGTGCTCCTATTTACTTGTCCTTTTTTTTTCTTCTTTACCTTTTTCTTTCATGAGATATCTTCATAGCTCTTCGGAGTAATTTCTATAAGATTCAAACAAGTCAAAATAAATAATAAAATATCATTCTTTTTAGTTTGAAAACCATAACCTTGTAAATCTACAAACTCTCAATTTATATGTATGGTTGATGATGACCGGTGATAATGAATTCTAATGACGGTAAATGATGTCTTTATGGGTGTTATTGGTGGGTGCAATGTTTCAATCATGAATCTTGACTGAAACTTAAACTATTAATTTAATTTTCTATTGGTTGCAATAATCATTCATTCTTGCAGCTCTAATGCAATAAATCTTTGATAATCGTATTTATGTTCTATTCATTGTATTTAATACTCTTTTATCAATTAGCTAGATTGTTTGATTTGCATGTAGGGTTGCAAATGAATCGAACAAATTAAGGCTCATTTAAGGCTCGATTTGGCTCGGTTGTTAAACAAATTAACGAGGCAAGCTCGAGCTCGATTTCTAGGCTCATTTAGTAAATGAACTGATCCTAAATAATATTGGGCTCGACTCATGTAGACTCATATATATATGTTCATGAACATAGGCTTGTATAACACTTGTGAATATGTCATATAAACATAGGTTTGTATAGGTTTATGAACGTAAGCTTATGAACATAAGCTTGTAGAGACTGAGTCCAATTTTGATCAGTTTTCATTTTACTCATTATTTTTACCCTAATTGCATTTTAAATGATATTTAACATGTTTAAATGTGAAAAACGTATTTGGGAAGTTGTTTAGAGGTTTCATAAAGTTTTTGGAACGTTTAGGTTTTTGGTCAACGGACCCTGGGATGCGGTTCGTGGGCTCAAAAATTCATTTGAAAAATATTATTTTTGATTTTAGACCAAACAAAATGTTAAATGAGTTAAGGAAGTGATTCTGGAGCCATAACCTCTTTAAAATCGAAAACAGAGGTCGGGAGGATACGTTAGGTGACCATGAGGCATTTGTGCCCCAAGATATTATAAATATCTAGGGTAGAGATCTTAGCCATTATAAAAACAATTGATATATCTCTCTCACTCTCCCATTTCACCTCTTTTCCTTCTTTCTTCATTTCGGAAGTCCTGGGCTAGGATTTGATGAATGCCAAAGGCAAGTAGATTCCTCTACTCGGTGAGAGTTACGTATTGAACCAATCAAAGTTCAATTTGGCAAAGATAAAAAGGGCTGAGATTTTGGAACCTTGCTAGAAAGGCTTGAGACCTGAGGTAGGGGTGTGAATCCTCTCTTTATTTTGATTCTATATGTCACATAATTGTGACATGAAACTTTTTTTTAAAAATTTAGGTGAAATGTAATATTTCTTATATGTGTAAATTTTTTAGCATGCTCTAGATATAATTTATATATCATGTATGTGTAGTTGACGTTTATGATTGCAATATGTGACATTGTGTTCATTTGGTAAGACGTAGTTAAATTTGACCCTATGGGAGAAGACATGCATGAAAGAAGACTTTCTTGAAAATGCATAAATGTTGATTTTCATGAGAATAGTGGAATTGCATTGTGATACGCACGAGTTGAAATTTAAAATTCATTCATTTGACAAATGTTTTGCATTGGATGAAATTGGTGAATATCACGATTTTGTGCATATGTGTGATAATATGCAGTTTTGTGAGAATTTGTGATTTTTGGGGCATGTGTGAGAATTAATAAGGGCTTGGAGTCCTAGGATGCAAGACTCAAAACTTGGACAAGCGGATGTCGCTTCCGTCGGGTTAGCAACCCGTAGACAGTAAGTAGAGTATACGGTCTTCAAACGACCCTTACTATGTATTGTGATAAGCAGAAATCCTTAATTGAATTGATTTCAGAGTATACGTGACATCGAGTTCATTTGTGATACGTAATTCTTTATAAATTATTTTTGTGTTAAAGTATGAAACATCACTATGATTTTTAAAATGTGTATGTTTTATGCATGATAAACATTAATATATGTTATGTAGTCATGTAGAGACTTTATTGTGCATTTATGCATGGCTGCCTGAGTTAAAATCAAGTCGGGTGGGTCATTCCTACTGGGCGTAGTTGTATTCTCACCCTATTCTCCTAAACTTTTTTTTAGATAAAGCTCCCATGAAGGACAAGGCTTAGAGCGATCGGATGGACATTTGAGTTTCTTTTGGGTGATATGTATATAGACGTCCATGTCGGCTTGTGGCATGTGAACTAACCTTCTTTAGAAATGTTGTGTTACATTTGGACAAGCTTATGTTTTTTCATATGTGGCAATGTAAATAATTTTTGAGGAAATGTATGTACGATGTTAGTTTGAATCATAATGTGTATGTTTATAGATATGATCACTTGGAGATCCAATTTATGTGTTTGGGCTATATGAAGCATGTATGAATCCTTTAGGATGTTTGGCATATCATAAGGAATGTATGTATGTTGTAGATTGATGATTGAATGATGATTTAATATGAAATGGCCTTTTTATGAAATAACAGGGATTCAAAGGCATTTCGATTATGTGAAATCCTATTTTCGCATGATCGAAATCCTTCGATCATGAGAGCTTCCATCGAAATTTTTGATAGTATAGGTCTTCCAATTCTAACAAGATTTCGTAAGAACTTCGCACGTATTTCGATTAATCGAAACACTTCGATTGTGCGAAACACATATTTCGCATTACCGAGAATTTCAATTGTGCAAAGAATAGATTTTGCATAATCGAAATCTTGCAGTCCCCAGCCATATTGGACATGTTTGGGTGACTACGTGTGGAACCCATTGAGCTTGTTTGAAGTTAGATTGTACGTGTACATATACAAGTGTATTTTTAAGCTTCCGTATTAATTTAAAGAGTGAGATACTTCATTAGGGTCTAATGGACGAGATCACCATCGGAATTCGGGCTCGAAGATGGTATCTCCAGTGGTTTGGAAATTGGGGCGTGACAATTTGGTATCAAAGTTAAATATGGTATCATAGTGGGATTATTGATGAGGAGTGATTACGTGTAACCTAATCACCCTCAGCTTTCGAAAGTCAGAAATCTAGGCGTAACAAGGCTCATATAAGTTTATGAACATGACCAAATAATATTGAACACAAGCTCAAATCGAGCTTGAACGATTTTGTTATTAAACGATTTGAGCTCGGGTCTTTCAAAATAATGACTAGCTGAGCTCAAGCTCATCTTTTCGAGCTCGTCACGATGGAATCGGGCTGTGCCCACAAATGATCGAGCCAAGCCCGAACAGACTCAAGCTTGGCTCGACTTAATTCATTTGTAACCCTATCTACATGTGAAGTCGTATTTGTGTTTGTGAATGTTTGTAGTAGAGTTTTAGAGAAAGGTGAAACTTTCCACAATGATAAGTCACTAGAAAACAGTGGCCTAGGTAAAAATGTGAGCTGTCACATAGGGGCTCGTGGACTGAGCACTAAAAAGAACGTGAGGGTTCCTCGTTGATCTCTTTAATTAGGACTTGTAGAGAAGGAATTTTATAGGGGCTTTAGGTTGCTAAGTGTGAAAATTGGTGTAAAAAGAGTTAGGTTTAGTGAAGTTTGATAATGAATCCTAATGAAGTCTCCATCTCCGAAATGAAGCATTTGGTCTTTTATTTATACTAATTTGAAATGGGTAAGGATCGATGAACAAGGATGATTTCTGAAAGTTCTTGCTAGGCTTGGATATGACCTTTGAGGGAAATATGATGGGAAGTCTGTATTTTTGATGCTATAAAAGGGGACAAAAGAGTGGAGCATTAAATGTGGGGTCAAAAGGGATCGCCTTAGAGGTGTGGGTGAAGACATTGTATCAAATACGAGAGTAAATGTCCTACTTTTTAGAGATCTTCTTTCCTCTGTAACAGGTCACGCAGTACTTCATTGTCCCATTTAAAAAGGGTGGGGGCAATTAGTGGAGTTCCTCAAATTTTAGCCACCAGGCCAAAACCTCCTAGGTTACCAGAAGACATTGATCCGAGGTCTCACTCTCATGAGACTGCGGATTGTTGCGAGGTCCTTGTATCATCTCTAAGTTGCATCTCTCAAAAGTCAGAGGTCTTCAGGTTAGTTCTTCATTGAGGTTCATTTATTGGGAGGAACTTTTCGGTCAATCCAAGAATAACAGGGAACATTGATTTAGAAGAGGGAGAGGGAGAGAAAGAAAGATAGTTCTTTGAAGATGAGAAGATTGACAAGCTCCTTGTAACAAAGATAGAGGGACCTAGAAGTGGAAGGAACTTGAACATTTCAGACATGGTTAAGTGCAAGAGTCAAGGAGCCCTTGAGGTCTGAAGAAGAGAGAGGAAATCAATAAAGGCAAAGTGACACTAAAAATGAGATAAATGAAGGGACCTCAAGCTCTACAAAAATGAGGAGGGACTAGGAGAAGGGACCCCTCGAGGTCCTCAACTCAGCAGGATTTCCGAGAGGAGATGAATACTGAGATCCTTGAAGAAAGAGGGACTCTGCAAAATAGGGAAACTTGAAAAAGAAAAAAAATGGAGAAAGAGGACGCCTTAGAGGGCCTCTAGAAACTTCGCCAACGGAGAAGACTCACGAGTCCTCCAAATAAGAGGAGTACGAGTAAAAAGTCAAAAGTCAAACCAAATGTCATTTGTTAGAACTAGGGCCCACTACACATGCCATATCCACACCCACATGGCTCCAAAGTTGCCACCTGTCATTGCTTTGACTTCCAATACTAACGGTGAGAAATTTAATCAAAGAAGAGAACTAAATAGACAATAAGACATTCCTTACCGAAGAAGCAAAGAAAAGGGCAGTCTAGTTATTTGCTTTACTAATTAAATTGAGTTGGAGCACAATAAAACTTTGTTAGAGCGCCAATATCATCTCTCAAATTTTATTTTTGTTGACGAATTTTAATCAACATAAGCAAGTAGCCAAGTAATAATTTAATTATTGGTTAGAAGGAAAGATTGAGGGAGGATGAAAGAGAGGGGGATAGAAAAAACTTTCCTTATTTGATTAGAAGAAAGGAAAGAGAGGAAGGAAACATCCCCTCCTTGCCTATTGTTTTTTTTATCCATCCAAAATTGGGCAGCAGAGATGAGTGAAAGAATGAATAACATCTTACAAATCTATAATATCAATTTTAACTTTTATTATTTACAAAATCACTTGTTAAACTCTACTAAAACTCTATCATACATAAGTTTATTAATAAGGATATATTGGTAAAAATTATAAAAAAATTTCTTTCTTTTATTCAACAAAACAAAAAGTGAGTAAGTTTATTAATAAGGATATATTGGTAAAAAATATAAAAAAAATTTCTTTCTTTTATTCAACAAAACAAAAAGTGAGAGAGACCTTTGTTGCAGTATTACAAATGTCTCGTCCATCCATTCTCTATTCATTTCATCCATTTTTGCATTCCTCCTGCCAAACATATTCAACAGGACTCTCTCAGTGTGTGTGTGTATGGGCTCCGTCAATTATTCTCCTTAAACGTACGTTTCCATGTACACAGCGTCCCTCTCTTAAAGGGCTCTCAACATTTATTCTCTCTTCCACGTACGTTCACAGGGCACTCTCTCTCTCTTTCCGTGTCTCAAATTACTCGAATTTCTTCTTAATCTATCTAATGGCAACACCAACAGTGTTAGAAGAAGCCTTAGAACCCCTCAAATACAAGGTAAATACATGATATATCACTTCTATGAAAACCCAACTTCTCTCTTCAAGTGTTTCGATCAGTCTTTAACGAACACACACACACACACACACACACACACACATATATATATATATATATATATATATATATATAGGAGAGAAGAGGTTAATACATACATACATACATACATACATATATATATATATATATATATATATATATATATATATATATGTATTAACCTCTTCTCTCCTCTGTTTCTCAGACGTGGGTATTGAAAGTGTCCATCCACTGCGAAGGCTGCAAAAGGAAAGTCAAAAAAGTACTTCAGAGCATTGAAGGTAATAACGATTAACCTTCTAATTTTGTTTCAGATATTCCCGTTATCTCGATCAATGATCACTTACATATCTATATATACACATACATATATAAGTGATTGTATATGAGTTATGTATGTACGTGTGTGTATATATATTTGCATATAGTTTATGATCGATTTTATTTTATTTTTCCCTTCACGTGGGTTAATTTTTTCATTTCTTTCTATTTTTATTCATTCCTCTGAATTTTCTCTATCTTCTTCAGGTGTTTATGCTGCAAATATCGAAACCAGGCAACAAAAAGTTACAGTATATGGTAACGTGGAAGCAGATATTTTGATCAAGAAACTGATAAAGTCCGGTAAACATGCCGAGCTATGGCCGGTAAAATTTGATCAAAAGGACAAAATGTCCGGTGAATCAAAGAACAAAGGGAAACAAAAAGAACAAGAAAGCAGTGATGAAGATGAGGAAGAAGGTGATAATGATCAGAACTCAACAGTGAAAACTGCGAAAGTCGTAGTATTTCATGACTCCGACGGTGGTGGTGGTCCGGCCAAAAATTGCGGCGGAGAACAACACAAGGAGTCGAAATCTGAGGGGAAGAAAACGGAGACCGGACCGGCGGGTAACCAAAGCGGTGGTGGAAGTGTTGGCGGTGGCGGTAAAAAAAAGAAGAAAAAGAAAAAGAAAGGGCAAAGTGGTAATAATAGCAAGGGTGCCGAGGGTGCACTGTCAAGTGGTGCACCTGTATGCACAGGATTACCTACTAATCATCATGCCCCACAGACCGTTCCCGTTAATCACAGCCCTCCACGTCAGCATGGGTATTACAATCCATCAACCTACTGTGTATCAGTTCCTGTATACGCTGTAAATTGCAATATGGCGTATCCTACTACCAGCTATACAGAATCATCATACCATACGTCTCTACCACCGTATACATACATGCCTTCGGATCAGGATTCGATCTATTCGCCGTCTGATTTGAACACACATCCAAGGCAGCCGTTAGATTGTTGTCAGGTGTTTAGCGATGAAAATCCAAATGTGTGTTCCATCATGTGATCCAAATTTTATGTAGCGTTATAACTTTATAGTGATTCTATCCTAAAAAGTTCTCCTCTCTCAGCACTCTCGTGTCTCTATCATGTGTATAAAATAAATGTGACAATTTTTCTTTTATTAATGTTAAGATTGCGTGCATCTAGAAGTGAAAAAATTTGACACAATTCGTCAACATTATTTGACATTAATGTGTTAATGTCATAATTACTTGATTAATTAATTGTGTTATGTTTTCGACCTCAACTTAACATGTTTTAATTCAATTAGTATGAACATTTCTATTACTTCAATATAAATATGAAAATTGTTTTTGACTTTTTTTTTTTTTTTTTTGTAATTGTATTGTTCCAATTATTCATTTTTCATGAATTTAATAATCCATTATCTTAAATTTTTTTTGACATATTTGTATTTTATACTTAAATAAATAAACGTATTATATGACAAATTTAAGTTAAACGAGTTAAACAAATCAATTCGTATAATCTATTTAATAAACGAGTTGTATTCGTGTAAATGATCTTGACATAATGTATTCGTATAAATGATCTTGACATAATTATTAAACAAATTGTGTTCAGATTAACCTATATATATATATATGATACAATTATCACCCACTGACACAAATTGTTACTCTTCACGTGCATTTAACCTTCTCCAAATTCGGTAACAACGGGAGGTGGGTTTGCTCTTTTTAATTCAATGACTTGCAATCACATCCCCTTGCAAATCTCATAATAAATCAGATACATCCGTACAAACACTATTTGTTTGATTGGAGGATCAGGTTCATCTTAATAAATATATATATATATATATATATATATATATATATATATATATATATAAACAAATTATAGCTAAAATTATAGGTACCAAACACACAATTACAATTGCAAGCACATGCACACTTCTCTTTTGTGATGTGATCATTGATTTGCTTCTTCTTGAATCTTGAAGAGAATAAATCGGCTCTTCTTTTTTCTTCAACTGCTATTAGAATTAGAACAATACCACATACTTTATATCACAATTGCCTATTGCCTCTTTATAGGCAGCTTTTTTCAGAATCTAGAAAGCTCTTTTTGGGTTTTTATTCCATTGCCTACTTGAACTTCATTTCACATTAATCCCAAGCTAGCTTCATGTTCAAGGGAACCATAGTTCCATATTATACTATCTATGCATTATTCTTATTCTCGATTGAGTTTGTCCACAGATTAAACAAATACAATTATTTTATGACCAAATATCACAACAATAAGCAAGTATAGGATAGAAAATGTTTTTTTGACCTTGGCAGTGAGTACCTTCTTGAGTTCCCTTTGTCATGATGGTGCCACATTTTCTATTCTTAGGGCTCTCTTACATCGTTGACTTCGATTACTGGCATATTCTTTGGTTCAGTTTTCCGAAAAGAATCAGAAAATCTAAAAATTGTAAAAAAATCTGTTCGGTATACAATTTCTTAAAACCGTTTTTAAAAACCTCAGTTAAAAAAAAGTCTGCTATAGTAATTTGAAAATAATTTTATGTTTTTTTGAGTTATTTATAGTAATCTGAATATAATTTTCTATTTTTTGAGTTATTGAAAACGATTTTCTGAGTGACAAGAAAACATTTCTTCATAACTTGTCGACCAGGTTTTTGTATAATTTTCTTATTTTTTAATTTTCAAAAAAAAGAAAATTATTTTCAGAAAACTGAATCAAGTATGTTCTTAACTTCTAAAAACTAGCAAGAAATTAGTAACAAATGCTTTGATTCAATGAGATACTGAACCAGCTAGTTAATTTATATATAGTTCTAAGCATTTTTTTTCTACTTTTTGGTATGTAAGAGAGCAACCTTATAGAACATTAATCCTATCTGTTTTTAATTTAATCATTTTAAGTTCGGGTTACTCTATATATACCAATTATATACATATATTCATAGTGTAAATTTAGGAGAAGTTGAACGAGAGAAAGTTAATCATGCTTCCTTGAGATGAATTAGGACAATATATGGGATTAAAGGAGAGTCGATATATACTGAGTGGAACATATATATATATATATATAGCTTCTATATAAAAGCAAGATGAGATTTGTTCTACCTTACCGAGAAAAGCCAGATCAGATTTGTTCTGCCATAATCTTATGGGCGAAACCATTGGCTCAAGAATCTTTAATATCTATACAATATCTCAATCATGCATTTTCATAAATAGTCAATCTAACATGTGCTAATGTGTCCCCATTAGCAAGTAACTATTGATCGATATTTACCTTAAAAAAAAATAAAATAAAATAAAAATGATTTGTAGTTTGACATTGAATCGTTCTTACTGATTTTATGTGAGTGGGAGGTGTGGTTCCACCACTAACGTTGTAGTGATGTCAATTGTGGAACAACACTCCCCACTCTTATAAAAACAGTCGAATTTGTCTGATTGTCAAACTTTTTTTTAGAAACTCTTCGGCTTGTATACTCATGAAAGATAAATTATTCAGCCATTAAGAACAAATTGGATTGATTTTACACCTTTATTTTCATCTAGGACATAGCATGAAGTGCATTGCAATAGACTCTAACAGTCCTTGATTCATTCCACTTTTACTTTCCAAATGTAGTGTTCAAGGTCTTGTGAAAGACATGCCTGTGTTTAAACCTCTAAAATATTAGAAACACATATAATTATTGTGGTAATGATTATATGAAGCAAATTATCCCAGATAGGGAGTTAAACAAGAAGCCTTTGAAGAGGAAATGAGAAAGATGTAAGTTGTGGAAATTGATGTACAAAGAGAGTTTGTGAAAGAAAGATAACAACTAATAAATTTTTTTTTGAGTCTTAGGCCATTAATCAAAGGGACCACATTATGTTTATTGTATAGTGTGATGGTGGAGCTTTAATAAAAATTTCAAAGATATATGAAAATTTTCAGATGACAGCTTAGACACTTTGGACTAACAAAATTAAATAATGTATAACAAAAAAAAGAAAGAAAAAGAAAGATATATAACATATTTTACACTGAAAAAAGAACAAGATATTAAGTATAAATTTAGAAGTTCTCCTTGTGGAAATCAAATTTGGTGCTAGTTTTATGGGAAAAGTCTTGAGCTAGCCTTTTCAGCTCCCCAACCAAACCATGTGCACCACAGTAGAACACTCCTGTCACCAAGTAAAATCAGTGTCACTTCATTTCAGAATTTGAAATGAGACATGTCACAACCCAAAATTTATATACTTTTTTTTTTTGTAAGGTAACTATTTATATATATATATTTTTAGAAGGTAACTCGATGTCAGGAATTTGTCTTGATTAATTTTCGAGATACTTTATAAAGTGCCTCTTTTACACGGGCAAGGTAAAGCTCGGCTTGCGCAACGGACGTAGCCTCTAAGAAATTGTTTGCACTTTAAAAGAGTTGAACCTTAAACTTGCTTGTGAAGCATCAGGCCAAGTGATTTTACCACTTAACGCCAACAACTTTGCGGTTCAAAATTTATATAGTTGATGCTAAAGAAGGGTTATAATTCCCAAGTTTTAGAGAAATGCAATGCTTACCAACTCTTTGATGAGCATGGTTAACTGCTACATGCTTGAAAACGTTACGCCAATTCGGCCTAGCAAAATGTGTCTTCACCCGAGTCCCTGAAACAATGTCGACGCCATTTTTAGCATGCTGGATGGATTGAAGCATCAGGATGAGAGCTGACCGGGCATCTCCTTCTTCGTACACACTGGTGCAGTAGTTGTGAAGCTCAATCACCCCCTCCTCTCGATCACACTCAGCCACCTCATTCATCACACCCCTAAACCACTCAAATGAGCCCTGCTCGCGAGTCACCCAGTAAAAATAGGCTCGCCTTGTGGCAAAAGGCTTTCTCAGCTTGTTACCCTTAACACTATCACTCTCTAGTACTATCCCATCTTCTCTCTCTTTTTGTTCCTTGATGTTATTGAGAACATCTTTAACTATGCTAATCAAAGGTGTGGCACCTATGCCAAGGCCTACAAGGAGGAGCACATCGTATTTCTTGTAGTCCTGTGCTGGAGCTCCATAGGGGCCATCAATCAAGAGCCTTGGCAACCTGCAGCCAAGACAAACATGAGTCCCACTATGCACACACACAAACATGTTATGATAGGGAGGAGATTGAAGAACTTGGGAGAAACAAAATGTTACCTAGGCTTGTTATTGGCAGGAGCAATGTCAGCGCGTAGTAGGCCACTTTGATCACCGGTTGGAGGCTGACAAACCTATGTTTACATGAAAAACACAACACATTTTAGTGAAGATTAGAAATGAAGAGTTTCTGATGCTAATGACAATGCATTTTGTTACATAATTGCTAATTTCAGGCAATAATAAGTACCTTAGAGAAGACAGTTTTGAGCTGTGATGTCCAATCGCCCAAGGTTCGGATGTGGATGCTTAGATAATCATCTCCTGGAGCCGAGGTAATGGAGAAGGGATGCCTGGAATATATAAATCAATTTATATATTTATATAATTGTTAATTTTGTATTGAATTTGGAATTAATTGGAAGAATAGAATTCATTCCTGAAAATACCATTCAAATGGAGAGACAGCTGAACACTTCAAAAATATATACTGTCCACTAGTGTACTTAAATCCTTGAGGCTTAGACATGTGTAGTGCCAGTACATTTCCAGGGTACACAGCAACCTGAAAATTGAAGAAAAAATATTAACACATTTGATTTTGGAATGTATATAAATTAGGTGTTTTCTATAACCATTTGATGATTTTAAGTCTTGAGAGACAAAATTGGATTGTACCTTCAAAATTCGCACCGTCTTATAGCCAGACCTGAATGCTCGAATCAATCTTTCACACGCATATAATGTAACTGGGACAGCCAGATACATCCATGTCTGTAACAATACAGCAAAACAAGTATAGTTATAGGTTTATATATAGCTGTGAGAGATGAATATATATAATTGTAGTATAGTCTTGATATGCTTACTGTTTTCTTGTACCATTTCTTGGAGAGGAATAGATAGTATCCATGAATTATAAAGAGCCCATAGACAACCACAAATAGGTGATGTGAGTACCAAAAAGCATTGAATCCAGTAAGCTTCTTGAGTGATTTAGGAAGGTTTAACCGGTTTCTGCGAAACCATGGTTGGGCTAATGTGTAAGCTATAGCCATAAGCACCACCATGACCACACCGGTCCAACCCTCTGTCCCCTTCACAAACCACCAGTAGTCATCTGGCCTTTCCTTGCCAAAAAATGGCTCCATTGGCTCGTACTCCTCATCCGTGGCATGTAGTAGCCGAGGGAAGTCACACGTTAAATGTGCACCTCCATGTAGCCCAACCCCAATGGCAATGCCCAAAGCAATCACCTAAAAAAATTTAATTCATGCCCAAAATTTAATCAAGTGATTAAAGTTATGCAGTGTCCTAATGTGTGTCATTTGTCATACCTTATGGAAATTGATATTGTCATCAAAAGGGACAATAAGGCCTAATTTGGTCCGGCTTCTTAGCCATGTAATGGTGTTTCTGCACACAGGGAGAAGAATGAGAGCCATGTTGAATTTAAGTGTCTCGGCTGCACCTTTGGCCGTGGTGACACAGTAGCCCATGACATGGGACACTGCCCGGTGCTTATACTGGACAAATTTCCATGTGAAGAGCCCTGCACAGATTGAAAGCCATAGGGCCACTACCCAAACGCGCTTCCAATTGTCCTCGATGAAGTAAGCTAGCTGCCTGTAGCATCTTTTGATGGGGTTTCGGTCTCTGGTTGGGACCAGCCTCTCACTTAGCAGCTGGCTCAGGACACGGCTCTCGGTGGCTAGGTTGGTTGAGTAGTTTGGTGCTTGCAGAAGTAGCATCTCCAAGTTGTGCAGCTGTGGAAACACAAATGCGACATTGTTAATTGGCTATGGTCATTGTTAATCATACTAGCATTTTTGAACTAAAACGTCACATATATATGTGACATTGTTGGCTATGGTCATTGTAAATCATAATAGCAATATGAACTAAAATATCACATATGTGACATTGTTGGTATGGTCATTGTTAATCATACTAGTATTATGAACAAGACTGTAATGTGGGACTTTGGTGGTTTAGACATTGACCTCAATGTATCCAAGGTTATCTGGATCTAGCTCTTCCATTATTAGAGCTGCATACTCTTCCGCGTGCTCTTGGATCTTCGATAGCTTGTTTGCAGAAGCTGTAAGTGTAATGATCTGAAAGTTTATGAATGAAATTCAATAATTCAAATTTGCTAGTATAAGGAAACCATTGTAGGAATCAACTTTGGTTATATTTTTAATGATTAAATCTCACCTCTTTCACCTCCTCTTCAGTGATCTGGCCATCAGCATTCTTGTCCACCCTGCATATGGTTTTTTTTTTTTTTTATATAAAAAAAAAAATCAGATATTTTCATTGTTTCATCAATAGAATGAAAATGTGTTTGTTCCATATTCTGTTTTATATGTTCAACAATTATTTCATGAATATTTGTTAGTACTGAGTAGCTGACAAAAATTTGATTGAAACTATTTTTCCTTTCTCCCCTTTTTAGCAAAACTCAAATAGTCAAAACCAATTCTCTTTGCCGGAAAAAAAAAGTTAAAACCAATCTTTGATCTTCTTATGAGTAATGATAGGAAATCCGAATTCATACGTTTTCAAAAGTGTGTGATGTCATGTGGTGAAGCTCATCACCCCAATCACATAACACTCTTTGGTAAATCTCCGAATTGGGAGAAAAAATCATTATCATTTTCTTATAATTATGTTACATAGATTCCTAGCTCCCAAGGTCCAAAGTGCTACAAAGTTGAATAATTGGAATAAAGTCAATCTCTGTCACTGTGTTAGAAATGTCATAAATGTAGAATGGACAATAAATATGATAAAAATACCCTATGACTTGGACAATATCAGTGTCTACTTTCGGTTCAGGGTTAGAGGGTAGTGTCTTGAATTGCTTATTCTTCCTATGATGAATTTTCAAGCACAAATTAAGGTTGCAAACCAATCCAGCTGTTAAGTTCGGTTCGAATGATTTTACCAAGTAAATAAGTCGAGTTTGAACTTGTTTTCAAGTTCATTTAATAAACAAATCGAGTCTGAACAACCCATGAATTGGATCGTTAAGCTCGTGAGCACTTTCATGAGTATGTGTTGGTGAGATATATAGTTATATTTTTTCCTTGACAGTTGATCTTAATTTCAAGTTCGACTTTGAGTTTGATCTTGATTGGACAGAAATTACTAAACTAGTTGACCTCGAGGTTGATGAGTGGGCTTGACTTGAACTCAAATAGCGGAAGCTCGACTTGTTTGTAGCCCTGATAAGAATTTATTAGACTTGAATCTTCAAAATTTTAAGTCGGAATCACCATCCTCATAAAATCATTTAGTCAACAGTTTTTTTGGGGTCTTTTTCAAAAAATCATTGATAATTGATAAACAATTACAAAAATTGGACAGAGGTGACGTGTACAATATGGTTTCGGGTATATGATAATATGGTTTTCAAAGTTGGTTGGTTATTCAACCCAAAAATTCAGTACCCAAATTACCCCCACTGTAATGAATTTTTAGCCGTAGAAGTATTCGTCTGCAAAGGGTATTACAGTAAAATTAAGGGCAATAAATCTTACATGTCAAAGAAAGTTTGCAGCCTAGCATCAAAACTTGTATCTGTAATCTGTTCCCAGAACTCACTCAACTCAGCCTTTGTTATGGAAGATGAAGTTATGAATCTCCTCCGAGCCAGCGCATCAAATAACTCACCTGCAAACTCGTTCGACTCGTTCATTCCTGATCATAAAGACACCATTAATTAATGTCCATCAACATTTTCTTTATATATAACAAAATAACAATTAGACATTATAATCATGCCTAAATTTGCATTCCACAATGCACATTAAAGTTACAAGCATATATATATCCCTTTTTTATAGTTAATTTTTTTTTATACACTATAGGTATTTACATTATGTACTAGAATATATTGTAATTAATGTGTACATCTATATACATTGCTAATGTACTAGCAATATATGTACATTGCTATTACATATTAGGAATTAATAATAGAAAGATCGTATTATGACAACACTCACAGCCCTCTAGTGTGGCTAGGGATGGCAATGGGGCGGGACGGGGCGGATTTTGCCTTCCCTACAACCGAAACCATTTAACTTTCCCCGCCCCGTCCCCGCCCCGCAACCGTGTATAAACGAGGCGGGGCGAGGCAGGTTTTGACTTCCTCATTCCCATAACCGTTTAACTTTCCCCTCCCTACCCCGTTTATACATTTTTCTTTTTTAATGCAAAATTTTTTATAATAATAAATTTGATATTTTGATACATATATACCAAAACACACATTTAGATACTTGCAACACAATGGATAATATTGAGTCATCCATTACTGATATAATAAACTTGTATGATATATATAATATTAATATTTTCTTTATACATTATTAATATTTTCTCTATATATTATATATATAAGTATAAATATATATATACTTAAACGGGGTGGGTACCCGTCGGGATAGGGTCTTACCCTTGTTCCCGCCTCGTTTAAACGCGGGTTATTTTCTCTAACCCCATTCCCACCCCGTTTCCTTAAACGATTCTGTAAACGGGACATAACTGGACGGGTACCCGACGGAGCGGGACAAATTGCCATCCCTAAGTATGGCGAGCCCCACTATGGAGCTGTGAGTGTTTTGCAATAGTAAGTGGTGGGTTCCACCTATCCTAAGTTGTTTCAGTGCTCTTAATAATATCATGGCAAAATAAATGACATCAGCAATTTTCTAACCTATGCATTGACCAAATCGTGATTTTGAAAGTGTTTCGGTGCTCTTAATAATGTAATGGCAAAATAAATGACATTAGCAATGTTCTAACCTATGCATTGGCCAAATCGCGATTTTGAAAGTGTCCCGTCAACGGCCAATTTGATAAAACGTGCCTCTATAGCAGGCCAGCCTTCGGTTCTAATATTTTTGGTCATGAACTGGAGGCCTCGCAGGGCACGAGTGGCACTAGACTTTGTCCGATCAACCTTATTAAACCTTTTGGAAGATGTCACACGTCTAAGTTCCTGTGAGACTTGCCTCAAGCGAAATGAGAGTTGTGAGCCAAGAGATGAGGAGGAATGGCGCTTCTCTAGTCGACTTGCTAATAAGACTGTCTCAGGGTCATGACCCTTAATGTTTTGCACCACAACCGTGTCATCGCAGACATCTAGTGTTATTTCTACGTAACAATCTTCGTCTTTGAATGTTGCACTTCTCTTGCTACTATTACTACTACTACTACTACTGCTATTTCTTTTGTTAGTGACTAATGGACCGCTTAATGGGCCACTAAACCCGATTCGGGGGCTTCCGGATTTCTCTGTCTCGGACCCTTGGTCGTGCCAGGTGTCTAAAATTTCCATCTTCCTGCTGAGATAAAAGAAAACATAGTTAATAATCATTTTAATTTGTGTAAGCGTAATTGTAAAATGATTATACTGTCCC